>OY992883.1:88850422-88915422 GCA_963921405.1 Cepaea hortensis | reverse complement strand
CCCCGTCAACTCACATATTCCGCACTTACCCACACACAAATTCCGCACCCAGCCACATAATCTCTTATCTCCCCCAGCCCACTCACAGATCCCGAGCCCACCCCTACAAACATCCCCCACCATCACCTAACCTACACACACTCACCCACCCACATATCCTCTACCCACCCACACATCCTCTACCCACCCATCCCCCAACCAAACATCCCTTAACCACACACCCTTACTCATATACAATCACCCACCCACACATCCTCTACCCAACCACACATCCTCCACCCACCCATCCCCCAGCCACACATCCCTTAACCACACACCCCTACCCATATACACAAACATTCCAACCCACGCACAATCTCCCCGCCCATACACACATCCCTCACACACATCCCCACCCACCAACACATCCCCCATTCACAAACACACACCTCCCATCCACGCACACACAACCCACACATACATCCCCAACCCATACACTCATCCCCTCACACATCCCTAGACACACGTACTTATCCCTCAACCACTAACACCCACACATCCCTCACTCACTCATCAAAACATACATCTCCTATCTACCCACCCACACTCACACACCCCAAACACCCATCTAAACACACATCCCCCACCCTCACACACATCCTTCACCCACCCGCATACCCAATCACACCCCACCCACCCACACATACATCCTTTATCCACACCCAGCTCCCCTCCCACGCAACACCACACCCACACACATCCCAAAGACACATCCCTCACCCACACACACACATCTCCCCACACATCTCCTACCCATCCACACTCCCCCCCCCAACTATAATTACCCTCACTACCCACACACACATCCTCCATCCAGCCACACACACCCCCACCCAGCCAGACATATCCCCTACCCACACACACATCCCCAAATCCATCACCCACACCTATCACGCACCCCTCCCCCAACCCAGAGAGAGAGAGAGAGGGGGGGGGGAGCGAAGAATAAAAAAATAGAACGTTGCTTTGAACAGAGTCTTTCAACCACACACAACCTATTTGGACCACATCCAGGAAGACTACACTTGGATCTCATTCGTCGGTAACTATAGTAACCAGACTGAGTACATCTTAATACAACCAAGATAGCGGACACGTATAACAGTCACAGAGAAAATGTAGGCAGCGGACTGCAACCCAGATAATGAAATACTTGTGAGAGATGCCAAGATAAATGTAAAGATAGTGATGAAATAAAAGAGCCCGGCACATACGATTCAATGGACCACCCAAAAATAACACGGACGTAAAAAAATATATATCGAGGAATTGTTGATCGAACAAGAGGTCATGATTATGAGGTTGTAAGCGAGAGACATTTTCATCTCATCAACACAATAATTGATTTCTTTTACACAAGCTACAAGAAGTGGATATGCATCCTACAGGAAGTGTTCAAGCTGATTGAAAAGCGGATACAATGAAAGCAAGAGATAAAAACAAATGGTACCATTAAAAATTAAAAGAAAAAACTCCACAGTTGAACAATCGACTTTGCGATCAGCGAAGACAAGAAAGGCTCGGAATTAATACCTGAAATAGATAAAAATAGATAAAATACTAGAAACAACATTTCAAGTTGTAAGGAACAAATGGAGACTTTAGTCAAAGAAACCAGAACATTAACCCGCGAATTAAAACCCTTATTACATGTAGTAAATGGTAGAAATTGTAAAAAAATATAAGACACATTTAAGATATATTCCTAGAAAAATGGAATATGTACTGTGGAGAAATTTACAATAACATGACAAAGAACCCAAATATCCGTAATAAACAGTAGAAGATCTAGAAACTTCATTTGTGAAAGTAAAAATAAAATTTAAAAGTCTAAAGACAAGGAAGTCACCATTCTTGTCGATATACCAATGGTACTAATTCAAGCAGGATAATGATATTGATGATGATGGAGGTCAATGAAGGAGTCCATGTTACTCTTAGAAGAGTGTAGGCGTTGTTTTATTCTGCTGGTAGAAGATTCTATTTTCTACTGCTGTGCCAGGGACACATAGGAGTAGATACAGCTCCTGTATCTACCATACACAAAGTATGAGGATCAGGATCCTCAATGCATAGAAGAGAGCCCAACGTATAGAAGAGAGCGATTGACATCCCTCCCCCTAAGAACCGAAATGTAAATCCTGCACCATTTATGATATTATCGCACTAAAAAAGTCGTGCTAGCAAAATTTCGCTGTGAATATAAACAAAGAAGATTGAAAGTTAGTTGAAATATTAATTTAAAATGTACAGACATGTTTCAGACAGGGCAGAGGAACCATGGACCATATCTTCAACATGAGAATATCCTTGACAAATGCAGAGTACACTATTGATCTTCATTCTTGCTTTATAGACTATAGTAAGGTCGTAAGTAAGCAAAGCCATCCAGCAACTCTCCAGCGGCAAGGCACCTGGTCTGGACTCCATCCCAGCAGAGATATACAAGGCAGGTGGGCCAATCCTAACAGAGCAGCTTCACCAAGTCTTTACAAACATATGGGTGAACGAGACCATGCCACAAGATTTCAAGGACGCGTCAATAGTCCACCTTTACAAACGAAAAGGAAACCGCCAATCCTGTGACAACCACCGAGGCATCTACTTGCTTTCAATTGCAGGGAAGATACACGCCAGAATTCTTCTTAATCGCCTCACGGCCCATCTCGATCAAGGTCTTCTTCCTGAGAGTCAATGTGGCTTCAGAAAAGAACGTGGAACTGTTGACATGATTTTCGCTGGAAGGCAGCTGCAAGAGAAATGTCAGGAACAGAACTGCGAAATGTTCTCCACTTTCATTGACCTTACAAAGGCTTTTGATACAGTCAGCAGAGAAGGACTGTGGAAGATTATGGCAAAATATGGCTGTCAACGAAAGTTTGTCCAAATAGTGCGGCTATTTCATGATGGCATGCAGGCAAGAGTACAGGAAAATGGTGAACTGTCTGAGCCCTTTCCTGTCACCAATGGAGTGAAACAAGGATGTGTCCTGGCACCGACACTGTTCAGCCTCATATTTTCAGCTATGTTGACGAATGCCTTCGAGAACAACGACGTTGGAATTGACATCAACTACCGCATGGATCGAAAGTTATTCAATCTCAGAAGGCTGAAAGCTAAAACCAAAATTGACAGCGACACCGTCAGAGAGCTCCTGTTTGCTGATGATTGCGCTCTATACGCCAACTCAGAGGCGGACATGCAACATAATGTTTCAGCTTTCTCACATGCTTGTGCCAACTTTGGACTCAATATCAATTTGGAGAACACTGTAGTTATGTACCAGCCAGCTCCAGGGAATAATCACACTGTGCCGAATATCAAAGTGAATGGTCACAGTCTAAGTGTTGTGGACAAATTCACCTATCTTGGCAGCACTGTGTCACAAGCTGCCACAATTGATGATGAAGTGAATACAAGAATCTACAAGGCTTTGGCAGACTGTACAAGAATGTATGGGACAGAAATGGAATAAGCCTGCAAACAAAGCTGAAAGTCTACAAAGCAGTTGTATTATCCACACTGCTATATGCTTGTGAAACCTGGACTGTTTATCAGCGACACGCTAGGAAATTAAACCACTTCCACACAGTCTGCCTTAAGAAGTTACTGAAGATTAAATGGCAAGGCAAGATCCCAGACACTGAAGTCCTAGAAAGAGCGTCCATGCCCAGTATCCACACTCTACTAATGAAGAATCAGATTCGCTGGGCTGGTCACTTGACTCGCATGCCAGATCACAGGCTCCCTAAACGAATTTTTTACGGCGAGTTGCGTTGTGGTAAACGCTCCCAAGGCGGCCAGAGGAAACGCTTTAAAGACACTCTGAAAATCTCACTGAATGCTTTTGGAATTCATCATGACACCTGGGAGACTGCAGCCAGAGACCGAAATTTGTGGCGTGCATCATTACGCAAGGGTGCAGTCACTTGTGAGGCAACCAGGACTGCAAGAGCTGTGAAGAAAAGACAACAGAAAAACCACTGCAGAAAATCCTCCTCCAGAAACGTCAAGTATTCTTTGTCCACATTGTCAAAGATCATTTCGAACCAAAATAGGCCTTAACAGCCATCTTAGAACTCACGGCTCCATACTTTCAACCCTACTGGATGAAATGAATGGTCATCATCATTCTTGATGGACAAACAACAAAACATAGTAAGGTCGTCGACTGTGTTCAGCAGAAGAAACCGTGGAACATTATGAGAGATAAGGGGCCAGCACACTTGACCCACTTAATTGAATCATCATATCATGAATGAGCAGCTGTCAGTGTAGCCGGTGAAACACTAACCTGGTTTTAGATCAAATAAGCAGTAAGACAGAGCTGTATTCTTTCACCATACCTGGCCGTGAAGTTGGAACCGCGACTGACTAAATTACCATACCTGGTCAACATTTATGTAGAAATTGTAATGTTTAGCGTTACAAATAAATAGACCTCAGTCTATTTTGATCAATTCTTAATGGTGAAATGCAGTTCAAGATCTTATATATGCAGATGTCTCTGCCCTCCATTCAAATAGTCATAGCGGAATAGAAGAGTTCATCCTCTCTACCAAAAGACACAATAAAAATAATTTTTTTACAGAACGCATTAAATTCAAAATTAATGTCCGAGAGTAATGCTACATGCCAACCAACAATTAAAATTAATGGTTAAGAACTGCAGAAAGTCACAAACTTTGAGTATGTTGTTTCCATAATCAACAACAGTGGGAACAGAAAGAAGGACTCGTAAGCATCATCATGGCTGGGTAATGGAAATACTTTAGCCATATTAAACGTAATCTTTTGAGATTTGGAACATGGAATGTACGGACACTATATCGAGCTGGAGCGGCAGAAGAACTAACCCGGGAGCTGGGTGAATATCAAATGGATATCACAGCAATTCAAGAAATAAGGTGGCCAGGAGAGGGTACTTTAGAGCAAAATGGAATGATTATAATATATGGAGGAAACACCCAAAATAAACATGAATTAGGAACAGGATTTGTCATCAAAAAAGAGTTATGGGGGAACGTTTTAAACTTTAAAGCTTTTAATGACAGGATTAGTAAATTACGAATAAAAGGTAAATGGAAAAATATAACGATGATTAATGTACATGCACCTACTGAAGAGAAAGAAGATGATATTAAAGAAGACTTTTATAATGATCTGGAAGATGTCATAGAAGAAACCCCCAAACAGGACATCCTGATTGTGCTGGGAGACTTCAATGCAAAAATAGGTAGAGAGCAAACTAATAAAAAAGTGGCCGGTATGGAAAGCCTACATACAACTTCAAATGATAATTGATGGAGAGTCATCAACCTGGCAGAAGCCAAAGGACTGCAGATTAGCAGTACCAGACTACAAAGAAAGGATATACACAAACAAACTTGGAAATCATGTGACAAGAGAACCTATAATCATATAGATCACATTTTAATTAACAACAGAAATGCATCAAACATACAGCAAGTCAGAAGTTATAGAGGAGCTGAGTGCCACAGTGATCACGTCCTCGTTGGAGCAAAATTTAAAATAAAACTTGAGCTTTCTATACTAAATTACAAAGATTACACCCAACATATAACAGAGAAAAACTGCAAGACATTACAGTCAAAGAGAAATTTACAGATGAAATAAAATATAAACTTGAAACTCTGCAAAACCCTTTGGAGGAAAGCGTTGACCAAACTTGGTTGAACATCAAGAATACAATTCATTCTACCGCAGAAGAATGTCTCGGTGTGTTAACCACGCATAGAAAGAACAGATGGTTCAATCAAAAATGTGAAGAAGCAGTCATTAGGAAGAAGAATGCCAGACATGTATGGTTAAATTACATCAATAACATCCAAAAGGAAGAGCATTATAGAAATGAATGTAAAGAGGCTACAAAAATAGTCAGACAGCAGAAGCGAGAATATATGAGTAATATAATCAAAGATATGGAAACTAATCACCAGAAAAATGAATCCAGAAATTTTTTTAAAGAACTGAAGTCAATGAAACTAGGGCACCAACAAAACACATATGGTTTAAAAGACAAAAATGGGAATATGATAAATACCAATGAGGAAATGTGCAACACATGGAAAGAATATTTTAGTGAATTACTAAATTGTGAAGCTCCAAGTCACATTTTCCCACAGGAAGAGGTTCTAACATGCGAACCACAAATTGAAGAACCTACATTTGAAGAAATCCTATATGTAATCACACGACTTAAAAACAATAAGGCAACTGGGACTGATGGAATTGCTGCTGAATTTATAAAGGCAGGTGGCCATGCATTACATCTAAAGCTATACGAACTAATAATAAAAATCTGGAGGACAGAAGAATTACCCCATGACTGGAAAGAATCATTATTGATACCTATCTTTAAGAAAGGAGACAAGTTCCAATGTGGAAATTATAGAGGAATATCACTACTGTCCACAAGCTATAAGATACTATCCGCAGTATTACTAAATAGACTAAAACCATATTCAGAAGACATATTAGGTGACTACCAGGCGGGTTTTAGACAAAACAGATCAACAATAGATCAGATATTTATCTTACGACAAATAGCCGAGAAACATTGGGAATATAAAAGAGATCTCCATAACATTTTTGTGGATTTTAAAAAGGCTTATGATAGTGTCCATAGGAATAGTCTATGGAATGCTATGCAGGAATTTGGAATACCAAGGAAGTTAATCAACATGACCAGACTATGCATGGAAGATACTTATAATATAGAAACATATAAAGGCAGGAAATCAGACCCCTTCCAAATAACATCTGGCTTGAAACAGGGTGATGCACTATCGCCGCTACTCTTCAATCTGGCTCTAGAGAAAGTTGTAAGGAAGGTAAAGGAGGAATGTGATATTGGAGGAACATCCAAGCTGCTTGGTTATGCAGATGATATAGATATTATAGGGCAAAGTGAACAAAAGACATTGGAAATATTGACTCACTTAAAGGGAAAAGCCCAACAGATGGGGCTGGTTATCAACCAAGATAAGACAGAATATATGTTAATTTCAAGAGACGGAATGGCTAGAAACTCTGGCCACATACAAATAGATAATATGACCATTAAAAGAACGGAAACATACAAATACCTGGGTACAATCTTCAACTGCTCCAACATCATAAGGGAAGAAATACAAACTAGAATCAACTCTGGAAATAAGATATACTATGCACTACAACATCTACTAAAATCAAAGGCGCTATCTCGTAACACCAAAATCACAATGTACAAAACACTGATCAGACCAGTTGTGCTGTATGGCTCTGAAACCTGGAGTACAACGAAAGGAGACGAAGCTTTGTTACAAACCTTTGAGAACAAAATTTTAAGACGCATCTTTGGACCCATTAGGGATACACAAAGTGGAGAGTGGAAAAGAAGAAGTAACAAAGACATTTATGATCTGTTTAAGTCCCCGCTAATCACTGGTATGATGAAGGCTAATAGACTACAATGGCTGGGGCATATAGAAAGAATGGAAGATAATAGGGAAACAAAACTCGCTTACACTCAGGAAATAAATGACCGTAGACCCCGAGGTAGACCAAGAAGGCGGTGGAGAGATAATACATGTACAGACCTACAAGCACTTGGAATCAACGACTGGCAAGAGAAGGTCCACCAGAGAGACGAATGGAGACGGATTGTATTTGCAGCAAAGAACCTCAATGGCTCGGAACGCTGAAGAAGAAGATATTAAACGTAATAATGTTGGACAGTAAAGTGGTGGAAGTGACGAAAAGTAAAGTGATTAAATGTAATAATGTTGGACAGTAAAGTGGTGGCAGTGATGGAAAGTAAAGTGATTAAACGTGATAATGTTGGACAGTAAAGTGACGGAAGTGATGGAAAGTAAAGTGATTAAACGTAATAATGTAGGACAGTAAATTGATGGAAGTGATGGAATGGAAAGTGATTAAACGTAATAATGTTGGACAGTAAAGTGGTGGAAGTGATGGAAAAGAAAGTTAGTTATTTAGTTAGTCGACAAATCATCCTCATTGCACATCGAACCATTCAGTCCATAAGTGCTCGGATCCCCTCCTCAGCAAATCCCGCAGCGTGTAGCGGCTAACGATGCCAGTTCTGTGTTGGTTTATCAATCTTCTTTGGCTTCCTGCGTAGTGTTCTTGTTTGGCCACCCCTCTATTAATTTGCTGTTCTCGCAGTCTGGCCATGGTTGTAGATTCACAGTCATCACTTGGTTCACGCAAGAGTCTTACTTCTCGTAGAGCATTCAGAATGTCAGCCTTGTCCATGGCGCGTCCGCCCTCCACAGTAGCCTCACCTGCGAGATTGTCAGTCCGCTCATTTCATTGTACTCCCGCATGCCCTGGCACGAAGATGAAACTAATCTTTGTCAGCCGAGACCACTCCAGAGGCAGCACCCATTCTCTTCGGATCGACCCCTCCTCTATCCTCTTGATCATGTTCATTGAGTCGCTAAGGAAACATGCCCTAGTGAATGTCTGTGTCTCGAGCCATGTTATTGCTTTACTTACTGCCATGACTTCCATAGTCAGGCTACTTGTGGTTTCAGTGAAAGAACCAGAGTCCTCCTTCACAATTCTCCCTCCGGCCAGAGCTGTAAAGGCCCATGAGCTTCTCACATGTCGGACGACCGACCCATCTGTGTAGATGACCGCATCACCGTCTAGCGAATTCTCGAAAATCACCGCTTGTACTTCAGCCTCCACAGCAGCCGGATTTTCTTGTCTGCATTTTATATCTAGTTGGATCTTGAAACCGGAATACCGGAAAGGAAAGTGATTAAACGTAATAATGTTGGGCAGTAAAGTGGTGGAAGTGATGGAAAGTAAAGTTATTAAACGTAATAATGTTCAGTAAAGTGACGGAAGTGATGGAAAGTTATTAAATGTAATAATGTTGGACAGTAAAGTAATGGAGGACACGGTTCCTTGAAGAAGTGGTAGAGATCGATCAGATCGATTCTCGCCGGTGCTACGGAGTTCGTGCTCTTAGCTGAGATTCTCCGGATTCAAGCTTGAGTTAGAAGTAGAACGGAGCACTTATGGGTTACACTCGTATGCCGTGATGTTGATCCGTCACTAAACTAGGGCAGCGCAAAGATGGATACAGGACAGTGCAGTAACAAAGGGCATGGGGTTGATTGGGGTAGTAGAAATGGCAAAAGATCAAGCTATTTTTCTGCAGGCCATGATGAGATCAACGCTCCGCAAAAGAAAATACTACTTGCTAATGTTTAGGATGATCATGTAGTGTATTCGTATATAAACAGCTATTTTGTATAATGTATTGCATTTACATGACTGTCTCCTTACCGTCTCTCCGTAGCACAAAGCCTGGGCTGAATATAGAGATGTGTTGCCCAAGCAAAACGATCATTGTCTCGGCCTGCCTAGTTTACTTCAGAGGAATGATAAAACCAATACATCTGGAACAAGACACGCAGAAGCTACCGGGTCAGCAAAGCAATGCTCTAACTGTCCACCTGTCAGAGCTTCAATGCTAGACCAGTTGCCGACCAAGGAGTAAGGCCTGGTCTACCCTGCCATGACATTTAGCCTTTAGGTTGCATTTCCTTGCACTATAACCTACCAACATTCGGTGCTAACAGAAAGCCGGTAGTACCGTCTACTGCAGTGGTTCTCAACCTTTTTTGGCCCGTGCCCCCCTTCACCATATTTTCAGGATGTCACCCCCCCCCCCTTTAATATTTCCTCCCTATAAATTCCCCCCCCACCCCTACACAGTATACGTAATAATTGAAACTAAATTTAATAGCACATACTAAAACAAGTATAGACGTCTACATAAAACGTGATTTGCGGGTCTATTTAGTTATAAAATTAATTTCAGAAGGGTGAGCTTACAGAACCGTAAAGTATGAAGGAAAAACCAATATCAAATAATCGGTTCTTGTATTAACGTGATCTTGAAATGATCTTAATTTCCCCCCCCCCCCCATGGAAACCATAAAATTCCCCCGGGGGGGGGGGGGAATTCCCCACCGGTTAAGAACCACGGGTCTACTGCAAGGCAATGCGGACGATTTTCTCAGTATGATGCAAGTCTTCAAAATGCCGCCACTTTATGATGCAAATCTTCGAAATGCCGCCCCTCCTCCGCTGGTTATGCCGCCCCCTTACGATGCTGCCTGATGCGGCCAACTCTCTATGTTATAACATGGCACGGCCCTGGTCTACTGTCATATGGTAGCTAAATAAGACCTGACTTTAAGCATTTATCCAGAAACTAATTTATATATTAATGTATATACACATAGAAAAGCCATGCACCGTATGGTATTAATATGCATATAGACAGCAGCATAACGTATCGTGTTTATATATAAACAGACGTCTATAATATATTCACTGATTAAATGAATGACACGGATAAGGCAAGGTTGAGTTCTATCTCTACAACTATCTTCGTCGATGGTATCAGTTCCGCCGTGTTGTGTTTTATCTTTATACCTACATACACGGTACAATTACGGTACAGTTTTGTTCTGTCTACTATAGACTATCCGCATAGATGGTACAAGTTCGCTAGAGTTGTGTTCTAGCTCTGCTATAGACAACCAATTTAGATCTCAGACGTTCGACAAGGTTGTGATCAATTTCTGCTATAGACAAGCCTCAAAGATGGTAATGAGTTCAGCAAGATTGCGATCTATCTTCTCTGCTATAATAGGTAACTGGCATAGACGGTACATATTCTGCAAGGTTGTGTTCTGCCCCCTTTACTATAAATAATCTACTAAGACTGCATAATTTCAATAAGTTTATGTTGTATTTTCATTGCTTTTGACAACCTACACTGACGGTATTAATTAGGCGGTGTCGCTTTCTTTCATGTGTAGTATAGTTAGTTCCATTTCCTTTACAGCAATCAACCCCAGAATGTGTTGGATGTTTGTGATTCTTGGGCAAGAATTTACGTTCAGTACGGTTCAGTAGTTTGCCATTGTTTCTGAACGACCGACACTCATACCAGTAAAGGAAAATCCATGCCACAAAGCCGGCTTATACATAGACGGTATTAATGCTGCGGGATTGTGTTCTGACCACTATATTGTTAACAACCTGCATAGATGGTATACACTCAGCAGGTTTGTGCTCTATCTTTCCTACCGCTGTAGGTTATTAACATGCATAAATCAATAATGTGCCATGCCGGAAAGCGTGGGCGGTCATGACTCACCCTTTCACTCGATCACCAGAGTAGTGGATCAGCTCAGTGTTCCTGTCTCGTCCATGCCATGTGGCCAAGCCATCCAGGTATTTTCCTCTCGGTCTTCCTCTTGGTCTGTCCCTTCGATCATGCCAGTTGTCAATAAGTTCTCCAATCAATTTTTTCTCATAACATGTCCAAAACATTTGACTGTCTACGTCTAATTTCTCTAATCAATTTACGAGTTTCATTTGTCTCCTGTAGTACTTGGTCATTGAATTTTCATTCTGTCCATGGTATTCTTTGCATTTTCCTCAGAAACCACATTTCTGCAGCAATCATATGTTTTTCAGCTTGACTGCACATTGTCCAAGTTTCACATCCATACAAAAGAACAGGCTCTATGTATCCCCTCAACACTCTTTTTCGTTTCAACTGACATCTTTTTATTGGCCAGAGTGTTTTTCCATCTTGCTAAAGGCTACTTTCGACATGGATTCTTGTTCTAATCTCTTCAAGGCATCTCCTATCAGATGTTATGACTGTTCCGAGATAATTGTATCGATTCACTTGTTGAAGAATATTCCCATTTACTTGTATATTACATTGTGATACTTCATTCTTCCTAGTGACTACCATAACCTGTGTCGTTTTACAATTTAATTCTAACCCCAGCTGCTCACTGTGACCATAACCGCATCTACTAATTGTTGCAGATCCTGCGCATTGTCTGCAATCAATACTGTATCATCTGCATATCTAATGTTATTGATGTTTCGTCCTCCAATGCTGATTCATTTATACCTTCTACATTTCTGAAAATATTTTCACTGTACAGGGAAAAAAGATCTGGAGACATTACACATCTCTGCCTAACACCTCTCTTAATAGGCTAATATTGTCCCACTTCGTTATCAATCCTTATGGCAGCTTGTTATTTCCATTATATGTTTTTTTATAAGTCTAATGTCTTTCCCATCAATTTGTAGATCTGCAAGCATATCCATCATGTTTACATGTCTAACTCTATCAAAAGCTTTTGTCTAGTCAATAAAGCAAAGAAGCATGTCCTTGTTTACTAGTATAACACGTTCAATAACTGTTCGCAGCATATATACAGCATTTACTGTACCCTTTCCTTCTACAAACCCACGTTGTTCTTCCCCTAATTCAGGTTGTATTTTCTCCCCCATTCTTTCCATGATAATTCGTAACAAGATCTTTGTGATTTGACTCATTATACTTATTGTTCTTTGTTGATCACATTCCAAGGCTCCTGATTTCTTTGGCATTGCAATAAATACAGAGTTACATAATTCAGAAGGTATATCTCCAGTATCATATACTGTGTTCATATAATGTGTTAACATGCATAGACGGTATACAATCAGCCGGATTGTATTCTATCTATTCTATCGTTGTAGGTTGTTTACACGCGTATGTGGTATTAATGAGGCAGGATTGTGTTCTGACTTCTCTACTGTTAACAACCTGCATAGACGGTATACAATAAGTATTGCTGAGTACAGTCTCTCCACCGTTTTAGATTGTTAACATGCACCATCATCTTCCACTTTATTTGCAGTCAAGCGTCGTAGGGAGGAATAGCTGGCACTCCAGCGCCCGATGGGTAGCACTGGATAGTGTCATTCCTTGTGATTGTATAATGTATTTGATGTCGTCAATCCTTTTTTTCTCGGGCGTCCTCTTGCTCCGGACGCGGATCTTCTTTAATGTAGGGTAGTGCTGGTAATAGGTAGTGTTGCATTCTAACGAGATGGCCAGCGTCGCATATTAATACGTCCTTACCCTTTCCTAGCATTGACGCCCTTAAAAATACAAATCCATAATAATTACTGTTTAAATACCTTAATTTGGGATAAAAACAACGATAGACTGACAGTGGCGCAGCCAAATTTAATTGGCATTAGTTTAAATTTTGGCCTTAGTTTGGTTCACGTACCTAGCCAGACCGGCTAGATTTTGAACAAAGGTAAAAGAATAGCCATTTTGGTCAGTGTAGACAAAGCAGACAGACACGTCAGCCTTTCCCTTCAGGGATGGGCGATTTTAGCCCAAAAAATATGTCATTCTCTGCAGCAATTGGTATGTTAAATCTACATTATTAATACGTATTTATGTATTTTTATAAGGTACATATACCATTGTGTTTAATTTAGAATTGGTTAAAATGTTAAATCAACAATTCTTGTAAACTAGAGTCTGATTGATTTTTACTGCTGAGCGCCATGTGTGTGCCACGCTGTAAAATTTCCATACTTACAATTTCTAATTCCTATGTTAAAATCTGTTATAGGCATTGTGAACCTATATCTCACTAGCAATGCTTATAATCTATAAATATTATGTGTACTGTAGAGTATTCAACTCATTTCAGAAGCACATTTAAGAAACTTTCTCTCCATGCGGACGCAAAATATTGATAACGCATCTTATCTGATAGACATGGGTACATGTTGGAGAAATGTTTTCCTAATTTGCTGATCTGTAACTTGAAACTATCGTGCTAAATTTTGGTACAATCTTCTTGTTAACATATTAGTAACCACTCAATATGGGTGATGTACATGTAATCATTTCATAAAATATTGCTAGGGAAATGCACTGTGGGAGAATATAATCCCATGGAAAAATAAGAAAACGCATGATATAACCAAGCCTTTAGCCACACCACACTAAGGGTGATGGACAACTGGAATAATATTATGTTCCGAACACTTATCAGGCTGCATACATCATTTCTAATAAATAAGAAATTCTCTTACAAATAGCAGCGCTTGGCAAAATATATCACAGCGTTCACTAACCTCATGCTGCTGTAAGCATGGGGGAAAACAATTTATGTTTTAGTTTTATGGATTAACCAATGAGGAAATCCAAAAACATAGGCTCCTTGCATTATCATTATGATTAATTATTATGTATGATTATCATGTACTTAATATAAGAGAAATGTACATGGGTGTTTTTCTCTGTTATGAGAATTATATTATGTCCTGATTGTTACTCTTTACAGTAGAAATATACATTTTAATGTGACCCCTGGGGACATGATGATGTTGATGTAATATTCCTTGTGCATGTCAGTACATAAGAAGACAATGTTGAATAGCCTTGGCCTAATGCTGATTATAGCGACGGAAAGAAGACGAGGCATTAGAAACAACAGAGATTATGTATAGGTTATTCTCTTCAAGTACGAGAGAGGCATTATCAACATGTTTGGATGGAAAGAATGGCTTCACTCATCTAATAGTCCCAGTAACAACATGAGAATTGAATATAGAGTGAAAAGATACCTTACTCACATTTAGAGTCAGAATGGCTCTACAACAAGCAAGGAGGGACATGGAAATTGGAAACCCACTCCTGTCTCTTTCCCTTTTTTTGTTTGTAATTGTGTTGTGAAAATCTTATCACACCACAAAGTATTAATGCCTGTGTTGTATTTTTGTCATCCATTTCTATAGATAGTACCGAGTGGTGGTTTGGATTTTGTTGGACTATATCACTAAAACTGGATCCTGGGTTAACAGCCATACAGTGATAAATGGCAACCTGTCCTAAACATAGTCTGGATCTAGAAAAACATCAACGTTGACTGCTACGCTTATCCTCTGCCTAGCCAGCGAAAGACCTGTTGAAGAGAGACACTCAGCGATTGATAGTCCTACTTCTGTCAGGATATCCTGGATGGATCTGTGTATTTAATTGTCCATCAAGGTAAATGGATATTCAACATACACCGACAACAGAGTATCGTCTACTTTTACGTCTGGGAGATACCGCCTGGTACACCATCAATCCGCGAAGTCAACGAAACCATGGGACATTCCCAGTTTCCTGTTCAGGATTGAATAATCCTTCAATCAGTCATACAGCGGCAGACTCAACACCAAGTTCTAGATACGGACACCAACTCAAACAAATGGGTAGAGACACTGAAACAACATAAGCAAGTACAACCAAGGTACCAACTTAATACCAACTGAAAAACAACTTAGAAACCAGATTACCTCAAGGTTCAAATCTACAACACTCTGAAAGCAGCCAGATCCACTCGAGATCTCAGATCGAAACACCATCAAAAGACCATACGAAAGAAGCTAGCGGAGTAAATGCCTCTACGCATGCAACAACTAGAATTATCTGATTGTTGTGCGACTCCCAGTTTGTGTGTTGGAATTAATATTCTTCAGTTCCATGCCTTCAGCAGATCAATTCTGGACATAGTCACAGATACTACCATTGGATGCCTCTCAGCCAGATAAGTTCCTACACTGGACTAGATAGCAACGACTAACTCTTTGCTGGTCCAATGTCAGCCTAAATGCCATAGGTTATAGACTCACGACTTGGTGGATGTAACATCTTTGTGAACATATTGAGATTCTGATATCGGAAGCAGAGCAGCTGAATGGACGTCTACTTGGCACCGTGTATGGTGAGATGGGAAAGTACCTTCTGCAAAGCATAAGGGGAAATTCCTGGAATTAAGACCAACCAAGGCCTCATTTTCACAAAGGCACCGAGCCTCATTGCAACAGAGTATTCGAAAATTCTAGCCCCACGGAGGGGATATGTGCTTGTCTATTCTTGGATTATGAATTATAAATATTCACCAGCCAACTTCAGTGAACATAATGTAAGGAGAACATGACTGTGAGTACATTTATTTCTGCCCGGATAAATATGGACATTATCTGCTTCGCACTGGAGAAGAATAACCGACAGCAACACCTAAGGAAAAAGACTAATTAAATAATTAGTTTAATTATTAGTACTAGCAAAGCTTCTATATTTGGTTTTTTTCCCCAGCCATGGATGTGTAAGGTCAGTAGCTTTTTTTAAGTGCACGGTAGAATCAACAGGTGGTTGTTGGGTTGTTTGAGTACTCTGACACAATCTCATTAATTTTTAAATATGAGAATTGTAACTGGTGTCAGAAACAATTGTTTATATGTTGGGTTTTATGAACTTAGACCTTTGTTTACTTTACTGATGTACAGTGGGTCAAAGATGTAGAACCAATTAGTGGTTGTTGTGTTGTTTGTAATAACATTGGTTTTTTCTGGGGACAATGTAGGTAATCTGTTTTTTTTTAAATATTGAAAATCATTCCCATGCCTGTTCTGGAGATTCAATGTGGCCATTACAATTTCATATATGTTACTACAGATCTTGATTTAATTCCTGAACTGTTTGTCCGAAATTGTTGATGTTTACGTCAAGTCCAGTGTTGATGGTTGTTCAACCGTGGTTGTTTTTTATGTTGTAAACAATCAATATCTTCTAACACTATAGGCAATTTATAAGGTGATAAGTGGGAATGGAGAAGTACACATAAATACAGTTATGGACAGGAGTGAAGTATTTTCCTTCTTGTGTTTATGGTAGAATTCCATGATCACCTTGCATTCTAGCATTGACCAGAGAATCAAACATAAATCCCCTAGACACATTTAACAAAATATTCTCTTAGATTTAAATCCACACCCCACAGCCAGAATATCGTATCTTCTGTATTTTAATATATATGGCACAACCTTACTGTCTGTCTGATAACATCATTCCATATTCAGTCTCAGATAGTTAAGTTAGTAGCTCTTCTCAAGCATCCGATCCGTCGTAGGTTGTTAACCTGCATAGCCGGTATAATACTCGCAGGTCTGTGACCATCTCCTCTCTCATTGAAGGTTGTCAACATACATAGTAACACTCGCATGTCTTTGTTCTATCTCTTATACCTTTGAACGATGTTAACATAAATAGAAGGTACAACAATAACAGGGTTATGTTCTATCTCTTCTACCGTTCAAGATTGTTAACATACATAGGCGGTATGAAACTCACATGGCTATGTTCTATCTCCTCTACCGTTGAAGATTGTCAACATACATAGCAGGTATAACACTCGCAGGTCTTTGTTCTATCTATGGTACCGCTGAAGGTTGTTAACATACATAGACGGTGTAAGTTCCGCTGGATTTTGCTCTACTATATACAACTTGAACATACGATACAAATGACGAAGACGGTATAATTGCTCCAGGGTTGTGGCTTACTTTCCTTCTTTTGACAACCTGCGTAGACGTCATAAGTATGACAGCGTTGTGTTCTAACACATCTTCTACAGACAACCCGTGTAGATGATATACGTATGGCAGCGTTGCGTTCTAACACATCCTGTACAGACAACCCGCAAAGACGATATACGTACAGCAGCGTTATGTTCTAACCCCTCTACCACAAACAACCTGCACGGATAAAAGTAAAGCGGACAACAATGATTCCATTCACACCATTAGTTGTCGTGTCAGGTGATAAGTTCAACATTGAATGTACCGACAGAAGCGATCAGAGAGCCGCGGTAGCGAAGCGGCTAGACGCTGGCCTACCATACCGTTATTCATGGATTCGAACCGCAGCGGGACGAATGGGAATTGTTTCAATTGACCTGGTCCCCCAGGTCGATCCAGCCTATAACGGGCACCAGGAAATGTATTGGGAAATAAAGGCGGCTAGTGTGGTACCGACCACAGCACCTGTAATGATGGGTTTTATCATAAGAAGGCTCTGCTATCGTTAGCTGGTTCGTTCGAAGGTCTAGGGTATGATGATAACCAAGTGGATCCCTAAATCAACCGTCAGTGCCTGCGGGGCGACACACTGCATCCAAAATCATCACAGCAACACAAAGGACGTGCACTCAAGAGATCACCGTAGAGTTATGATCAGATGATATTTATTTCATCCGAAGGGCATGTCCCGACACGGTTAACAAGTACGCCATCCAGCCGGCAGCACTCAGGTCTATCCACCTTTCACTGGGTGCAACGCACTCCCGCCACAACCCTCACTATCATTCTACTCTTAGCGTCTGTGATGTGGCCACTTACCACTTGGTGTGTGTGTTTGGAGACTGGTGCTAACGTCCACCGCCAGTCAAGTGATCAGGATCTCCCAGCATGGTCGGTCCGCGTTCGAGACTAAGTGGCCGTCCAAAATGACTCAGCACCTGAGATCGATGCCTGGCGTTTGAGAAGTGTTGTGGCTAATCGTAGATGTGTGCGTTTGATACGGAAATTCGTTGTCAATCGGTGAGAGTGTTAGAGCGTCCTAGTGAATCGTCTGTACTGGTGTACGTGTAGAGCTGCGGTGTGTCTGCTCTGGATGAAGGCTGAAGCTAAAGTGTCCAAGTGACAATCGTGTTGTTAATCAACGCGACTTGGTGACGTAGCGTTCATCATGCTACACCGTGCTTTAGTTTGCTATTATCTATTTTTGTTCACTGATGTGTGTGCAAATCAGTTCACACTCTACATGTCTGTCTTTTGCTATATCACAGCACCCACTTAGATACGTCTGGTCGATGTAATATGGGTTAACTCTATATGTTTAATTCGTCTTAGAAGTCTAAAAGGGACATTTGCATTCTTTTAACTTAACAGAAGCAACAGCACATATACACATAAACCACTTGCCGGATATTTTAACAACTGACCACAATAATCCAGCTTAATCTTAGTCAAACTGTCATTTACTACATGCAGTATATGGCAAGCATGAGCAGTCTAAAAGGGACATTTGCATTCTTTTAACTTAACAGAAGCAACAGCACATAAACACATAAACCACTTGCTGGATATTTTAACAACTGACCACTTAGATCCAGTTTAATCTTAGTCAAACTGTCATTTACTGCCAATATAGTACCTTGCAATACATGGCAAGCCTGAAAAAACAAGGCCACCTGGCTAGTGCAGTTGCAGCAAACTGTGCAGGTTAGAGTTTTGCTTTTGCCCCCGACAGAAAAAAACAAAACTTCACACCTTACCAGGTATTCGAACTTGGGTCTCCCAAAGGAGAATACGGCATTCTAGCCACTCGGCCAACTGCTCCTCTTAAACTTAGTATCAGAACATGTTATGGGAAGTTAAGGATGCCGGCGCTATATTGGTCACATCTCCATGGAGGTGGGGATTTTTTACAGCATTGACACGGCATTCCAAATTTACTCAGCCTAACATTGGTGCAGGAAATATTCTGAAAACAATACTGACGACATCTCCCACCGGGTGCTTACTGGCCTGCAAGTAAGTGGTTGGTATCATATATTCAATACGTGTGGCTCATGTATTGCATATAAACACCTATATACCGTGAAAATATAAAAACCTATATGATGATAACAGAGAAGAACAGTATGATATTCAAAATAATAACGAAGGACCAACAATATTTAAGATGGAGGTTCAGAATGCTCTTAACCATATGAAAACTGGCAAGAACCCAGGTTCAGACAACATCACAACATAAATTATTAATGCTTTAGAAGAATATGGAATAGATAAAATTACATGACTGCTGAATTCTACATATGATACTGGAGATATACCACATGAATTATGTAATTCTGTATTTATTTCAATCCCAAAGAAATCAGGAACCTTGTATTGTGATCAAAATCGAACAGTTAGTATAATGAGTCACATAAAAAAATTTTGCTAAGAATTATCATGCAAAGAGTTAGGAAGAAAATACAACTTGAAATAGAAGAAGAACATGTGGATTTGTAGAAGGCAAGGGGACAGTAAATGCTGTGGATATACTGAGAACAGTAACTGAACGTTCTATAGAAGTAAACAAAGATCTATATCTTTGCTTTATTGACTACACAAAGGCTTTCGATAAAGTGAGACATGTCGACGTCATAAGGATGCTTGAAGATCTAAAAATTGATGGAAAAGACCTTAGACTTGTAAAATACATATATTGGAAGCAACAAGCTGCACTAAGAATTGATAATGAAGTTGGTCAATATCAGTCTATTAAGAGAGGTCTGAGACAGGGATGTTTAATGTCTCCAGATTTTTTTCCCCTGTACAGTGAAAGTATTTTCAGAAATATAGAAGATATGGAAGGAATCAACACTGGGGGAAGACACATCAATAACATTAGATGTGCAGATGATGGATGTTCGTCCATCAGGAATGATGAGGACCATTCATTCATTGCATCTTTTAATTTTATGAAGAACGAATGACTTGCGCTTTAGATTGGGTTATAGTGAGGAAGTGGTTGCGCAACTCCTTCGACCTCACTCTCTCGTCCGCGTCCATCTGGTTCCAGTGGCGAGCATGGCAAGACGACTGGAGACGGACACAGATGCAGGTGCAGATGATAGTCTTAACTGCAGACAATTAACAGGACCTACAACATTTAGTAGATACGGTTGTTGCACACAGTGAACAACAAGGGTTAGAATTGAATTGTAAGAAGACACAGATTATGGTCGTCACTAGGAAGAAGGAAATACCACAAAGTAATATACAAGTAAATTGGTATATTCTTAAACACGTGAATCGATACAGTTATCTCGGAACAGTTATAACAACTGATGGGAGATGAATTGAAGAGATTAGAACAAGAATTGCCATTGCTAACGTAGCCTTTTGCAAGATGAAATGCATACTGACCAATAAAAAAGATATCAACTGAAACGAGAAAAAGAGTGTTGAAGTGTTACATAGAACCTGTACTTTTGTATGGATGTTCTCACGATGTTCTTAATGATAATCGAGTGAGATGGTCGTTGTCTAGGTTACAATGCTACTTGTATGTCACTATGGAGTGTGCGTTGAGCTAGCCACCTGTCTCACAATATAACTCACCCCCACAGTACACATCCGCCAGTCAGTGAACAAGATTGAGTTGGCGCACATAATCTTTTTGTTCAGAAGAAACACGGAAACGCGTAACATATTTCCATATCCAGAAAACAATATAATCAACAGAATATATATATCCTCCTCACAACTCAACACGCACACATCACTGCCTTTTCAAGGCCTGCTTAATCTCGAATTCACCAGACAGTTATCCAGCTACTATCCACGGCTGGACCTCACACAATACAACCCACCCACTGGGTCGAAGCCTCCACTAACTATCCAACCCACTCTGGGGTTTAGGCCTACATTCAAAACTGGGAGAACAACACAAGACGGAGATCTCTATCTAACTCCGCTCCTCTCCTTAGACTCCCGACCAGCTCGGAGTCAAAACATCAACCCTCCAAAAAGGATCCGACCCTCAGTCGGTCTCAGCCCCAACTCCCCTTCAAGTCTCCTGACTTCACACAAAACTAAACTGTCTCTCACCCCATCCACCCTGGGGGTCTGCATCCACCCTCACCATTATTTCTCATGGCTGGTTGTTTTTCTCGTAGCCCGGCTACAGGTCACTCACCTCACTGTCAATGACCCAGGCATATGTCAGATGTGAAGCGTGGACAATGAGCAGACAAGCTGAAAAACACCTGACGGCTGTGAAAATGTGGTGTCGGAGGAAAATGCAAAGAATACCATGGACAGACAGAAAAATAAATGAACAGGAGGTCCTTCAAGAAACAAGTGAAGATCGTAAACTGATTAGAGACATTAGACGTAGACAGTCAAAATTGTTTGGGCATGTTATGAGAAGAAATGACTTGGAGAACATGGTGACAACTGGCAAGATCGAAGGGAAGAGACCAAGGGGAAGACCGAGAAGTAAATACCTGGATGGCCTGGTCGAGACAGAAAGACGGAGCTGATCAACGACTCTGGTGATCGAGTGAGATGGCAAAACATGACCGCCCACGCTTATCGGCATGGCACATGATAGATGGATGGATGTGGCACAAGCAAGCGGTTAGCGCTATATATTCAATACATGTGGCACAAGCAAATGGTTAACACCAAATATTCAATACGTGTGACACAAGCAAGCTGTTGGCACCATATATTCAATTCATGCGGCACAAGCAAGCGATTAACACCATATATTCAATACATGTGGCACAAGCAAGCGATTAACACCATATATTCAATACGTGTGACACAAGCAAGCTGTTGGCACCATATATTCAATTCATGCGCACAAGCAAGCGATTAACACCATATATTCAACACGTGTGACACAAGCAAGCTGTTGGCACCATATATTCAATACATGCGGCACAAGCAAGCGATTAACACCATATATTCAACACGTGTGACACAAGCAAGCTGTTGGCACCATATATTCAATACATGCGGCACAAGCAAGCGATTAACACCATATATTCAACACGTGTGACACAAGCAAGCTGTTGGCACCATATATTCAATACATGCGGCACAAGCAAGCGATTAACACCATATATTCAATACGTGTGACACAAGCAAGCTGTTGGCACCATATATTCAATTCATGCGCACAAGCAAGCGATTAACACCATATATTCAATACGTGTGACACAAGCAAGCTGTTGGCACCATATATTCAATTCATGCGCACAAGCAAGCGATTAACACCATATATTCAATACGTGTGACACAAGCAAGCTGTTGGCACCATATATTCAATTCATGCGCACAAGCAAGCGATTAACACCATATATTCAATACGTGTGACACAAGCAAGCTGTTGGCACCATATATTCAATTCATGCGCACAAGCAAGCGATTAACACCATATATTCAATACGTGTGACACAAGCAAGCTGTTGGCACCATATATTCAATTCATGCGCACAAGCAAGCGATTAACACCATATATTCAATACATGTGACACAAGCAAGCTGCTGGCACCATATATTTACGCCGCAAGCGGACACACGGCGTCACTGACTTTTACTTTTGTTCAATGCTGTCAGTTGCAGACCTGGATATTGACAGCCAGATAATTAAGAAATAAAAAGTGACAACAGAAATAAACGATATTTAACGCTAGGAAAACAAAAACAAGGGATAAGGTTTAACAGACAGCAAATCAGCTTAATTGTTAATTACCACAGCTCTGTAAATTGGTGTCCCACCCTTGTTCGACATCATTCCAAGGCAACACAAGAATTATTTAGGCTCAAATTCAGATTCTCACTGAACGGTAAGGAATATTTTTCAGATCGTCATCATTATGTTGCCACGCTAGGCGACGCAGACGATCATGTTTCTCATCCGTCTGTTCTGTTGTAGTGATACGTCTACTGTTGTGCCCTTCTGTCATTTAGTGCATAACACATTTTCCATAGCGACCTTGGCCTGTACCACCCACAAGCTGTCTTGCTGTTACAACATTTGGCACTGTCTCCTTGACAATATGTTGTGTTTTGTGAATGTGTTTGTTTGCTGCTGAAGGCTAATCGCCACAACGTCCTGTATGTGTCGTAATTCTGTTATGTAAATCTGCACTACTTTGTGTCATTTTATACTGTTTACATTTTCACAGCTTTACCGCAGTTCAACCAAATGTTATTCATATCTTTACTAAGTGACATGGGATGACATATCGTCTTATTCGAACTCCCGTAACTGCCAAGGGCTTATAAATCAAACTATAGTTAAAATATCGATACAGTAGTTTTCTCTATGCAACTCTCTTTAATTTTATATATAATACAACACGTCTACTAATAATTTAACAATTTTTAAATCAAACTGTGATACACCATTACTTCCCATGTTTCGCTACCAAATTTTGTTTGGTCACTTTTTGTTTGGCACTGAGTCTGTCTTTGATTATATTCTCGCTTCTGCTGCCGAACTATTTTTGTAGCCTCTTTACATACAGTTCTATATTGCTCTACATTTTGGTTGTTGTTGGTGTCATTTAACCACAACTCTGTCGACTTTTAAGCGACCTTTTTTTAACCACAACTGTCTGGCATTAATTTTCCTAATGACTGCTTCTTCACATTTTTGATTGAACCACCTGTTCTTTCTATGCATGGTTAACACACCGAGACATTCTTCTGCTGTAGTTTGAATTGTATTCTTGATGTTCAACCAAGCTTGATCAACGCTTTCCTCCAACGGGTTTTGTAGAATTTCAAGTTTACATTTTATTTCATCTGCAAATTTCTCTTTGACTGTACTTTCTTGTAGTTTTTCTCTGTTAAATGTTGGGTGTAACCTTTGTAGTTTAGCATAGAAAGCTCTCTTAAGTTTTATTTTAATTTTGCTCCAACAAGGAAGTGGTCGCTGTGGCACTCAGCTCCTCTATAACTTCTAACTTGTTGTATGTTTGAGGCATTTTTGTTGATAATTAAAATGTGATCTATTTGATTATAGGTTCTCTTGTCACATGATTTCCACGTTTGTTTATATATATCCTTTCTTTGCAGTCTGGTGCTGCTGATCTGCAGTCATTTGGCTTCTGCCAGGTTGATGACTCTCCATCCATTGTCATTTGAAGTTGTATGTAAGTTTTCCATACCGGCACATTTTTTATGAGTTTGCGCTCTACCTATTTTTGCATTGAAGTCTCCCAGCACACTCAGGATATCCTGTTTGGAGGTTTCTTCTATGACATCTTCAAGATCATTATAAAAGTCTTCTTTAATATCATCTTCTTTCTCTTCAGTAGGTGCATGTACATTAACCATCGTTATATTTTTCCATTTACCTTTTATTCGTAATTTACTAATCCTGTCATTAACAGCTTTAAAGTTTAGAACGTACTCCCATAACTCTTTTTGATGACAAATCCTGTTCCTAATTCATGTTTATTTTGGGCGTTTACTCCGTATATTACAATCATTCCATTTTGCACTAGAGTTCCCTCTCCTGGCCACCCTATTTCTTGAATTGCTGTTATATCCATTTGATATTCACCCAGCTCCCTGGTTAGTTCTTCGGTCGCTCCAGCTCGATATAATGTCCGTACATTCCATGTTCCAAATCTCAAAAGTTCTTTTAACGTTCCAAGGTCGTTGTCTAAATAAGTCAGTCCAAATTCGGGGCTTATTTATCTGTTTAATAAGAATCATTAATGTCCATAACTTTGTCTTATGCTATAACTTGTTACTGATCTTTTTTGCGTCTCTAGATTTAGTACTTATGTGGAAAATCATCTATGTCTATAACTTTGTCTCATGATGTACTTGTTATTGATCTTATTTGCGCCCATAGATCTAGTACTAATGTGGACAATTATATGCTTGTTACTTTGCTTCATGTTGTACTTAGTTGTTGATCTTCTTGATGATCTTCTTAATGATCGTCTCGTACTCATGTGAGTTGTCATCTTTGTTTCCCTTCTGCAGTACTTTGTAATAGGCCTTCTTAGTCGTCCTTAGGTCTAGTACTAATATATAAAATAATCGAATTTAGTAATTTTGTCACTTGCAGCACTTGGTTTAATTCTTATCAACAATCTATGGGTCGTATACTTATGTAGGCAATCATCTGCATTTATAAATTTACCTTTTTCAGTACTCCTCTAGCGTTTGTAGTTTAGAGGATAATGAACGACACAGGTTCATAATTCTCCCGACGTACCGCGTCGAATGTCCGAAACCTGTCGCGGACTGACCACTTTGTATTGAGTTCGATGGTATGAAACGTGGACTGTCCAGAAAGCAATAGCAAATTATTTCTTCTTCAACCTCCTCCTCCTCCTCCGCCTTCTCTTCCTCTCCCCCTCCTCCTCCTCCTCCTCCCCCTCCTCATCCTTCCCCTCCTCATCCTTCCCCTTCTTCTTCTTCGTCTTCCCTTTATCCCCCTTTGGGTCAAAGGCATTCAACCAACTCACGGCCAAGTCATCATATCTTTTACTATCTCTTGCAGCTCCTTCTATGTCCTCCCCATATTATTCATCTCCTGTCTTTGATTCTCTCCTCCATGTTTTTAGGTGCCTTGTTGTGTCGTTCGCCTTGAGCGTTCTAGACATGAGACTGTCTAGTTATATTGTTCTCATTTTTTCCCCGGTATGTCATATCCAATAGCGAACGAAAGAAGAAGAAGAAGTCATATCCAATGAATGGCATACTACTGAACTAAAATGTTCTAGAAAATCACTAACAGTCAATAAATGCTGCGGTGGTTTGCAATAAGTAGTTGGAATGGCCAAATATAAGACGGTCCTGCCTGTCCAATTTGTGAACCTTCGAAAATGAAGTTTGTTCGGTCATTCGTCCATTACAGGAAATTCAACAAGCTTTTAAGCTTTGGTTCTTGATTATAGGTCTGCTTATCCGTCTATAGGATTCTCAGCATCCCATGAAGTGCCCACATCTCTCCGAATCTTACAATTCAGATCCCATGATCAACTGATGGAGTAATATAAATAGTATTTCTTAGACAGTCAAATATAAGACACAGACACAGTTATATATTAATAGTCCTGCTTAGGACTAACTCGGAAGAGAGCAAATATAGAAAAAAAAAAAGTTTTAAACAAAAACCGATCTCAATAATAACCAACGCTGAAGAAACAGGATGAACGAAGCCTAATTTGTTTTTCGTAAATACTGAACTGAACTGAACGGTCGACCAGAAAATAGTCCGTCCTTACCCGTGAGATAAGGTTGAATAACACAGACAATGAGATTGTGTGTTTTTTGGGTTTTTTTTTTGGGTTGCTTTCGCTCTCCCTGAACTCTAGCATAGTCCACACATGTGCTACTACTGCTAGCGCACTGTGCTGATTTTAGCGTGCGGATTAGCTCTCCCTATTACCAGTGTCCTCGCCACCAGGCAAACCCATTCCAACTTTTGAGGTACTTGTAATTTTCGTCCCCAAGTCAGGAACGAAAAGTCAACATTTTAGTCTAACTGAATCCACTCAGTGGAGTCTGACGACTAGCCAGAGCTTGTTCGGAACTACGATCTTGACAAGCACAAGGACGAAGATACATTCATTTGGTAAACGCAAATTTGGTAAACACACATTTGGTAACCATACATTCGGTAAACACTTTTGTTTAACACACATTTGGTAAACATATATTTTTTTTTTTAAACACACATTTGGTAAACAACGATGTGGTATCAACCATTTGATAAATATACATTTGGTAAACATTCATTTAGTAGACACACATTTGGTAAACATATTTGGTAAACATACATTTGGTAAATATACCTTTTTTCGCATATTCTTTGCATGACATAGCTGTCAATACCAGCATTTTACCGCTGTCGTTGATTTATTGGCAAGATTACGCTCTGTAGTTTGCCATTGCTTTCTGAGCGGCCGGCTCACTTATCCCGTAAGTTACCAACGCGGCGAGAACCGTTTCCAATTCTCGCGTGCTGCGTTACCCTACGTGGATAAACGGGATTACGGAGAAATTCGTTTAACACCTCGGCCAGGGAGACCGGCAAATATATATTTAGTAGACGCACATTTGGTAAATACACATTTAGTAAGCACACACTTGGTAACCATACGTTTGGTACATATGCATTTGGTAAACATACATTTGGGTTACAGACATATGGTAAACATACATTTGGCTAAAACACATTTGGTAAACATACATTTAGTAAACATACTTTTAGTAAACATAAATTTTTTCAACATACTTCTGGTAAACATAAATTTTGCTAACTCATTCAATAAACACACATTTGGTAAACACACATTTGATGAATATAAGTAAACATATAATTGGTAAACAAACATTTAGTAAACATATTTTTAAACACACATTCGGTAATTATACATGTTTAAGCATACAATTAGTTAACATGGATAGGTAAACATACATTTGGTAAACATACATTAGGTAAACATATATTTAGAAAACACAATGTGGCAAACATACGTTTGGTAAACACACATTAGGTAAAGATACGTTTGGTAAACATACGTTTGGTAAACATACATTTAGTAGACACACATTTTGTAGACACACATTTGGTAAAAACACAGTTGGTAAACATACATTTGGTAAACATACATTTAGTAAACATACGCTTGGTAAATATACATTTAGCTAACACACATTTGATAAACATACATTAGTCTAACAAATTTGGTAAACATACATTTAGCAAACACATATTTGGTAAACACATGTTTTTTTTTACAATGCAATTGGTAAACATACATTTGATAAGTATACCTTTGGCAAATACACATTTGCTAAACATACATTTGGTATACACAGATTTGGTAATCAACGATTTGATTAACAGCCATTTGGTAAATATACATTTGGTAAACATTAATTTAGTAGACATCAATTTGGTAAACATATAATTGGTAAACATACATTTGGTAAATATACATTTTGTACACGCACATTTGGTAAACGCACATTTGGTAAACACACAAATAGTAAACATATTTTGAGTAAATATACTTTTAGTTAACATACATTTGGTAAATATACATTTGGTAAACAAATATTTGGTTAACACGCCATTTTTTTATATTTGGTAAATACATGTGCAGTAACTCTTCTTTTTTATTGTTTTGTTTGTTTTTGACAGGTAAATATATGTGTATCAAAGACACATTGGTTAAACATATGTTTGGTAAACACCCATTTGAAACCTGGTGGGGTAGTTATAACTGCCGACAGCCTCCTTGCTACAGGCAGGAAATACCAGCCACCTTAAGTACAGTCAAGCCTACAAAAGTGTGATGGCCCTAACATTTCACATAGCCACAACCTGCTGCGGGTCTCCCCATAGCCACAACCTATTGCGGGACTTCCCATAGCCATGCCTGCTGCGGGACTTCACATAGCCAGAACCTGTTGCGGTAATTCCCTTACCCACAACCTGCTGCGGTACTTCCCTTACCCACAATCTGCTGCGGTATTTCCCTTACCCACAATCTGCTGCGGGACTTCCCTTACCCAGAATCTGCTGCGGTACTTCCCTTACCCACAATCTACTGGGGTAATTCCCTTACCCACAATCTGCTGCGGGACTTCCCTTACCCACAACCTGCTGCGGGACTTCACATAGCCACAACCTGGTGCGAGACATGTTTTGGCATTTTATTTTTTTTTAAACCGTGTCAGCTGCATGGAATAATTTTTCAGGGATTTTTCCTGGCAGGAATAATATGCAAATAAGGCTGCTGCACACAGATGTCAATGTCGTGATATCGAACGGTCTGTGAGAGGTCTAGAATTATTCCTACAGTTGTGACAGGAGGAATACAAAAAGGTCACAGTTGGCTAAACAAGTCGACACATATACAGGTAATAGCAAAGACATAAATTATCTCTCAACGCTACATTAAAATAAATCATCACGGAAAGGCAATGAAATATGTCTGCGCATTGATGACAACATTTGGTATTTTTGTCAGAGATATAAGGAATAGAATACAACGGGCACAACTTATTCATAATTTGTTAGCGCCCTATCGACATAAACTTGTCACATTTACACAGTTGCAAGTTAGTTGCATGTCACTTACACGACATCGCACTCACACCCTGAGTTGTTGGCTGTTTTTGATTTACAAGTCAATTACGTTCAATAGTTAGCGATTGCTTTCTGCACGATGGCTGTTTGTGATTTACAAGACAATTACGTTCAATAGTTTGCCATTGCCTTCTGCACGGTCGACACCTCATAATGTTTCGAAAATCAAAGCAAAGCGGGTCTGCTACTTCAAAGTCTGCCACTGACTTCGAACCCGCGATTTCTGGAATGCGAAACCACATGTAATACTCATTTAACCATAGACGTGACCTCGTGTAAGAGAAGAATATGACAAATATCATGAAAGTCACATTGATTGCCTAGTCACGTTACTGAGTGAACGCAATGTATATCTGACAACAAAGAGCTAAATGTGACATAAGAATGTGACTAATGCCATGAACAGCCACACTGAGTGCTAGTCATGTCACTGAGTGACCGCGATGTATACCTGAAAAAATGCGCTAATTGTCACAGAAGAATCTTACTAATACCATGAACAATCACACTGAGCCTGTCTGGGAAAAAGAGCTAAATGTGACAGGAGAATATTATAACACATAGTATAACACTCAAACTAAGTGCAGAGGTGTATCACCGTGTGAGCGCGTTGTTTCCGTAACAACTAGTAAATACGTGTGCTTGTATATCGAGTAATTGTTTTTTTTTTTGGGGGGGGGGGGGGCGGGGGTGGAGGGAGGTGGGGGGAGGGCATATCCTTTACAGGACATCGCTGTCAACATCAGCATCTTTCAGCTCATTGTTGATTTCTTGGCAAGATTACGCTCAGTAGTTTGCCATTGCTTTCCGAGAGACCGGCTCACATACCCCGTAAGTTACCGACGCGGAGAGAACCGCTACCGATTCTTGAGAACGTCACGTTACTCACGAGAGTATACGGGATTACGGAGAAAGTCGTGTAACACCTAGACCAGGGAGAACGGCCATATCGAGTAATACGAAATGATATTAAACAAAACGTTCGCTAAAAGCGAAACTCAATAGTGAGAGGATTCCACAGAAAAGACCCTACCCTGAAACATTCATCTTCTCAGAAGAAAATGTTTTTGTCGGCACATACATGAGCGAAACATGTCACATGTCTACACAGAAACGGAAAATATTGAAAGGCTGCATCGTTTTTTATTAAAGATCTGTCAAAGGGTTAAGATTATGTCAACTCCAGAAGTTGCAGTGTGGCAAGACACCTCACTGTATTAACAGACAGAAATTTCAGTCTGAGAAAACCCAGCGGACTACTGAAATAGCTAGAAAATTAAATTTATAAACACGCAACGTCATCCATGGAAGAAGAGCAAGGAAGCAGAGATTACAGGGCACACTAAACACGTTTATTGCATGTTCTTTACCGGACGTAGCCACCAACCCCAGGTTGGTTTTCAATGTTAAGTTCAGAAGTTTGCCAGTTTTATGAACGAGAAGTCAACGTTTACATGAGAATGGCCGGTGTAGTGTATGAACCCACTATCTCGCCATCAGCGCACGGGAAATTGAAGAGCAAGCGTTCGCAACCTTTCGGCCACGCTTACCTCTATAGGACACACTAAATGATTTAAGCATTGCAAGCTGTAGTGGCCACATTGTCTTGTACCAACTGTGTTCTCACACTGTCTTGTGCCAACGGTGTTCCCACACTGTCATGTACCAACGATGTTCTCACACTGTCTTGTACCAACGGTGTTCTCACACTGTCTTGTACCAACGGTGTTCTCACACTGTCTTGTACCAACGGTGTTCTCACACTGTCTTGTACCAACGGTGTTCTCACACTGTCTTGTACCAACGGTGTTCTCACACTGTCTTGTACCAACGGTGTTCTCACACTGTCTTGTACCAACGGTGTTCTCACACTGTCTTGTACCAACGGTGTTCTTGCTATGTTAGTATTTTGATCTCGGGCTTATTATTTGTGCCTTGTTCTTGTTGTAAGTTTTTTGTTGTTGTTCTTGCTTCTGTGTTCTTTTGTTATTGGTGCAAAATGTGTTGTTGTTTTTGGGGGGTGTTTTGAAGCTGACTACTAAAAATATAAAAGCTAAAATCAATGAAAAAGAAAGCTGGGGTGCCGCAGAATATTACAATGTATAATGAAACAACAAAGCAATTGCAAATCCCGCGGAGACACAATATATACAAACACACGCGCATACTCAAGTAGCACTTCAGTGCATATAAACAGAATAATCAACTCGGCGCGAAACTGTGCTAGCATCTCGCCGGTTCGACATACGATAGTTTGTTACATTGAGTTAACTAAAATGGTATAATAACTACAACCCATGGCGGTAGCCAGTGTGACTGATCAAAGCGATACCCTTAGCTATCCCTCTCCATAGCACAAATAGAATAATTATAGACATCCTGTAGCACAATTATAGAGATCCTGTAATGCCCATGCAACATGATCCGTCTCTCGGCCTGCCTAGTTTACTCCAGAGGAAAGGTAATGCTAATAAGTCTGGAGGAAGGCAATCTGCAGAAGATCTAATTGTCCGCCTGTAGGAGCTTATTGAGGTCAAAGCAAGAGAACGCCCCCCCCCCCCCCAAAAAAAAAAATGTCTTGCAACCTATCCCCAATGAGCGTGAAAAGGGACCTTTGCTTTTTTTTTTTTTTACTTACTGGCCGGCCAACAAACAAAAACCAAATATCAAATGAGTCAAATGTTTAAACGATGTAATTTGACCCTTTAAAACTTAACCAGCTGCTTCGAAAAACGCACAATTTAATGAATGCCAGCCCACTACAACACAGAAGGCAAAGAAGAAGCACATCGACTTGTCAAACTAATCGAATCTGAGCAAGAAAATAATGCCAGTGCAACTTATGAAACTGTAAACACTCTTCTTTGAAGTTTTTTTTTTTTAAAAGCGACAACATTAACACAATACCGTGCTGAGTATATGAAAAATAAACTTCGTCGACATATTTGTAAGCAAAATCGGAAGGATATTATCAATTAGATTGTCATTAAGAGCTAGTCAAATTCCAAAGCAAGATTAGATCATTATTATCAATTAGACTGTCGTTTAGAATTAGTCAAAATTCAAAGCAATTTTAGATGAGCGTTATCAAGTAGAATGTTATTTAGAGGCAGTCAAATATTGAAGCAAGATCATATTATCATTATTAATTCGCAGATTGTTATTTAGAGCTAGTCAAATTTCAAAGCAAGATTAATCATCATTATCAATTCGACTGTCATTTAGTGCTAGTAATATTTCACAGCAAGATCAGATGGGCATTGTCAATTAGATTGTTAGTTAGAGACAGTAACATTTCAAAGCAAGATTTGATTATCATCATCGGTTAGATTGTCATTAAGAGCTAATAAAATTTTAAGGCAAGATTAGATCATCATTATCAAACAGATTGTTATTTAGAGATAGTCAAATTTCGAAGCAAGATTAGATCATCATTATCAATTATATTGTTATTTATAGCTAGTCAAATTTCGAAGCAAGATTAGATCATCATTATCAGTTAGACTGTCATTTGGAGCTAGTAATATTTCAAAACAAGATCAGATGGGCATTGTCAATTAGATTGTTAGTTAGAGCTATTCAAATATCAACGCCTACACAGTGAGAATCACCAGTGAGCAGATCACTGGACCTGGCAGAAAATTGTCATATGCCGATGATGTTTTAGTGTATCGTCAGGGGAAGGATAGAGAGGAGGTTGCCGTGGAACTACAAACCGAACTCAATCGCATAAATACTTGGTGTGATGAAGCTGGGGCAATGGTCAACCCAACAAAGGCAACAGTGACTTGGTTCTCGTTGAATAATCATATTGTCAACACTCCAACACCAACTGTAATGCTGTGTTCAGAGACGGTGGAAAGAACGCAGGCAATGAATTACCTGGGGATACGGTTTGATCGAAGCCTTGCTTATAATGTGCACATAGACCAGGTGATAACAAAGGCCAAGCGGGGTTTGGCAGCGATGCGGGTGATGGCGGCAGCAAACTGTGAGCAGCGCCATCTATGTCTTCTGTACGAGGGGTTGGTCATGTCTGTTTTGGAGTATGCAATGGCAATCCTGACTCTCAGCCATAAGCAGATAGAAAGGATGGAAAGGATACAGAATGAAGCTATGCGCATTATTCTTGGATGTACAAGAGATACAGCATGCAGGGCGATGCGCTACCTTCTTGGTTTTCCAACCATTGAAGAGAGAATACAAGGTTGCAGGGCGCGCGCCTACCTCAGAATTAACGCAAACACACAACATCCACTGCATAGTGAAATTAGGAAGGTGAAGGGCAGCAGGTTAAAAAGAGGACGGTCGTGGATGGGTCAAGCTGAAGACATTCTTCAACAGGTGTGTTCACTTGAGGACTTAGAACCTGGTGAGGAGTGGGTGCAAGTGCCAACAGACTTCTGCACATCCTTTTCAGTTTGCATCCAACTAGATAGAAAATGCAGACATGAAAATCCGGCTGCTGTTGAGGCTGAAGTACAAGCGTTGATTTTCGAGAATTCGCTAGACGGTGACGCGGTCATCTACACAGATGGGTCGGTCGTCCGACATGTGAGAAGCTCATGGGCCTTTACAGCTCGGGCCGGAGGGGGAATTGTGAAGGAGGTCTCTGGTGCTTTCACTGAAACCACAAGTAGCCTGACCATGGAAGTCATGGCAGTAAGTAAAGCAATAACATGGCTCGAGACACAGACATTCACTAGGGCTTGTTTCCTTAGCGACTCAATGAACATGATCAAGAGGATAGAGGAGGGGTCGATCCGAAGAGAATGGTTGCTGCCTTTGGAGCGGTCTCGACTGGCAAAGATTAGTTTCATCTTCGTGCCAGGGCATGCGGGAGTACAAGGAAATGAGCGGGCTGACAAGCTTGCAGGTGAGGCTACTGTGGAGGGCGGACGCGCCATGGACCAGGCCGACATTCTGAATGCTCTACGAGAAGTAAGACTTTTGCGAGAACCAAGTGATGACTGTGAATCTACAACAATGGCCAGACTGCGAGAGCAGCAAATTAAAAGAGGGGTGGCCAAACAAGAACACTACGCAGGAAGCCAAAGAAGATTTATAAACCAACACAGAACTGGCGTCGTTAGCCGCTTTACGTTGCGGGATTTGCTGAGGAGGGGATCCGAGCACTTATGGACTGAATGGTTCGATGTGCAATGAGGATGATCTGTCGACTAACTAACTAACTAACTAAATATCAAAGCAAGACTAGATCATGATTATCAATTAGATTTTCATTTATAACTAGTCAAATGTCAAAGCAAGATTAGATTATCATCATCAATTAGATTGTCATTTAGAGCTAATACAATTTTAAAGCAAGATTAGATCATCACTATTAATTATATTGCCACTTAGAGCTAGTCAAATTCAAAGCAAGATTAGATCATCATTATCAATTAGATTGTTACTTAGAGCTTGTCAAATTCGTCGCCGTTATTTTGCGAACAGAATAGCTATGACAGTATATGGATACCAGTTTACTGAAACATCGTCTATATTACCAGTTTAGGATTGGTTGCTGCATTCTTGCACATGAAGAAGCCGACAGATTAGCAAAGGAAGGTGGAAGACTGCCTCGGACTCATACAGACATAACCTATGATGAAGCCAAGAGATTTATAAGAAGCAATGTTAGAACCATATGAAATCAGAGCATCCAGGTCACCATAAAGATGATGCACAATAGCAACTTAACCGAAAAGAACAAGTATCAATCTTCAGATTCCGCACAGGACACAACAGGCTGAAATACTACATGTTTAATAGACTAATAATATGAGATACTAATGATTGTAACTGTGGAAATCGAAAGTGGGCAGGTTAACATTTGTTGCTGGAATGCCCACAATATGCAGAACAAGGAAATTGATTGTGACCTTTACCCGAACCATTTGAGTACAAACTTATGGATGCGTTAACAAACTTAAATTGACTGCTGCCTTATTTGCCATCGTTAATATTCACGTCTGACTGTGAACAAAGAAGAACTGGAAGAATGGCTAGTCGATCTTTGTGATTGTGGCAATAACCTCTACCGACCATTCAACGTAATGGAAATAATATAATAAAAGTCAAAACAAGCTTGAATAAAACAGATATGAATAAAACAAGTAAGAATAAAACTTGTATGACTAAAACACACAAAAATATGTCCTGCGCGCAGTCAACTGAAAAGTATAAGAATGTAATAAACACAACGGACAACAATGAATATAAACAAATACGGCATCAGTCAACTTATCTCTACCAAAACAAATACAGTGTATTGTTGCGCACGTAAAAAATCACTTGGCAGTTGGAAATAGAAAAAGAGTAGCCTAACGGCGCTGCCCGGGCAAAATTTCGAGTTAAAAATCTACCCAAAGTATTTCAGGATCCTCGCCGATGCAACGGAGTTCGTGCATTGAGCTGAGTTTCTCCAGACTCAGGTTTAAGTTAGGAGGAAAACGGAGCACTTATGGGTTTAAACCGTGTGCCGTGATGTTGATCCAACGATTAAACTAAACTAAACTTAAATACAGGAATGGTGTAATCTGAAACGAACTATCGAAACTAACTACTGCATTACGTGGAGGTCACATGGCCAACCAGAAAGAAGAGTATGCTTTGCATTACTGGCTAGCCAGTAGCAATAATTATAGATAACCTTTTGTCATCTATTTAGGGACTATCAATCAGAGACATCTTGACATTCTCTCAGAATAAGCCAATCAAACACATCTTTATATTAAACAGAAGCTTCCGTTTCTCGCTCGAGGAGTGTGGAAGTTCATGTGGTCATCTAAAAATACATCACTTAATTATAACCGCCCATAGAACTGGGTTCAAAGCTAGTTCAGAGGAAATTGTCATTCTTTCTTCTCCTTTCTCTGTCGATTCTCTAGTGCAAAGGGAGTTATTTCGTGGACGAACGCTGGAAGTAGTAAATTGAGTGTCCGAATCACACGGACAAACCAATTAGTCAGATTCGGTTCTAACATTGTTGTGAAGTTGGAAGAGGGGCGAAATTGCAGTACACCAAATGCATTAGACGAGTAGTGAAACAAGATCAATTGTCACGTCATGTGACATTATTCTTTTCGAAATGTAGTACAATGTATGGATATGTCATTTCCCGTTATTTCTGAGGAACCAGCTTCATCTTGTGGAACATAATGTGGTAGTTTTCTCTTGTAATTCACGCCCAGAACAAGTATATACATCTACCAGCTAGACCACAAACACAGGAAGTTTTGACTTTCTCGGCTAAAGAAACTCGTGTATCGGATTCACACAATCCAATTAGTCAAGTTTCTGTCTAAGTTTGTTGTCAAGTAGGTAGAGGAGTGAAGTTGCAGTACACCAGATGCGTTGACCGAGAGTTGACACTTTTTATGGATGGTGGGATGTGTTTGATCGCTTTGAACTCGAGGGTAATCTACACATATCCTACCACTAGCAATAGTTACTACTACTAGTGAGTGCACAGGACTGATTTTGCCTCAGGATTAGATTCTTCTATTACCATGGTTCCTCGCCATAAGGCAGACCTTCTTGGAATTCTGAGGCACTTGTACTTTACGTCCCGAAGTCAAAGACGCGAAGTCAACATTTAAGTCCAACTGGCCAACGTGTGGAACGAAACCACTACGCCGCTGTCAGAAGAGAACATATGCGGGTGTTTAATTTGTGGGAAATATTATAGTAGTTTCCCCCTTGCATTTGGTCCTATAAAAATGGTTTACAGGTGTACAGGCTAATACAGACTAGTTGTGACTAGTCCCTCGTCTGCCGGCCCGCTGGTCATGAATTCGAATGAGCATCGAGCTTGATTTGTTAAATTGACCTGGGCTATCAGGTTGACCCAGCCTAGAAATGGTTTCAGGAAATGTCTTGGGAATTAAAGGCGGCCGGCAGGATATTTACACATCATCCTTAGAGTGGCGATTAAAACAACAAACTAACACACACACCGAAGCAGTATTGTGATATGAGTATGTGATGTGATAGGGCCATCACATATTGCAGGTCTGTACGCACGAAGATATAATTGGCCGGTCGTTTCCTCCGCTAGCGGACGACGAACTCAGATGTAGATGGCTTCACCGATAGTGCTCGTGAGATTATCAGCGTAGCTCGTATCAACTGCACTAACGCGCTAGTCCGGGTGACAATTGGTCTATAAATATATGGATCTAGCACCTGCCATTACTGTCATTTACTGCCAATATATTACCTTGCGGTGTATGGCAGAGGCGTGTTTTAGCCTGAGTAATTAAGGCAGCCTGGTGCAGTCGCCGCAAACTGTGCAGGTTAGGATTTTCCTTTTCCAAATGCTTAAAATGCCAGAAGGCGTGTATTTACTTGTTACTTTCTTAAGATGCTTCACTGAGTAGGCTTTCTCATCTTTGAAAATTTTGCAGGTCAGAGGTCATTTACGACATATGCTTTACATCCACCTGTTTTAGTTCATTATGCCAGAAGGCGTATATGTGTTTGTTACTTTCTTAATACGCTCTAATTAGTAGGCTTTCTCATCTTTGAAAATTGTACAGGTCAGGGGTCTTTTACGGCTTATACTTTACATCCATTTGTTTATGTCTATTGTGCCAGAAGTCTAGATACTCCATCCAATGTGAATGACCCGTATCCTTCCAAAGTTCGCTGACATATTTGAAACTCATTCTGAAATGGGCGTGACCGAATGGAGTAAAAATCAGTCAGTCAATCAGGTACCATCTTCACAATGAAGGTTGACTGCAATGGATCGCAAACATTGACCTGACTCTCGCCTTGATTATACATTCTGTCAGACTGCTGTTCGTGCATTTTCCCACTTGTACCATTGTCTCCCTCTTGCTCACTTGCCTTCAACCTTACCCTTCAGTGTGGTTTTAATAAGAGTGTTATGTCTTTGCCATTTTGAAACAGACCGCCTTGCGTTGGCTTACATATAATGGTTTGAGTGTCGGTCGTTCAGAAAGCAATGGCAAACTACTGAACGCAAACATGCCCGGGAATCACAAACAGCCAAAAATGCTGGAGTTGACTGCTACGTCCTGTAAAGGATATGCAGCTAACTTATGTGTTTTAAGGTGGCTGAAATACTTTACTTGGCTGTTTATTATATCTTCTTTCATCAACTCTCTTTTCAAACACATTCTGAAGCCGACGTGGCAGAAGGACGCACTAGCATACATTTTTCTTAGTGACTGCGGTAGGATTCGTTCCGAACGTCGGTCATTTGAACATAAATGTTGACTTCTCGTCCTTGGCTAAGGGATGTTAATTACAAGTACTTCGAAAGTCGGGTTGGGTTGGCCAGATGGCGGGGGACACTGATAATATGGTTACCTGGCCTACACGAACAATCATATCAGTGCACTACCTAGTTGTAACAATTGCTGGTGGTAGTAGCACTTGTATGTACTATGCTGGAGTTTAAATCAAGTGGGCGACCAAAGAACACATTCCTCAATTATTAGTACGTCACAGCTGTCCGCGTTTGTGGCTTTAACGTGTGAACTCAGTTTCACAGTCCATGCATAATGGGTTCGACGTCAACTGAATGCGGTTTAGGTGCAGATCTTTGCGTTGCTTTCTTTATAGAATGAGCGTCGGCTGTTAGAAAGTAATGGCAAACTACTGAACATAAAACTGCCCGGAAAACCACAGCCAAGAAATGCTGGAGTTGATTAAGACGTCCTGTTTAAAAAGGCATGGAAACTTACTTTAATACAACAGCATTTGACAGACAGTCTTGACCCGGGGCGGGGGGGGGGGGGTGAAATATTATACACAGTTTGACAGGAAATACAAAGATTTAAAAGGCAAGAGAGGATCGACTTCATATTGCTCGGTCTCTTTTCGCATGGCGGTCTACCGAAAGCGTCGCACAAAGCACGAACTACGATGTTCCAGAGACGGCCCTCAAAAGTCTCAGAGAAAATGCACTAGTTAACCAAGGTAAGATAGAATCGAACCCACCACCTTCAGAGCGCGAGGCAGGCGATTAACCACGTTACCACGTAGACTCCACTATACACGACATTAAGCCAAGTACTAGAGCAGTGGTTCTCAACCTTTTTTGGCCCATGCCCCCCCCCCCTTTCACCATGTGTTAAGAATGTCATTCCTCCCCTTTCGTATTTCCTCCATATAAATTCCCCCTCCCCCACCCTGCCCCTGCGTAAAAATGGAAGCTACCTTTAATAACACATACTAGAACAAGTTTAGACGTCTACATAAAACGTGATGTGTGCGTCTACTTACGTTATAAGACGAATATCAGAAGGGCGAGGGGTACAGAACCGTAAAGTATGCAGGGAAAAACAGTATCAAGTAATCGGTTCTTGTATTTAACGCGATCTTGAAATAATCTTCATTCCCCCCTTGGAAATCCTAAAAATTCCCCCCTATGGAGAATTCCCCACCGGTTGAGAACCACTGTACATTGAAGATAAGATGTTGTTATGTATATTCTCCATCCGCCGAAATCTATACACAGGGGTGTATTGAAGAGATTACGGTGTAGTGAATAATCTCCATCAGGGAACTATACACATTGGTATACTGAAGTTGGTGTTACACCGCCAGGGGATGCCTTCATCAGCCGTGTTCTCGTGATTCTTACAGTGGCGGTGCTTCCATCATAAAGATGCCTTCACGTTGTGTATGAATGGTAATTGAATAAATTCAAATGGTAAAACTCGCCAGTTGCCAATAATTTAACACACATTGTATTTTCTTTTCTGGAAAAAATTCGTATTTATTTTGCTTTTAGGGTACTTGGTCATCAATCTTACTCAGTAAATAACAAATCATCGGCCAAACCTTTCGTTCAGTTAAAAACATACCTCGGTTGTTACTTTTACAAAATTTAGGCATATTTTCTCCTATACCTTTATTCTTAGCTTTTATTTCATTGTAAATACTTTTACTTTGATAATTTCCATTTGGTTAATTTCATAGTTTCGACTTCTCTAGTTTATGTTGCCCTTTTCTTCTAACAAAATTGCCTCCCTGATGATATCCAACATACTTTCCTAACTAACCTTAAAATACGTGCGTTCTCACGCACTGCAAGTAGAAACTCCCCTTGCCAATGTTTTTGTTGCTACCCTGCCATATTTCACTCCTTCTGCCACGTAGACATTGTGCGTCTTCATGCAGTGCTTCTTTGGTTCTCTCAGTTGGCAAGGAAAAACACAAGAAAGCCTATATACGAAGAAACCTAAATTTTCTATACTTGGCCTCATTATATTCACTTTATAACAGTCATACTGTTATACATATCTGGAATAAGTAAATAGGCGAAGTGCATAATTAGATTTAAATATTCATAAAGCTGAAATTATGATAAAATTATACAATGAAAATGAGGTTCTCATAATGAATGGCAGAGTAAACAATTATCCATCCATCCATCATGTGCCATGCCGGTAAGCGTGGGCGGTCATGTTCTGCCATCTCACCCGATCACCAGAGTCGTGGATCAGCTCCGTGTTTCTGTCTCGACTATGCCACAAGGCCAAGCCATCCAGGTACTTGCTTCTAGGTCTTCCCCTTGGTCTGTTCCCCTCGATCTTACCAGTTGTCACCAAATTCTCCAATCCATTTCTTCTCATAACATGTCCAAAAAATTTTGACTGTCTACGTCTAATTTCTCTAATCAATTTACGATCTTCATTTGTTTCTTGAAGGACTTGTTCATTGGTCTTTCTGGCTGTCCATGGTATTCTTTGCATTTTCCTCAGAAACCACATCTCTACAGCCATCAGATGTTTTTCAGCCTGACTGCTCATTGTCCACGCTTCACATCCATACAAAAGTACAGGCTCAATGTAGCATCTCAACACTCTCTTTGAGTCCATAATCTTCTAGAGTGTTGCTTGAACCAGGTGTTTCCTACAATCATTTCCTGTTCTTTTGCCCACTCTACTAGTCTGTATCCTCTTTCATTTCTCTCTCCTAAACCATAGTTTCCTACTGTGTATCTATCCCCTTGATTTCCTACTTTTGCATTGAAGTCCCCTATTATAATGTTTATTTCTGAATTTTTACATTTCTTTAAGGCAGACTCTATGTCATTATAAAATTCCTCTACACTATCTTCACTGGTCTCTCCTGTTGGGGCATATACTTGAATAACATTTATGTTAAAAGGTCTGCCACTCAATTTAACTAGTAGTACTCTGTCCGACACGGCCCAATATCCCTGAACAGACGTTGATGTTTTCCGGTCCAAAATTATTGCCACTCCCCTATGTCTATCCTCACCTCCAGAATAAATAATCTTCGTGTATGTATATATATGTACATATATATACATATATATACATATATATACATATATACATGAGTTTCTGTTTCTCCCATCGTGGACGGTAAAATCAGCTGCTGACAAAATGTAAGCACATAAATAAAAGATAATACGAACAGCCAGTACAATATTCAACCACGTAAAGGAGATATACACGTAAAGCACGAGATATTACCATCACGATGTGATTTGCCAAATGTTTAGGTTTTCGTGTCTCTCCACAGACTCCGGTTATGAATGTGTCAATTCTATTGATGGTATTCACCATCCAGCATTATTTCTCTCGGTTTGTCACTACCTCTACTGCCGCACAGAAGAGGTTCGATAAAACATGTCAGTACTTCTTTCTGACATTTAATGAAAGTGGCTTAATACTTGAAGATACATTTCATGCTCTGAAATAAAGCATTTGCTTGGCGTAGCTTGCACTGTGTCTGATGTGATGTTTTTTTCCCAAACTTCAGAAACAACTGACTTGGTGAAGCGTCTGTTTCTTCTACTGCAATCTCAGATTTTGGCGGTACTTATTATCTCCGCTCCTAGGTGCTTTCTGATTTGTTCATTAACTCTTCATGGTCCCCTTTCATACAGCAAACAGGTTCTGTGTAACATTTCAGCACTCGTTTGATTTCACCATTACCCCTATCCCGTTCAACCTCAAGGAGAAGTTATAGTTAGGGTCCATCACCCGAAGGCGATTGTTGTCCATGTGGGGTAATGTCGACGAATTTCAGCACTCATTTTCTTAAATTAAATTATAGTGACTAATTGCATAAGAGCCGGTCTCCCCCACCTAGGTTTTAACGTCTTTCTCCGTAATCCCGTATAATCTTGCGAGTAACGTAACCTGCGCGAGAATCGGTAGTGGTTCTCGCCGCGTTGGTAACTTACGGGGTATGTGAGCCGGTCGCTCAGAAAGCAATGGCGAACTACTGAGCGTAATCTTGCCCAGTACATCAACAGAAGAATTCCCGCTTTTCCATCCTGTTTCAGGATATTGCGGTCAACACCAGCATCTTTCAGCTGTATGTTGATTCCTAGGCTAGATTACGCTCATCAGCACGCCACGACTTTCTGAGCGACCGGCTCCATACTCTCATAAGTCACTAGCGTGACTCGAACCACTTCTAATTCTCCTCCGCTCACGTTGACCACGAGAGTATTCGGGATTAACGGAGAAAGCTGCTAACCCCTCGGCCAGGCAGCCGGCCAGTACATCAACAGCTGCTGGAAAATGCTAATGTTGACTGAGAAAAAAAAAAATTGCATAAGATACTTTTCATTTTCTGAAATGCATTGGTGTGATAGAGAGCGCAAACAATACCTCTCATTGAAAAAAAAAAATATCAAGAAAGAATAATCAACCTGTTTGCTGTATACAAGGGGAACACGAAGAGCGAATGAACAAATCAGGAAGCGCTGAGAAGCGGAGACGTGATTTCTGCAACGAACGTTTTCTTTTTGGTTTTTTTTTTATTGTTGCATATCCCTTACAGGACGTTGCAGTCAACACCATCATTTTTCAGATGTTGTTGATGTACTAGGCAAGTTTTTACGTTCAGTAGGTTGCCATTGCTTTCTGAACGAGGGGACTGAGCATGTATGGGAATGTCCTGAGTGCAGTGATGTCGGTTCTTGACTAAACTCAACATTCTGAACGACCGGCTCCCATACCAACAAGTTATAACACAACGCGACACGGTCTGCTGCACAAATCGGTCGCGGCTGCGTTTCGAACGCCTGGTAAGCGGCTCACGAACCGCATTCGCAAGCCTTTGGCCACGGAAACAAACGAATGTTACGAATATTATAAACTGTCACATTAACTAACAATGGTTGCCTGAAAGGGGCTAATGAAACTAGAACATTATATACAACTATAAGAAAGAGACAAACAGCTTTATTTAGTCGTTTGATGAGAATAGAGGCAATGGAGAACATGGTAACAACCGGAAAGATCAGCGGGGAAGAGGCGGAGGCAGACCAAGAGAAATGGTGCTGGATAGACTGAGACGGTAACATGGAGGAATATCATCAGTAGATCCAAAACACCAAATACCGCTATCGGTGGAGAGACATGAACGCTTGCGCCAGTTGACAAGGCAATGCTGACGGTGATATCCAACACTTGCTGCTGATCTTTTGCCATTTCAGCTATCTAGACTGTGTCACCTGTATAACGCAAATTGTTCATATTGTGACATTCAAAACAGTGTATTCCCTTAGTAAATTTAAACACGGAAGCCGCAAACAATAGACTGCTCAAATATAAACAGTCGTTAGCAATTAGGCAGAGTCAACCAAGTTTGTGTAGACAGAAAGACTTCGCTTTAAATTTGCAATTACGCTGGGGATAACAAATGCTCCACTCCCGAACAATGTTAGTGACTATATATTTCAAGTATTTCAGCAAAAGTGTGATTTATGTATGAACTTATTTATTTATTTATTTATTTATTTATTCACATCATATGATTTAAGACTCTGCAGTATGTCCAGACAAGTTGGAGTAGGATATAAATAAATCAATCGTGGAAACTTGTATTTGTGGCTTCTGCATGTAAATATAATAGAGCCCCAACTTGTATTGGTGATATGTCTGTGATCGCTTTCATTATCCCCTCCTTATAGACAGAGGCGAGATCCTGTTAAAATACACATCCTTGTCATACTCCTTTAATTATCTTGTCATAATTGCCAACTGGGTTTACGATTTGTATTGTTTTTTTATTTTAATTTTTTGTATTTTTATTCCCAGATCTTTCTCATCAATATTAATATTCTTTAACATTTTGATTCTTTTTATTATGTTTCACTTTATGTCATACCTTGGTGTAATCTGTAAATCACAAGTATAGGCCTGTCTTTGTCTCCGCTGATCTCTCTATTAGTGTTTTGGTCGGAGTGTATCGCAATCCTGAAGAAGTCAAGAGCCTTGGGTTGTGATCAAAATCGAACAATTAGCATAATGAGTCACATCACAAAGACTTTGCTAGGAATCATCATGCAAAGGGTTAGGAAGAAGATACGATCAGAAACAGGGGAAGAACAAAGCGGCTTGAAAGTCGCAAGGATGTATCAAATGAGGTCTTGTTTGTAGGGAGCACAAATAGAAGGTTCGATATAAGTTAACAAAGAACTATATCGTGCTTCATTTAATAAAGTAAGGCTTTCCACAGAGTAAGATACGTCGGCAGGATGGAACGACTGATGATCCCCAAATTGACGGGGAAGATTTTAGACTCGTGAAGAACAGATACTGGGAAAAACACGCAAGCATACAAATTAATAACGAAATACGTCACTGAAGAGAGATGTGATCACACTTGCTGGAATGGAATCACGATAATGTAGTGGCTAGATTGCTTGCCTTCTGGTTCGGTGGTCATGAGTTTGAATCCCTATCTAGGAGGAAATTAATGTTCGATGACCTGGGCTCCCAGTTAGTTCCAGCCTTAAATGGGTACTAAGAAATGTTGAGGGAAGAAAAGGCGGCATCGGAATACAGACATCACCCATTGAGTGCCGACTGGTCAACAATATAGAATTAACATCGCATACCCAATACACCTCATGGCGTGAACAAGAGCATTTACTTTTTAAAATTACATATAATCGCCGGCTCCCTGTTACGGACGCAGTTCGTAATCCCACATACCCACGTTCGAACCACAGCTGTGGGCGATTTCCGATTCCGATTCCATTTCAAAAACAAAAATTCCAAATTCGTCCTCGTCTAACCTGCTTCATCAGCTGTGGTTATAATTGAGGAGCGTGGTTTTTGTGGGTTTATTTACCCTAATTCTTGTCTTGTGAGTCCTTTCTCTTACTGGTTATGTATCGTTTGTGTCTGTGACGTCAGCAGTGGTCGGCGGCTATCCTTTGTGCTCTTCTGTTGTTGTGGTTTTCTTTGTTTGTGTAGGCTCCTTCCTCGTCTGGCTGCAGTCCTTATAAGGACTTTTCGTAATCCCCCTCCAGCTGGGGGATCGGTCCGTGGCTGTCCTTTGTGCATGTTTCATCTTGTTTTCTTTGGCGGTGCAGGCTCCTGGCTTGATTGGTTGCAGTCCTTAAAAGGACTTTTTATTTGGTCTTTTTGTCTCCTTTATTGTGTATTTTCTGTAGGAGCTTATCGACGTTTTCATTTTCCTCCTTGTGTTTGTTTTCACTGTTGCGTTTGCGATACTGCTGCCTAAAGTTTTCTTCCTCCGTGGTCAGCCATGGGACGATTTTACCGTCATCTATATAGTACTCGAAGTCGTTCTCACGGTCGTAGAGTACTACTGGGTATACCATCGGTTTTCCCCGGAGTTTCTTAGGCTTCTTCTTTTCTTTTTCTTCCCAGCGCCTTCTGAATTCCTCGCGCTTGAGTTCCTCCTTGTCGACTGGGTATTCTGTGCCTCCTTCAGAGATCCGACGGTATAGTAGTTCCCTCTTGGGCGTTGTGGTTGGGCTGCTGGCTTCAGCTTGCGGTTCAAGCTCGGTCTCTTGATTTTCTTCTTGCTGTTTCTCTGTGAGTTCTTGTGTGGCTTCTGTTAATTTGTTTTGAAAGAGTCCCATTTCAGCTCTATGCAATTCTCTTTCGGTCTTGATCATTTGTAGGATTTCTTCGTTCTCCTTCTTCATCTCAGCCATGCGCTGAATCTCTTGTTTGATGTCGAGATGGATTTCTTTCATGTCGGCCAGCAGCTTCTCATTATCGCTGGTCGGAGACGTCGTCAGCAGTGCCTTGACTTGCTTCTTCAACTCGTCTATCTGCTTTTGAAGTTGATCTCTTTCAGCTTGTGCTATACCCGTGGCTGTCTCGCCCCTCTGCATTGCTTCCTTGAATGGTGTCTTTGTGATGATGGCGATCTTTAAGACGTCTCTGTGTCTCTGCAGGTACGGACAGCCCAGGTATCTTGCTCCATGTTTGCCCAGGCAGTTGGCGCACTTTCTTTTGTTGTTGGGTGCTCGGAAGTCCGTGTCCAGCTTGGCCAGCGGACACTCCTTGAAGGCGTGGTGATCGGCGCAGTATCGGCATATTTCCGTCTTACTGCGACACGTAGCTCTACTGTGCCCGGCCTTCTGACATCTGGAACATTGCGTGATTCTTGGTATGAATCTCTCTGGTTGCTGCATTCTCTTTTTGAATGATGCTGTGGTCGGCATCTCGCTGCCCTCCGACGTCACTACTGCCAAGGTTGTAGGTATCTTGGAGTAGGTGAGAAGCCGCTCCGCCTTCAAGAATCGGATGTGAAGATTCTCTTCACGTAGCTGCTTCAGGATTTCTTCATCTGTCAGCTCCACAGGAATCCGCTTGACAACCCATCGGACTGTTTTCGAGTCGGTGTTTCCGACTCTGGTGTCTTTCTCCTCCTTCTCTACTGTCTTGGTTATTGACTGTGTTGGGCTGTCAATCTTCTCCCTCGTAGTAGCTTCAGTGATGGCTGTAGTATCAGGCTCTTTGATGCAGCAAGCAGGTGGGCTCTCAACGTTCTTCTTCTTGTTGTCGGCTCCCACGCTGCACATCTTGGCAACAGCGTGTTTCTTGTTGGATTTTCCACGTGACATTTTCCCGCTGATCAGGCTTCTTGACAGAATAATGCGACTTGACTTGTTAGCGCTCGCAGTGCGAATGTCAATGACGATGCACGACGCGTGGGCGATTTCGTCTTACGTTAGTTTTTATATGAAATGGTATGGCGTCTTCGTTCAGAAAGTAATGACAAACTACTGATCGTAAACTTGCTCAGGAATCACGAACATGCTGAGGTTGGCTGCTACGTCCTACCTAACTGAGGAAGTGGGATCTTAAAATAACGTGGTCATGGCCCACCAAATGATATGAGACTTATGAGAATAGAATCTGTCGGAAGCTGCGATAAGTCTAGTAAATCTGCAGTGGAAATTAACTGATATTATAAATAATCACACGGGTATTGTTTGGCACTCATAGAAGTAGATTAGAGACCTTACTTCTTTTTTTCTACTTCTATGAGCGCCAAACAATACATGTGACTGTAGTCCTTACTTCTTTTTTTCTACTTCTATGAGCGCCAAACAATACATGTGACTATAGTCCTTACTTCTTTTTTTCTACTTCTATGAGCGCCAAACAATACGTGTGACTATAGTCCTTACTTCTTTCTACTACTTCAATGAGCCCCTACCAAACAATACATGTGACTATAGTCCTTACTTCTTTCTACTACTTCAATGGAAGGACGCGTTTGTGTGGTCTCCTCCTTTTTGGATTAATTTTCCTGTTTATCTACATTCGTACGCAATGGATTTTATATGGTTGTGATCACAATGATGCCGTTCAACTGTTGAACTTGTTTTAAAGTTGCTATATGTGTAGTGTTAGATATAAGTTAGATATAAGTGCCAATAATATTGTATTCAATGACACTATGGATAAATTATACATGGAACAGCGGAGCGTCAGTGATAGCTTGAACTAGCCAATCACATCACTTGGATTTAAACCGTGGACGGCGCTACAATGTTTCCATGTGTGTTGAAACGTAATATTATGTAAATATCATGTCTGTCGAGGAGGGAATTTCTGTGCTGGAGTTAGTGGGAGAAAGGGGCCGAAGTAGATCTGAGGGTCGAAGTGGATTACGATCTGCAGTAACAAGAAACTACACACTCAACAAAGAACGGGCAGTGAAAAGCAAACTTAAGAACTGTTTTAGCTCGCCATCGCTGTCAGTTAAATGTATGGATGACGGTAAATGCATCTCTATCACATTCAACAATACAATACATTACGAGGCATTTCGAATATGCCTGATCAATTATTACCACGAAGCCAAAGTTTATTATAGAAAAGACCGACAAGGAGCGGAGGTGGAAGTCAAAATATCATCTCCCCTACACACATTGCATTTATACAACACGCAAAATAAAATTTTAATACAAGGGGCAAACGCCGTCATTCTGAGTGACTCGCGACACAATTCGTCGAAATTGAACAGGCAGCTCTAAAAATAACAAGTGACTCACTAAACACACCTGCCGATTTCAGCACGCTAGTGTCTGCCGTAAAACCTACACAGCCTTCAGCGGTAACGCTATTGTCAGACAGAACCATAAAATCAACACAGCCTGCAGCGGCAGTCGTTACAGCATCAGGCGATAGTAACAACATACTCCAACATGCCACGACTCAACACACCAGCAGCTCGAACTCAGCTTCTTCTAACCAACCAGTGTTGCTAGCCATTGAATACCCGATGGGGAGCCTAGGGGACAGTATACAACCAAATGAAAACAATTCAAACCAACTTGAGGTTGCACCATCGGTACTAGATGAAAGTCCAGCTACAAATCAACACTCATGCGGTTGTCAGCAGCACATTGAAAGGTTAGAGGCAAGTTTGAAGGTACTTTTAGACGCCGCCTCTGACAACACAGACAAGATCGCCAGGATCAGTAATGACTATATCAACCTCAAGTCAGAGGTCGCTCTCCTGAGAGAGGAAAATGATATTCTGAAACACACTATTGATCAGGCAGCACAGACTAACAGCTTTGAAACAACACAACCATCCCTGGGAGCGCCAACTATACAGCCAACGAATACACATCAACAAACAGACAAAGCCATTGAACAGGACTCGACATTTCCCATAGAAGTGAAAGTCAGCAATCGATTTGAACTACCAAAAGAGCAATTGGTAAGCGGCAGTCAGTACGACGAGACATTGCCGACAGACAACCCGCCTATTCAAGAAACGGCTGGTAACCGGCAAGAAGGCAGTCCACAGCCGGATAATTATCAATGGCAGAATCAACGTGCAAGACGTTCCAGAAGCCAGTACATACAGAGACTACCAAATGACTACACCCACTTGATAATTGGCGACTCCTTGATGAAAGGCATATATAGTGATCGTATGTCCTCATCACACGACGATATAGCTACAACAATTCCACTTCCAGGTGCAGGGTTAGACAGTCTAACAAACAGTATACGTAGAATGGAAATCAACGAAAGTGTGAAGAGGATTACAATACATATAGGAATTAATGACACTATGAGAAACCAAAATATTACCATTTCTCAGTTACGAAAACTACTAGACTTATTACGCCATAATTTTCCAAATTCTAAAGTGTTTTTCTCTTCCATCATACCACCATGTTATGGCACCGAACGTCGACTAGCCGACATAAACAACAACACCCTAGACAAATTCTGTACTCAGTATAATGTACACTTTATCAACAACACACCATTTTTTACATCTCAAAGAGGCGCGCCAAAGAAACGACTGTACAGCGACCAGATCCACGCATCCACATTAGGTTATAGCTTCCTTGCTAAAAATATCAAGTATCCGGAGAGAGCACAAAACAAGACCAACACACAAACACGACGAACATTGACTACTGAAGCCAGTCGAAATATCCCCATCAACCCGGATAAACGTCAGCTGACGTCTGACCCCCGAACGCCTGCTATTCAAGGTGCACACATGCTACCAAGAATAAATCAACCTCTCCTTCCTACCCCCACCCTCACTCGTGAAGGAAATAACTACCAGGAAGATTTCCCTAACCTCACTTCCAACGAACCCTCGTTGCAAGCAGCGGTACACACGCACGGCAGTAACACCACCTTGACACACCAAGATCAAGACAGCTATGGGCTCCATAGCAGACAACAAGAGGTTCCGCATCACCAAATTCACGCCAGCAATGAGCGAACAAGTAGGCAACAACAGGTTCCGCATCACCAAGTTCACGCCAGTAATGAGCGACCAAGCGGACAACAACAGGTTCCGCATCATTGGCGTCCAGAACTTCTATACTTGATGCGGTTTAGTCCTGCCGCACTGAATCAAGCCCTTATGATGTCTCTACAATACAGACCTGTGTGATAGGATACGTATTAAAAACGGAACCCTATATGAATTGATACCAGCAATAGAGCTTCCTCCTTGAACTTTAATCGCTTACTGCTTAACGTTTTATTTCCCGTGTGGGATACACCGCTTTAAACAGAGACATTGACTTGTATAGTCATTTATTAATTCTTTTGGATTACAGTTGGTTACTTAGCTTGTGAAGTAGTTTATTTCAGTTTAATTATTTGTTGTATGTTCTTTAATTCGTTTTGTTCCGTGTTTGCATTATATTCGTTGGTCTAATTAGTTATATCGTTATAATACTGTCATTTACTTATCGATTTGTATTACTGATATTTTGTAAGTTAATGTAATTGTGATTTTTTATTATCTTGTATTTTTGCGTAACTTTGACTAATTTACACTTTCTTCGTGGATAAAATGTCTGAGAAGTGGCAACACTGGCTCAATAATTCAGGAATACGCCTTGGACACTTAAACATTTGCAGCTTATTTAACAAGCTACCAGAGTTATCTTCTATTCTTAATCAAAATTTTCATTTATTCGGCCTTAGTGAAAGTAGGCTTAATGATAAAATTTCAGATGAGGACATCTCTATTAAAGGGTACAAAGTTTTTAGAAGTGATCCCTGTAGGAAACAAGAGACAGGCATAGTAACCTATGTTTCTAATTTGCTAAATGCTCACCGTAGGCTGGACTTTGAAACTTGCGAAATAGAATGTATTTGGTTAGAGCTGAAACTTCAAAACCGCACACCCCTGATAATTGGCTACCTCTATCGAAATCCCAGTGCTGGACACGTCTGGTACGAAAACTTCACTACCATGATGGACGTGGTGTTCGCTTCCGGGAAGGACATTATACTACTCGGAGACTTTACCATTGACAACAACAAATCCAACATAATATGGGGAAATATAATTGCATCATACAATTTCCAACAAATAGTACAACAAGCTACTAGAGTAACAAAGTCATCTTCAACAGTCATAGATCACATTTATGTAACTTGCTCAGACAACATCATAGAATGCACCGTACCCAATTGTGCAATGAGCGATCACTACCCAATATGCTGCACGTGGTCTAAAAAGGAATTAAAACTCCTAAACATAAACACATAAGTGTAAAATATAGAAGTTACAAAAATTTCAACCAAAACGCATTTTTACAGGACTTGCTCAGTTCACCTCTAGACAATGTTTATCATAGTAATAGTAAGGATATATGGAAGGCAATTAACACCTTGACAAACAAGTATAACTTCCGCAATTCTTTACCATCAAATCATATTACATGCGACCAATTCAGTGATTTTTTTTCAAACTGACATAGACCAGATGAAGGCTTCAATACCTAATTCTCCTTGCAACGTATCTTTATTGTCATCGTTTTGCGAGAATAGATGCTCCCGCGATATTCTTTTCTAATGACAATCACTGAAGTATTCACTTACCTCAGTAACCTAAAAAACACAACCTCATCTGGGTTAGATGGAATCAGCAACCGTATTCTCCGTTGTGCTGCGCCAGTGATCTGTATATCACTAACCTATGTATATAATCAGTGTCTCACCAAAGGCCACTTTCCATCAGCTCTCAAAATCGCCAAAGTGTACCCTCTTCTTAAATCTGGTTCATTAGACAATGGCCTCCCGAACAATTACAGACCCATTTCTTTACTATCATCACTATCTAAGCCACTAGAAAAACACATCCATAAAGTAACATTACAGTATTTAGTTCGCAACAAGCTTATTGTGGACAACCAGTCAGGATTTCGACCAAAATATTCTTGCCATACGGCCCTAACAAACATGATAGAAAATTGGCACCAGAATATAAACAACAACAGTCTATGTGGAACTGTGTTTATTGATTTCAAGAAAGCATTTGATATGATAGATCATCTTATTTTAATTAAAAAACTTGAGACAATGAAAATTGGCCCTAGTGTAGTCACTCTAATATCATCTTTTCTACCAAACAGAAAGCAAGTAGTATCACATAATAAATCTCTGTCTCAAACCACTACCTTCAACATTGGAGTACCGCAAGGCTCTATTCTTGGCCCTCTACTATTTGCCATATATATTAACGATCTACCTTTGCATCTTTTGTCGTCCTGCGATCTATTTGCAGACGACTGTACAGTGTACACAAACGCTGAAAACTGTATTTTACTTGAGTCGTCTTTACAACAAGAATTAAATAATGTAGTTAGGTGGAGCTATTCAAACCGTATGCAAATTAACATCACTAAAACAAAATCAATGTTATTAACAACCAGACAAAGACTTCAGACTCTAAGCTCACACACAACACTTCAACTTCACATCAATAACATGCCAGTAGAAAGTGTAATTGAGCACAAAACATTAGGCCTAATCATTGATAGAAACCTAACCTTTAATTCCCACGTGATCTGGCATGCGAGTCAAGTGACCAGCCCAGCGAATCTGATTCTTCATCAGTAGAGTGTGGATACTGGACATGGACGCTCTTTCTAGGACTTCAGTGTCTGGAATCTTGTCTTGCCATTTAATCTTCAGTAGCTTCCTTAGGCAGACTGTGTGGAAGTGGTTTAATTTCCTAGCGTGTCGCTGATAAACAGTCCAGGTTTCACAAGCATATAGCAGTGTGGATAATACAACTGCTTTGTAGACTTTCAGCTTTGTTTGCAGGCTTATTCCATTTCTGTCCCATACATTCTTGTACAGTCTGCCAAAGGCCGCACTGGTCTTGGAGATTCTTGCATTCACTTCGTCATCAATTGTGACAGCTTGTGACACAGTGCTGCCAAGATAGGTGAATTTGTCAACACCACTTAGTCTATGATCATTCACTTTGATATTCGGCACAGTGTGATTATTCCCTGGAGCTGGCTGGTACATAACTACAGTCTTCTACAAGTTGATATTGAGCCCAAAGTTGGCACGGGCATGTGAGAAAGCTGAAACATTATTTTGCATGTCCGCCTCTGAGTTGGCGTATAGAGCGCAATCATCAGCAAACAGGAGCTCTCTGACGGTGTCGCTGTTAATTTTGGTTTTAGCTTTCAGCCTTCTGAGATTGAATAACTTTCCATCCATACGGTAGTTGATGTCTATTCCAATGTCGTCGTTCTCGAAGGCATTCGTCAACATGGCTGAAAACATGAGGCTGAACAGTGTTGGTGCCAGGACACATCCTTGCTTCACTCCATTCGTAACAGGAAAGGGTTCAGACAGTTCACCATTTTCCTGTACTCTTGCCTGCATGCCATCATGAAATAGCCGCACTATTTGGACAAACTTTCGTGGACAGCCATATTTTCCCATAATCTTCCACAGTCCTTCTCTGCTGACTGTATCAAAAGCCTTGGTAAGGTCAATTAAAGTGGAGAACATTTCGCAGTTCTGTTCCTGACATTTCTCTTGCAGCTGCCTTGCAGCGAAAATCATGTAAACAGTTCCACGTTCTTTTCTGAAGCCACATTGACTCTCAGGAAGAAGACCTTGATCGAGATGGGCTGTGAGGCGATTGAGAAGAATTCTGGCGAGTATCTTCCCTGCAATTGAAAGCAAGGAGATGCCTCGGTGGTTGTCACAGGATTGGTGGTTTCCTTTACGTTTGTAAAGGTGGACTATTGACGCGTCCTTGAAATCTTGTGCATGGTCTCGTTCACCCATATGTTTGTAAAGACTTGGTGAAGCTGCTCTGTTAGGACCGGCCCACCTGCCTTGTATATCTCTGCTGGGATGGAGTCAGGACCAGGTGCCTTGCCGCTGGAGAGTTGCTGGATGGCTTTGTTTACTTCCACTATGGTTGGCAGGTCATCAAGTGTCTCATTGGTGGGAGCTTGAGGAAGGCAGTTGATGATTTCATCATCGAAGAAGGAAGTTGTATTTAAGATGTTGCTGAAATGCTCTGCCCAGCGTTGAAGGATTTCTTTCTTATCGGTGACCAATGTTCTCCCATCTGCACTGAGGAGGGGAACTATGCCTGGTGATGTAGGACCATACACCGCTTTCAGTGAGTCGTAGAAGTTTTTCATATCATGTCTGTCAGCAAAGCCTTGAATTTCATCAGCTTTGCTGCTCAGCCAGGAGTCCTGTATGTGCCGAAGTTTCTGCTGCATTACTCTCTGAATGTTCTTGAAGGCATCGTTTTTTGATGTTGACTTCGGGTCATTCAAATGTGCCTTGAGGAGAAGATGTTTCTCGGCCAGCAATTGGTTGAGGTCTTCGGAATTTTCATCAAACCAGTCTTTATGTTTTCGGGGGTGGGGGGGGGGGGGGGGGGGGAAGGACCCAGGATTTCCATAGCAGTGTTGTAAATTATGTCCTTTAGGGCTCTCCATTCTGTTTCTGTATCCTGTTTAACTGCAGCATTGGGCTTGAGGCGGTCTTCCAGCATATTTTCAAACGACTGCTGCATTTTCTTGCTGTTTAGGCGGGTGACATTTAGCTTTTTTTTGCATTTTCACCTCTTGAGGACGCCGTGGTGGCCTGATGTGAATGTTTATTTTCGAGACAATGAGACGATGGTCTGTCCAACATTCGGCACCACACATGGATTTTGTCACTCGAACGTCTTGTCTGTCACTCCTCCTGACGATGACATAGTCAATGAGGTGCCGGTGTTTCGAGCGAGGGTGCATCCACGATGTCCTATTTCTCATGGGGAGACGGAAAATTGTGTTCGTAATCAGGAGATCATGTTCGGCACATGTCTGAAGGAGGAGGAGTCCATTGCTGTTACAATTTCCGACTCCATGCTTTCCAATAATGCCACTCCAAGAGGTGGTGTCCGTGCCTACTCTGGCATTGAAATCCCCAAGGAGTATAAGTTTGTCTCCTTTGGAAACAGATGTCAGTACATTGTGCAGGTCCTCATAGAACTTGTTCTTGACAGCATCATCGTTGGTCATAGTTGGTGAGTAGACACTCACAATGGTTGCATGCTTCCTTCCATTCAGCAGGGGCAACTTAATGGTCATGAGCCTGTCGTTTATAGCCTTTGGAAATCCAGCTAATTTGCCAACCAGGGCCGACTTAATGGCAAATCCCACACCGGATTGGCGTCTGTCCTCGCTTTTCCTTCCACTCCAGAAAAATGTGTAGCCGGCACCTATTTCACAGATTTGGCCTTCTTCTGCAAGTCGTGTCTCGCTCAAGGCTGCAATGTCGATGTTGTACCTGCCCAGCTCTCTCCCAATCAGTGCTGTTCGTCTCTCTGGATCTGACGCGCCGTCTCTGTCAAGTAGGGTGCGTACATTCCAAGTTCCAATTGTTAAGGGAATATGGTTTACTCTTTTAGCTTTGCTTGTTTGATCTTTGTGTGTATGTCGACCTCTGTTAGGGTACCCACCAACCGCGGCTAACTGGTTAGGTAGTGATGGAGCAGACAATGTTTAGGGCACCTTTTCTAGCCCCTTCCTCGTGCTATGGAGGTGAGCAGTGTGTTCCTATAGAGGGCTGCACAGTCGCTCAGGGGGATGCCGAATCCCACTGCTGCTCCGGTCACTAGAAGACGACCATATGGCCTGAGCCGCCTGTGTGCAGGTCTGCGACTACGGCTGCCAGCGTACCCACGCCTGCCGCTTCGCCGCTCGCCCATCGCCACAGGGCTTGAAGGTGATATATGACGTTGGATGAAAAATGACTTGCGCGATGACTTGGATTAAAGTGAGGAAGAGTTGCGCAATTCGTCGACCTCACTCTCTCGCCTGAGTCCATCTGAGTCCAGTGGCAAGACAAGTCGAGACGACTGGAGACGAATACAGGTGCAGTGGATGACCAGGGCGCTCTACGTGCCTTGCCGTGCTCATTACGTTCCACAACGTTTTGCTGGTAAACGCCGTCTTGCCAGTTGAATCAGGAATGATTTCTTCCTCGCAGTCTGCCGAGTCCTGTCTTCACATGTTGGGTAGGCATACCCTAGTTTACCGCTTGGTTTGACACCAAATCGGTTACCCATGCCTGGTTTAGCCAGCCTCTCACAGCTTGTCGTGGATTTCATTTATTGTGTCGTCCCTGGAGTGAGGGGAATCAACACCTACATTATATTTATCCCCATATCATTATTCTGGAGAATCCACCAGATTCCGTCCACAACACTCCTTCAGTCAATGGACACCTCTTTCTTTCTCTCACTCACCGCTGGATCATGCCCCCTCTCATTCTTCCCCAAAGCAACATAATGAACAACTCTAGCTTCCAAAAATTAATAACAATTAATTTATTGAAGCAAAGTGTATGTATGTGAGAAGTGTATGTGTAGAATGTGTGTCGTATATTATAGTGTATCTGTAGAATCAGACTGAACAGCTCAGGAGCACAGTCCGATCATCATTGTAAGGACTCCGCAACATCCTTATAGTCAGCACAAAATGACCTCACCAAATGATGTGTCCCTCCTGCCAGATTTAGACTATCTCCCGTAGCTTGTGATAATCACGATACCAGGATATAAATCACAGATATAGTCCGATACTGATCCTAACTTGATCATAAACACTGTCCCTAAATGTTCTTAGAGTTTGAGACTTCACAATTCCTGCATAGTGAAAACGCAGAACACTGTCCCTTGAAATTAACATTATTTCTTTCTAAGAGATGTCCTAAAGTTCTCACCCTCTCTCAAGTATTGTTCATAGTCTCACAGGAATCTACTAAGTTCCTTGACACTTCCTATTGTTATTTTCCCATATGATGTGGAAAAAACACACACTGTTGTTCAGGTCTCGTGTGGCGTGTAACACAAACACTGTTGGTCTAAGAACTCATCCTGTTGGATGCTTATATGTATCGGCTCACCAGATCCATGTCCGTCAGATCTTATATATCATAGGCCCAGTACAAAGGCCGCAGCTTAAACCTTCATGCACTTATTTATCCAGGATTTTAATTTGCAATGTTTCAGTGGTTTTCATCACACCCTGAGGGAACCTTATGAAAACTCCACTATACCAAATGAATCTAAACCTTGCCATAAAAGACACATGTTCACCAATATAAAATCGATATAAAACACGCTAGATTCTCTTTTTCTACTAAAGGATAGAGCTATTCAAAATCCGTCAGCCTAGGTCGGCTTCATTGTTTACACTACCAGCAACAATTCTAAGTTTTCATTCAGTCGGGGATTGTCCTAGTGACGTCATTCGATGTCGACAACAGGTGTTACCAAGGGCAGACCATCTGGCCTTAACGTCACAAGAACAGTTGTTCCCCTTTCATCAACTAACGCCACCTCTTTCTTTTGTCTTGCTATTCGGCAAAACAACACTCGACATATTTTCCTGGTTTCCCAGGGAATTCTCAAAGACTGGCGGTTTCTTTTAATCTCACCCCCACTAGCAACAAACAATTGCAGCTGTGAACACAGACTGTCTATTGTAAATTTATCATCTTATCGTTAACCACAGTGGTTCTGTGACACAGCTGTTTCCCGGGGGGGGGGGGTGGCCGCTGTCGCATGCTGACAGCTACTAGGAGCCACAGGAACGAGCTGGGCGTCAGGCTTGGACCAGTGGGGGATGGGTCCTGAAAAGGACATGAGAGTCATCCTTTCCAAAGATGCTACTAATGTCTGACACCCCGTACCCCGTACTTCTTTCTACTACCTCTATGAGCACCAAACAATACATGTGTATAGTCCTTACTTCTTTCTACTACTTCTGTAAGCACCAAACAATACATGTGTATAGTCCTTACTTTTTTCTACTACTTCTATAAGCACCAAACAATACATGTGTATAGTCCTTACTTTTTTCTACTACTTCTATAAGCACCAAACAATACATGTGTATAGTCCTTACTTCTTTCTACTACTTCTATGAGCGCCAACCAAACAATACATGTGTATAGTCCTTACTTCTTTCTACTACTTCTATGAGCGCCAACCAAACAATACATGTGTATAGTCCTTACTTCTTTCTACTACTTCTATAAGCACCAAACAATACATGTGTATAGTCTTTACTTCTTTCTACTACTTCTATAAGCACCAAACAATACATGTGTATAGTCTTTACTTCTTTCTACTACTTCTATAAGCACCAAACAATACATGTGTATAGTCCTTACTTCTTTCTCCTACTTGTATAAGCGTCAAACAATACATGTGTCTAATCCTACTTCTTTCTCCTACGTCTGTCAGCGCCCAAAAATGCTTGAGTATTTATTTATGAACTGTTTAATTGGCCTCACAGGGTTCCCCTATTGATATTAACTGATATTAGCCGCATACATAATTGAAGACGTGAATGCATTTACATATTTCGGGTTTTGCAACTGGGCGTGACAGAGAGTTTTAAAGCTCTTAAACTGTCTCTTCTGACCGCGGTATAGTCGATTAGTTTCACACGTCGGTCAGTTGGAATTAAATGTTGACTATGCGTCCTTGACCCGTGGACGTAAATTACAAGTACCTGTAAGTCGGAGAAGGGTTGCCTTATGGCGAGGGACACTGTTAATAAGGGATGCTAACACTCACGCAAAATCAGATAAGTATACACACTAGTATTAGCAAATATAGAGTGTATTTTAATGACTGTGCAGTGTGAGAATATTGCCGCTGCAAGTTTTGTATTCACCACTGTAAAGTTCATGCAAGATAATAGGTAAATACAAACCTTGGACAGGCAATATTTTCAAACACCGCACAGTCATTAAAAATACACACTGTACTAGTAGTTGTAGAACTTTGTGGACTACGCTGGAGTTGAATCCGAGCGAATCTAAGAAATATAATAATATTAATAAATACAACTCGTTCGTTAGACAGTGATGCTGTCATCTACACAGATATGTCGGTCGTCCGACATGTGAGAAGCTCATGCTCCTTCACGGCGCGGGAGAGAGGGAAAATTGTGAAGGAGGACTGGTGCTTTTTGTTAATACCAAAAATAACCTGACTATGGAAGTCATGGCAGTAAGTAAAGCAATAACATGGCTCGAGACACAGACATTCAATAGGGCATGTTTTCTTAGCGACTCAATGAGCATGCTCAAGGGGATAGAGATGGGGTGGATCCGAAAAGAGTGGTTGCTGTCTCTGGAGCGGTCTCGACTGACAAAGATTAGTTTCATTTTCGTGCAAGGGCATGCGGGAGTACAAAGAAATGAGCGGGCTGACAAGCTCGCACGTAAGGCTACTGTGGAGGGCGGACGCGACATGGACCAGGCTGACATTCTGAATGCTCTATGAGAAGTAAGACTTGTTAGTTAGTCGACAGATCATCCTCATTGCACATCGAACCATTCAGTCCATAAGTGCTCGGATCCCCTCGTCAGCAAATCCCGCAGTGTGTAGCGGCTAACGACACCAGTAGGTTTATCAGTCTTCTTTGGCTTCCTGCGAAGTGTTCTTGTTTGGCCAACCCACTTTTAATTTGCTGTTCTCGCAGTCTGGCTATGGTTGTAGATTCGCAGTCATCACTTGGTTCTCGCAAAAGTCTTACTTCTCGTAGAGAATTCAGAATGTCAGCCTGGTCCATGGCGCGTCCGCCCTCCACAGTAGCGTTACCTGCGAGCTTGTCAGCCCGCTCATTCACTTGTACTCCCGCATGCCCTGGCACGAAGATGAAACTAATCTTTGCCAGCCGAGACCGCTCCAGAGACAGCAACCATTCTCTTCGGATCCCCTCCCCCCATCTCTATCCTCTGGAGCATGTTCATTGAGTCGCTAAGGAAACATGCCCTAGTGAATGTCTGTGTCTCGAGCCATGTTATTGATTTACTTACTGCCATGACTTCCATAGTCAGGCTACTTGTGGTCTCAGCAAAAGCACACTGAGTCCTCCTTCACAATTCTCCCTCCGGCCTGAGCCGTAAAGGCCCATGAGCTTCTCACATGTCGGACGACCGACCCATCTGTGTAAATGACAGCATCACCATCAAGCGAATTCTCGAAAATCAACGCGTGTACTTCCGCCTCCACAGCTGCCGGGTTTTCTTGTCTGCATTTTCTGTCTAGTTGGATGCAAACTGAAAAGGATGTGCAGAAATATGTTGGTACTTGTACCCACTTCTCGCCAGGTTCTAAGTCCTCAAGTGAACACACCTGTTGAAGAATGTCTTCGGCTTGACCCATCCACGACCGTCCTCTTTTTAACTTGCTGCCCTTCACCTTCATAATTTCACTTTGCAGTTGATGTTGTGTGTTTGCGTTAACTCTGAGGTAGGCGCGAGCTCTGAAGACTTGTATTCTGTCTTCAATGGTTGGAAAATCAAGAAGGTAGCGCATCGCCCTGCATGCTGTATCTCTTGTACATTCAAGAATAATGCGCATAGCTTCATTCTGTATCATTTCCATCCTTTCTATTTGCTTACGGCTGAGTGAGGATTTCCATCGCATACTCAAAAACAGACATGACCAGCCCTTCGTATAGAAGACATAGATGGCGCTACTCACAGTTTGCTGCCGCCAACACTCGCATCGCAGCCAAACCCCGCTTGGCCTTTGTTATCACCTGGTCTATGTGCTCATTATAAGCAAGGCTTCGATCAAACCGTATCCCCAGGTAATTCATTGCCACCGTCTCTGAACACAGATTTACAGTTGGTGTTGGAGTGTTGACAATATGATTATTCAACGAGAATTAACTCACTGTTGCCTTTGTTGGGTTGATCATTGCCCCAGCCTCAACACACCAAGTACTTATGCGATTGAGTTCGGTTTGTACTTCCACGGCAACCTGATCTCTATCCTTACCCTGGCGATACACTAAAACATCGTCGACATATGACAATGTCCTGCCAGGTCCAATGATCTGCTCACTGGTGATTCTCACAGTGTAGGCGTTGAACAGTACCGGAGATAATGGTGATCCCTGTGGTAGGCCAGGATATATTGTTGTTGGTTCCTACGTCCAACTGCCACATCTACAAACTGCTTTCCTTTGGAAGAGGGCTGTAGCGATCCAACTAGGAGGAATGGACCTATTTTGAGTTCAGGAAGCTGAAGCATTAAAAAATCCAATGGTACTCTGATGTACGCATCCTTAAGATCAATCGCTGCAGCAAAGGTTTCAATGCCTGAGTGGAAACCTTCATAGACAAAAACTGCTGCATTGGTCCAGGTTTCTCTTTTTGGACGGTACCCACCCAGGGTAGGTCGGAAAACACCTTGCTTCTCTAGCTGGCTTGATATTTTCCTGGCAATTAACTTCTCCAGCAGCTTGCCTATTGTATTCTGCATGGTTATAACTCGATATCCCTGAATTTCTGTGTGGTCTTTGCCAGGCTTCGGCAAGGGAATCAGATAGCTGTGTAACCACTCCTCCTTGATGCTAGCACTCCCTATACTGTTGTTGTACATGCCTGCTAGTTCCTCTAGTTCGTTGTCGGTACACCTATTGATGTCGTTGTATCTTATGCCACCTGGCCCTGGAGCGCTGATTTTTTATCGTCGAGGCACAGCCTTGATTTCTTTCACTGTCACTGTGTCTTCATCCGAAGTGTTCTGGGCCTTGCACCTGTCTGACGTTACCTCCTTGGCAAGATTTCAGCCTCTCATGTCTGTCTGGTTGCTCTGCTCTAGATAGCGTTCAAAGAGGGCTTTGCCCTTGTCCTCGTCAGTCCTCTGCCAGATGAGGTCAGCACCTTGGAAGTCAGAAATGCTCTTATTCTTGAATACCCCGCTCATGCTTTTATGTAGTCGCCAGAACAATTTCAGTGACTTGTCTGTGCTTACTCTTTGACACACCTCTGCCCATTTTTCACTTTTAACCACCTTGACCAGTTTTTTGAAATAGCTTACTTGTGTGTGCATCTCTCTTTCTAAGTGCATGCAGGAATTGGGATGGCCAGCTCTGTTCTTCTTGGCATTTTGCCATCTCCTTACAGCACCACGTTTATCCAACCACGCCTTCTCCACCTTTCCTTCACCACGCGAAAAAGTTAACGATCACAAATACAACACGACCGTCCGTCGCCATCTTGAAACCGGAAGTAAGACTTGTGCGAGAACCAAGTGATGTCTGCGAATCTGCAATCATGGCCAGGCTTCGAGAACAGCAAATCAAAAGAGGGGTGGCCAAATAAGACCACAACGCAGGAAGCCAAAGAAGATTGATAAACCAACACAGAACTGTAGTCGTTAGCCGCTACACGCTGCGGGATTTGCTGAGGAGGGGATCCGAGCACTTATGGACTGAATGGTTCGATGTGCAAAAAAGATGATCTGTCGACTAACTAAGTAACTAAAGAATGAAACTGGAAAATAGATCGAGACAGCACTCGACATAGTCTCATCCACCATGACAAGAAGAAATATAGTATATGAAAGTAATTCTTAGCTTCCTATAAAGACTCCTGTATAGAAATCTCTCATTGTGTATACTCTCTAACATGGGTGTTTAAGGTTTTACCAAAGACCCTCTCTGTTTAGAAAGGGTTGCGGATGCAATTCGTAATCCCGCATACCGCGTTTTAAACACAGCTGCAGGCGATTTGGCAGCAGACCGCCTTGCGTTAGTTTTGATACAGTAATATGAGTTCCAGTCGTTCAGAAAGAAATAGAAAACTACTGAATGTAAACTTGTCAATACATCACAAACAGCCAAAAACTGTTAACTTGTTGTACCAAGAACACCAAGGATTAGAATAAATATGTCATAGACTACTTTTTTTTTTTTTTTTTTTTTTTTGCATATTTTTTACAGGACATCGCTGTCAACAGCAGCATCTTTCAGCTGTCTGTTGATTTCTTGGCAAGATTACGCGCAGTAGTTTGCCATTGCTTTCTGAGCGGCCTGCTCAGTATCCCGCAAGTCACCATCGGGGGTCGAACCGCTCCCAGTTCTCTCCCGCTACGAGACTCTGCGTGATAAACGGGATTACGGAGAAAGTGTTGTAACCCCTCGGCCAGAGAGACCGGCCATAGACTACTACTGGACATTAAAAGTCAGTTGCATTTCCTATACAGTCAACCCCAGCATTGTTGGCTGTGTGCGATTTCTTGGCAAGTTTACCTTTAGTAGTTTACCATTACCTTCTGAACGTCCGGCACTCATACCATGGTATGGGGGAATGCGAGTCGTATTAGCTGCCAAATCGACTGTAGCTGTGTTTCAAACGCGGTATGCGGGATAACGAACTGCTCTCCCGCAACCCCTTCGACTTTGAGCCGGTCATTACATATACATAATCAAGCGCAGGGGTCTCCGTGGCGAAGTTATCAAACCGTCTGTCTCGCGTCCCAAAGGTTGTGGGTTCGACTCCGAGCTATGTCTTTCGGTTCACGAGTTCAGTTTTCTCGGAGACTCCTGGGGGTCATCGCTGGAACTAAGAGTTCGTGCTTTGTGTGACGCTTTCAGCAGGCCTCCCTGCGAAAAGAGACCGAGCCAAATGGGATAAAACTTGGTGCAATGAAAGTCAGTCCGTCCGACTTTTCAGACTTTCAGACACAATCGTGCGCTGTGGCGTAGAGGCTAGACGGTGGTCTGCCGGTTTCTTGTCATGAGTTCAAACCTGCATCCGGGGTGGGGAGGTGAGTGGTTGTAAACAAACATAATAAATACCTCGTACCCACTAAAGGCCAATTAGAGGGCTGAGTGGTCTCGAGGTATGGTGTCCGCCTCGAGTACTGGAGGTCCCGGGTTCAAGCCCCAGTGAGGAACGGGATTTTTTCACGTGGACTTCTAGTAATAAAATTTCCCCTGGTCTCTGGGTAGTGAGATCGGACACCCGTGTGTATTGTTACACACGTAAAAAAATCCCTTGGCAGTTGGAAATCGAAAAAGAGTAGCCTGACGGCGCTGCCCGGGCAAAATTTCAAGCTAAAAATATATCCAAAGTATTTCAGGATCCTCGCTGATGGTACGGAGCTGAGATTCTCCGGACTCAGGTTTGAGTTAGCAGCAGAACGGAGAACTTATAGGTTACACCGGTGGGCCATGATGTTGATCCGTCGACTAAACTAAGCTAAACTAAACTAACCTAAACAAAAATTACGTGGGCTTGCGTAAAGTCTAAAACAAGTATCAGCAAATGTCTGGGAAGTAGGAGAGACCGTTGTGGAACCACCCACATCACCCACACCACCCACCAAGCGCCGATTGATCTACACAAATATGGATGTAAGCCGCCGAATGCGCTGAAAGGCGTGTGAAAGGGTCTTTTATTTCACATTCTAGAACAACTTTAGTCATGAATGAATTGCTACAAGCCGATTTAGTTTCACGAAATATCTCGCCAGGATTTCTTGTAGAGAAATATTCCCCGGAGATCCGTTAAAGAGCAAACTGCGAGAGCGCACACGCCAGAAATTGCGCGCTTATGATGAAAAAATGGTCACCAGCGTGGCATGCTCGTCTGCAGTGAAGACAATGAGATTTATCAGCATTTAAACATCCATTGTCTCTCTCCTTTCACGGACAGATGGAGTTGTGAGCCAGTGGTGGTAT
>OY992883.1:88542373-88850222 GCA_963921405.1 Cepaea hortensis | reverse complement strand
AGGAAGTAGAAGAAGGGGAGGAGGAGACATTTTAAATAGCGCATTTACCCTTCCATAACTCGAATTATTGCGTAATGAAAATCAAAGATTTTCGGTGAGAAAAAACAACAACTCAAGCATTGAAAAAAAAGTCGCTTAAAAGTCGACAGAGTCGACTTCTTTCCATTGAAGGACTCTTGAAGCCATCCGGGTTATACGCGAAATGCATTCACTTGAAATGACATTAGCGTGTGTGAAACAAAGGGGAAGAATTAGAACTCACATCTGTTCGTTTATCTGTATTTCTCTACCTTGTCTTCAATCAGTTCAAATCAATAGCTAGGAAATGTATTTATAGTTTGATTTCATTAGATGAGGTCTTTATGGCCGAATGGATAAGATCATCCATCCATCATGAGCCATGCCGATAAGCGTTGGCGGTCATGTTTTGCCATCTCACTCGATCACCAGAGTCGTGGATTAGCTCCGTGATTATGACTCGACAATGCCACGTGGCCAAGCCATCCATGTATTTACTTCTCGGTCTTCCCCTTGGTCTCTTCCCTTCGATCTTGCCAGTTGTCACCAAGTTCTCCATGTCATTTCTCCTCATAACATGCCCAAAACGATCTTCATTTGTTTCTTGAAGGACTTGTTCATTGGTTTTCTGTCTGTCCATGGTATTCTTTGCATTTTTCTCAGAAACCACAGCCATGTTTTTCAGCTTGACTGCTCATTGTCCACGCTTCACATCCATACAAAAGTACAGGTTCACTGAAGCGCTTCAACACTCTTATTCTCGTTTCAATTGATACCTTTTTATTGGCCAGTATGATTTTCATCGTGCAAAAGGCTACCTTCGCCTTAGCCTAATCTCTTCAAGGCATCTCCCATCAGATGTTATGACTGTTCCGAGATAACTGTATCGATTAACTTGCTTAAGAATATGCCCATTTACTCGTATATCACATTGTGGTATTTCCTTCTTCCCGATGACGACCATAATCTGTGTCTTCTTATTATTCAATTCTATCAGGTGAGAGCCGGCTTCCTGGCTTAGAGGTTACGACTTTTCTCAGTAATCTCGTATACTCTCGTGGTTAACGTGATGACGGTGAGAATCAGCAGTGGTTCGAATCGCATCAATAACCTATGGGGTATGTGAGCCGGCCGCTCAGAAAGCAATGGCAAACTACTGAGCGTAATCTTGCCAAGAAATCAACATACAGCTGAAAGATGCTGGTGTTGACCGCGGTGTCCTGTAAAGGATATGCAAACAATAAAAAAAAAAAAAAAAATCAGGTGATAACAAAAGCGAAGCGGGGTTTGGCTGCGATGCGGGTGATGGCGGCAGCAAACTGTGAGCAGCGCCATCTTTGTCTTCTTACGAGGGGCTGGTCATGTCTGTTTTTGAGTATGCAATGGCAATCCTGACTCTCAGCCGTAAGCAGATAGAAAGGATGGAAAGGATACAGAATGAAGCTATGCGCATTATTCTTGGATGTACAAGAGATACAGCATGCAGGGCGATGCGCTACCTTCTTGATTTTCCAACCATTGAAGAGAGAATACAAGTTTGCAGAGCACGCGCCTACCTCAGAGTTAACGCAAACACACAACATCCACTGCATAGTGAAATTATGAAGGTGAAGGGCAACAGGTTAAAAAGAGGACGGTCGTGGATTGGTCAAGCCGAAGACATTCTTCAACAGCTGTATTCACTTGAGGACTTAGAATCTGGCTAGGAGTGGGTACAAGTGCGAACAGATTTCTGCACATCCTTTTCAGTTTGCATCCAACTAGATAGAACATGCAGACAATAAAATCCGGCTGCTGTGGAGGTTGAGGTACAAGCGTTGATTTTCGAGAATTCGCTAGACGGTGAGGCTGTCATCTACACAGATGGGTCGGTCGTCCGACATGTGAGAAGCTCATGGGTCTTTACGGCTCGGGCCTGAGGGAGAATTGTGAAGGAGGACTCTGGTGCTTTCACTGAAACCACAAGTAGCCTGACTATGGAAGTCATGGCAGTAAGTAAAGCAATAACATGGCTCGAGACACAGACATTCACTAGGGCATGTTTCCTTAGCGACTCTATGAACATGATCAAGAGGATAGAGGAGGGGTCGATCCGAAGAGAATGATTGCTGCCTCTGGAGCGGTCTCCTCTGGCAAAGATTAGTTTCATTTTCGTGCCAGGACATGCGGGAGTACAAGGAAATGAGCGGGCTGACAAGCTCGCAGGTGAGGCTACGGTGAAGGGCGGACGCGCCATGAACCAGGCTAACATTCTGAATGCTCTACGAGAAGCAAGACTTTTGCGTGAACCAAGTGATGACTGTGAATCCACAACCATGGCCAGACTGCGAGAACAGCAAATTAAAAGATGTGTGGCCAAACAAGAACACTACGCAGGAAGCCAAAGAAGATTGATAAACCAACACAGAGCTGGTGTCGTTAGCTGCTACACGCTGCGGGATTTGCTGAGGAAGGGATCCGAGCACTTATGGAGTGAATTGTTCGATGTGCAATGAGGATGATCTTTCGACTAACTAACTATTCAATTCTAACCCTAGTTGTTCACTGTGCGCAACAACCGCATCAACTAAGTGTTCCAGGTCCTGTTCATTTTCTGCAATCAAGACTGTATCATCTGCATATCTACTGTTATTGATGTATCGTCCCCCAATGTTGATTCCTTCCATATCATCTATATTTCCAAAATTATTTTTGCTGTACAGGGGAAAAAAATCTGGAGACATTACACATCCTGTCTCACACCTCTCTTAATAGGCTGATATTGGCCTACTTCATTATCAACGCTTATGGCAGCTTGATGTTTTCAATAAATGTTTTTTACAAGTATAAAGTCTTTTCCATCAATTTGTAGATCTTCAAGCATCCTTATCATGTCGACATGTCTCACTTTATCGAAAGCCTTTGTGTAGTCAGTAAAGCAAAGATATAGATCTTTGTTTACTTCTATAGAACGTTCAATTATTGTTCTCAGTATATACACAGCATTTACAAACCCACATTGTTCTTCTCCTATTTCGGGTTGTATTTTTTTCCCTAACTCTTTGCATGATAATCCCCAGAAAAGTCTTCGTAATATGGCTGATTATACTAATTGCTCGATTTTGATCACATTCCAAGGGTCCTGATTTCTTCGGGATTGCAATAAATATAGAATTACATAATTCAGGAGGTATATCTCCATTATCATATATTGCGTTCAGCAGTCTGGTGACTCGGTCTATTCCATATTCTTCTAAGGCATTGATCATTTATATTGTGATGTTATCTGTACCCAGGATCTTGCCAGTTTTCATATGGTGTAGAGCATTCTGAACTTCCATCTTCAAAATTGATGATCCTTCATTATTATTGCGTTGATCATATTGTTCTTCTCTTGTATCATCATAAAGGTTCCTCCGAAGTCGGAGAGTGTCTGCCTGTATGGCGAGGAACCACCAGTCTGCACACCAATAAGCCAGACATGGGACAACGGATACTCACGCAAACCTCAGGTCCTGTATGACATCACACTGATGTTGGACAACAGGATGCCTTCATCCGACATACAGGACTTTGCGTTGGAGCTCAAGCCAATGAACACAAGCAAGCAAGCAAGCATCATACAGGTCTTTCACATAATCTAACCACGCATGTAAAATCTGATCTTTTTCTGTTATGATTTTGTCATCTTTTTAGTCAACCCGTTGATGTGTGTTCTTTTGTTAGTGATGTCGTTAATTTTTTTGTGCATTAATTTGGTATTCCGGGTGTTGTATTGGTTTTCAATTTCCTTCAAATTTTCCTCAAGCCATGTTTCTTTCGCCTCTTTGCATAGCTTCCTAATTTTCATGTGTATATCTTCATATTTTTCCTTGTTATTTTTTTTATTTCTTCTTCTTTCCATGAGTTTTAAGATGTCTTCCGTCATCTACTTCTTGCGTCCGATTATCTTTATTTTTGGGATGGTTGTTTCTGCAGCTTGGTTGACCGATTTCTTTAATATTTCCCATTGGTCGCAAACATCTTGAAATAATGTTTCCATATCAGACAATGCATCAAATCTGTTCTTTACCTCGACGTTGAATTTATCTTTTATCTCCTCACTCTTTAGTGCCAGTAGATCGAATTGTGTGTTTCTTTGTGTATATTTGACATTCTTTAATTTAATATGCATATTGCTTAAGATTAATCTATGGTCGCTGTAGCAATCTGCGCTTGGTATAGTATTTGCGACTTTTAAGGCATTTCCAAATCTTCTGTTGATGAGTATGTAATTTATCTGATTTCTGATCTTATGGTCAGGACTCCTCCATGTCCATAATCACCTTGGGTGATATTGGTACCAGGTGTTTCCAATAATGATATCATGCTCTGTTGCCCACTGTACAAGTCTGCAACCTATTTAATTCCGTTCCCCTAGTCCATACTAGCCTACTATGCATCCGTCTTGTTGATTTCCAACTTTGGCTTTCAAGTCACCCATTATGATATTTACTTCAGAATTCTTGCATTTCTTGAAGGCATTCTCTAAATCAGTATAAAATTCACCAATGCTGTCATCTCTACTGTCTGCTGTTGGGCATAAACTTGTATGACATTGACATCAAAAGGTCTTCCACTCAACGTCACCAGTAACACTCTGTCTGATACAATCCAATATCCTTTGATCGATTTTAATCGATTTGAATTGTCCTCCACGGTAACTGTAAACTGTCATGTTTTGAGATGCCAGGTAACAAATCGTGCAAGATTGTCTGTGTCTTCGTTATTAAAATTCACCATGGGAAAAGATATTGTTGATGGGAATAAGAAGTTATACATTACCAGATTTAGTGCCAAACAAAAAGTAGCATTGTACCAATCAAAAATGGATGGCAGAAAATGGGAAGTAGGGATGTGTCACAGTTATTTATAAGTTGTTAATATGGTAGCAGACATGCTGTATTATAACGCAATGACAACATTTCCGCCCATGGCAGACACGGGAAGTAGCATAAGACGGTTAATCACCCCTTGTCACTGAATCAGTTAAAAGATCACAAACCTTCAGGAAAAGGTGCAGGGGTCAACCCCAATAAATGACGCTTGCATGCGGCGATCCAACCCAATCAATTTAACAACAGCCGGCGAGGTGGCCTTTTGGGATTTCCTGTTTTTTTGCTTGTACCCCATGGTTTCCCTGGGGCTGGTGAAACTTGTTGATAACAAAACGGCTGATATGTGACCTCTAGTCTACTGACTTGACAGATACAGGTTTGGAATAGCGACCTAGTTTCTCATCCGAGAATTGGAGCCGTTCAGAAATATCAGGGGAGTCGGCGTTGCGGAGTGACAATTAGCTCTTCTTTCGGCTCCGTGGCCACAGGTTCAAGCCCCATCGGGGTGGATTCGACTTTTCAAATTGAATTGAGCACCCACCGAGTACCGATTGGTTTCTCACACTATGGGACAAGCACCAGGAGTCCGATGCGGTTTGGTGCGTGTTACAAGGCTCCTTTGCTTAGTTACTTTACTAAGAAGGACGGGATGAGAACAATACTAAGATGAAAAAATGAGAGCAGTGAAGAGAAAATGAAAATTGTAATACAATGTTGCTACTTTTCTCAGAAAACATTTTTTGTTTAAATTTTCATTTTCTCTTCATTGCTCTCATTTTGTCATCTGTTTATTCTTCTCATCCCGTCCTTATGCCTTAATGTAATCACCATGAGTATATGTTGTGTTTTGTGTATGTGTTTGTTTGCTGATGAAGGTTTTTCGCCGCAACGTCCTGTATGTTTCGTAGTTCTGTTCTGCAAAGCTATATTACTTAGTGTTATTTTATATTACTTATATTTCCACAGTTACCGCAGTTCCACCAAATTTTATCCATAGAAATAGTGATGCTTAGCAGCGAAGATAAATTTAAACCGGTGATAAATAATGACACATATGATCGTTTGGTTTATAAAAATATGGATCTAGCATCATGATTCCAACGCGGCATAAGACGTATTAACAGCGTATTTAGATTCTGGCTATTCTAGAAATATCCATATGACAAATATAACACGCCTGTTTATTTATCTGTTTATTTGAGACATAAGTTGTTTCTCAAAGAATATCGGTGATTTAGATGCAAATAACGTAGACATAATGTCAGAACCACTAATATGTCTGGCCATATTAAATGCCATTGTGATTGGAAAAGAACAGTGATGGAAGGCTTTCTGTAGGAAGAGGCAGGGGTCGATTAACGCGACAGATGGACATGGGATACTGTAGACAGCTTTGATTGCATGAGAGAGTAAAACTGGCAAGTGATCGACCAGTTTGTCTGTGGGCCGGGAGAGAGCGACGATCTGCTACATGACAATGATGGTAGTGATGATGATGATGATGATGATGATGATGATGATGATGATGATGATGATGATGATGATGATGATGATGATGATGGTGATTGTAACAAGCTACGTGGAGGGTCCCAAATAACTATGTAACAATATTTCAAAATTATTCTTTCGCCCTGGCTGGGATAGGTCTTTGCTTGCCAACCCTCCTCCGTTCCCAGGACTCACTGTCACTCTCTCTTACGACCTCGGGACCTATTCCCTGATGTATCTTTCTGGCTGATCCATAGATAACACGGTGATCGTTGGAATAAACTAAAACGTGATTTATTAACCTAATAAAGAACAGCACAGGAAAACATTAAGGCAGTTAAAACAGATAGTTCTAAACAGACGAAACCGGGACACAGAGTTCATTTCAGACACAGAGCATCATGGCTTTACATCATAGACCAAGCTGTAGTAAAGGTCCGTTCTGTCCACATATCGCTCACCAAATCATAAGTCCTCCTTGCTTTCCCTCCCAGTACGTTTGGCTATCAACAGTGCTCCGTGGAACCAGACTAATGTCCGTGGGAAAATGTCCTGTGATCCCTGGTCACAATGCTAAGTGAAAGTTCTTACAAAAAGGAAATAGTTCCTGAGCGGGAATTGGGTAGGTATCCTTCACTGTCTCAGACAAGGATGGGTGGGTCTGATATTTAGGTGGGGTTCAGTCCAGAATACAAACTGACTCGATCTTAGCGTATCGAGATGACTGGCGAGGTGTTGGAAAGACTGATGGTCATTCTTTCGGGCTAGCTGTGGCTCTATCTGGTAGAGATCATACCCTTAGACCTGGCATGGCCTAAAACTTGACATGGCCTCGTCTTCAACATACTTTCTGCGTATAGCCCTGTCGAGACCTTCAGCTCTGTTCCTATTTTCAAAAAGGAAGGACCCTGTAAAGGATAAACAGTTGTGTGAGTCTCCAGCCTAAACTTCTGGTACAGCCGACATGGAGACTCCTAATGGTCTCAGCACATCAGCTGCTATCAAAAAAATATATAATATTAATAGATATATATTTCTTTACCCGATCTGCGTGAATTAGCCTGACCTGACAAGAGGTCCTGGATTGGCGGCGCCTTTTCTAGACTAGGCCTTTAGCTTGACGAAGTCTTGTCGTTTGACCCTACGTACTTTTTGCCTACAAGACTCACTCTCCACACCCATACCAAGCCTTTATTCTTATTGGGCACATTCGTTTCCCGGCGTCTCTCTCACTTGTAAACCATGCCTTTCTCACGACAAAGCTCTTGTGGTGTGGTGTGCTTAGTGATCTGTGTGTTTCTCCCCCTTAACTAATATTATAGTAGTGGGGTTGTATGGCACGCAGTGTAGTTCCCCACTCCCAGCAAGAATAGGAAAGAAGATACTACCCCTTCCGGCCGCTGCTCTTGTCTGAGCGGTCGCCGCAATGTACCGGCAGTGCCTCACATAACACGTAGATTCAGAGGAATTCAGGTTCTCTCAGTGAGATAAAGAAGTTTATTTATATTCCCGACAACATCCTATTGACCCGTAACCATTCATTCCACCTGGCCACCCCATCTGCCAAAAGACGAAAGAGATAGCACTGTGGATAGCCTCTTCCGGCTCAAGAAGATAGAACATAGATTGGTGGAAACCGCCCGCACGGAGCTCTTCCCTCCTTCCGGCATACCGTAGCTATATAATGTGTTTATAGTTAAATGAGAGATGCTACTATGCCGAGTTCAGGCCTTAGGAAGAAAGATAGCCCCCGTCCATCTGCTGCCAAGAACAAGTGAAAGCATCTGGGAAGATATATTGCTCAGATTCGTTCCCAGGCCATGCCAAGAACAAGACGCTTAGCCAGACTGGCCAACGGTCAACCCACTCCCAATATTGCAAGACTGCCGTCTCGCCAATTCGTCTCACCAGTCGAGACAACCAGTTATCTTTATAAACCAAGGTCTAGCAGTATTCAATAAAACCCAATTATTACCTTTTCATTTCCCCAGTAGTAGGCTGCAGTGTTGTCCTAATCTTTGAATTAAATAGACATTCTGCAATTACCAAACGGTAAGTATTAGAACGGACATGAATTGCACCAGAAGTTGCACTGGTGTGTATTTGGTGTAAGGTGCCCTATCGGGTTTCCCCGAAGACAAGACATATATCTAATTGTTCTATTAAAAAGATCGTGTTGTTAAAGAATCCCAGAGAACTATCTTCCATGGTGATTGAGCAAATAAGAGAACTGAGGGTTCCCGAAAGCTGTTTCCCCCTGTTTTCCCAAAATAAAAGAAGGCATGAGGACATGGGCCATTGGCGTTTTGCCACAGTGATGATGATGATGATGATGATGATGATGATGATGATGATGATGGTGATGATAATGATGATGGTGGTGGTGGTGGTGGTGGTGGTGATTATGATGATGGATGATGATGATGATGATGATGATGATGATGATGATGATGATGATGGTGGTAATGATGATTATAATGGCGACGGATATAATGATGATTATGATGATGATGATGGTGGTGGTGGTGGTGGTTATGATGATGATGATGATGATGATGATGATGATGATGATGATGATGATGATGATGATGATGATGATGATGATGATGATGATGATGATGATGATGCTGATGACGATGATGGTGATGATGATGCTGATGCTGATGACGATGATGGTGATGATGATGTATATGATGATGATATTTTGATGATGATGATGATGATGATGATGATAATGGAGGTGGTGATGATGATGGTGGTGGTATTGATGATGATGGTAATGATGATTATGATGATGATTATGATGATGATAATGATGGTGATAATGATGATGATTATGATAATGATAATGATGTCGATTCTGATGATAATCAATTATGCTACTGAATGTTTGCGAAGCAGGATCTTAGATATTAGGGTGTCAGGCTCAGAAGTTTCGTGGTTCGAACCCCGCCATAGGGCTTGGGATATTTACAAGAACATTCGCTTGGTAATGATACGAAACGTTTCCCTCACATCTTGGCTAGTGAGACCGGATGCGTACCTTCTTGGACACAGGGTACCAGGAGGTCCGGTGGGAACAGTATGTACCTTTGCGTTTCCACAGCAGGTGGGACTCGATTGCCACGAAATCACATCTGTAAGGTCATGGTGAAAAATTAATTTCAAACATTCCTTTTATACACCAGGTGGAACTGGATTGCCAAGAAATCACAACTGTAAGTTAATAGTAGAAAGATAATTTCTAAAAATATATGTACACACCAGGCGCGTAAATGGATTGAGACCGATAGAGCGTCGGCTGCTAACTCAATATTGTAAAGACCGATCAGTACTTGATGAACATGAGGTTAGTGTTACGTCCACAGCCTTTACGTCCCAAACATTTTCTGGTACTAGTTGTAGACTGGGTCGATCTGGGAACCAACGTCACTCTTAAAAGTCCGTAAGAATTCAAACCCAGGGCCATCGGACCCACAGGCTAGCGTTCTGGCCACTGCGCTACCGCTGCTTCACGGTAAGGTCATGTTTTAAGACACATGTCAGGAAAGACAACCTACCCATAGATAGACAGAGCCAGTTGCCTTGGATGGAATCTGACTGGATATATTTCCTCTCCTCCTCCTCCTCCTCCTCCTCCTCCCCCTCCTCCTCCTCGTTTTACTAGTACGTCTTGATCGGCACGTGCCCAGTGATGAGGCGTTCTTCTACTTTATCCTTTATTCCCCACTGGTGCATAGACTTTGAACCAAAACCACGTCAAGTGTCCCACCTCTTGCTATCTCCTTCAGAATTTAGACAAATGTCACCTTACACAAAAGCACGTTGCAGTCTGACAAATAACCTCCAAGCATAACGCAATGTATAACTGGGCTTGACACGCTTCTGTTGGATGAGAGAGAAAAAGGGGGCACTTATATCATTGATTGATTGATTGATTGATTGATTCATTCATTCATTCAGTAGATTGTCCTTTGAAGAACCTCGCTCGCATAACAAACATCTGGAAAACTTCTCGGTCATAAGCAAGATGTCCTGCGTCCGATACACCCATCTGGAGATTATCTGCCACATCCTGCACCCATCGTCTCTTTGACCTTCTTCTTCTTCTTCTCTTCTCGGGCATATATCCCTCCATGATTGTTCTCTCCATACTTATGAGACATTTCAACTGACCGAATTATTTCAGATTTCTTTGTTTCATCGTTTTTAGTAGCCGGCCTTCTTCATTATTCAGTTTTTGTCGTATGATCCATTTGTTCTTTTCTGAAATTTACACCATAGTTTACACAAAAATTAACTAAGTGCGTCCAAATTGTCGCTTCCATGTATGTTCGTAAATAGTAATCGATTATTTTTTGTCGAATACAGTATTCGAAATGCGCCATGCATATTAATTATATGATTACTAATCAGCAAATGTTCCGTGATGACCACATTCGATATTTCATGACCTCTCGACTGGACAGGGGTCCCTGAAGAATGATGAACTCTCCTTTCCACCCACACTAGTATATGTTCGACTACTCGATTTGCTAAGTATCTTTCAGTTCTACTTATGTAAGTCGCTTGGCACCAACACTGGTAGATGTTCGGCTACCCGATTTGCTAATTGTCTTTCAGTTCTACTTATGTAATTCGCTTGGCACTCAGACCGGAATTGACAAATGCAGCTTGATTTGGCGTACGGAGACAACGGTTCTTTCACAAATGGAGTAGATATTGAAGTGGTTTTATATCTGATAAAACAAGGATGTTTCTGGCATACCATTCTCATCTCATCTCATCATGTTCCTCTTGTACCTTGCGGTGTTGAGGTAAAGTATAAACAGCGGGAGAGGGCCTGCTTATGGCTTCATTTATCGATATTCCCATGGACTCTGTTATTCCCTGCTTCCATCGTTTACGTGGTCGGCCTCTTCCTCTGCTTCCATCTGGTCTGTACATCATTGCTTGTTGTGGTACACTGTTGTCAGTAGCCTACTTGCAAGGCCAAATCATTTGACTTGCTGCCTTCTAATAAAATCTAGCGCAGCTTAAACCCCCACTTGAGTCCTGATTTTTTTCATTTCTGATCTTATCTCTTCCTGATACATTGCTTATTCTCCTTAGTAATCTCATTTCTGACATACCATTGAGTGCATAAATTCTGTGCAGCACCAGTGAATGAATGTGTGTGCATTGTTAGGTCTTCATATGTTCTTATCTCTTTACTAACTTACGACTTAATGTGATGACGTGTGACTTTTACGCTCATTTTTCATCAAGAAATTTTCGAGAATTATTTATTATCATCTTTCCTATACTAGACTCCCTCCAGACACCAATGTCATGTACGACTACATGAAGGGCTGCTAACGTTCATCATTTTCCCGAACATAGCCTAATTTATGTACACGCCACGTATTTATAATTTATGTTAGTTAAACTTCGCTGCATATCCTGTCAGCTAAACAGAGGTAATGACTATAACCAACGAAGAAACAAAAACAACAACAAAGATTCATCTAAAAGAACTCTCCCTAAAACAAGTATAGAGCTTATAATATTACTAATCAGCAAATGTTCCGTGATGACCACATTCGACATTTCATGACCTTTCGACATAAATACATAAGAAGTATATCATCAAATGGCAAATCAGAAGACGAGATCGAAAATATATATTATAAGGCAAACCAACCTAATGGAGAAACGGCACAAATACTAAAAAACAAACACGTATCAATGGCTACTAAGAAAACTCTCTACAACACAATGTAACTACCAACTCTATGCTACCAATGCCAAACCTGGACAATGACAGAAAAAGAGAAAACTAATCACAACAACAGAAATGGGATTCCTGAGAAGAATACTCAATGTATCAAGAAAAGAGAAAATCAGAAATGAAGAAATCAGGACTAAAGTGAGGGTTAGAGCAGCGCTAGGTTTTATCAGAAAACAGCAGGTTAAATGGTTTGGCCATGTAACTAGTTTACCAATTAACAGTATACCACAAAAAGGAATAATGTACAGAGCAAATGGAAGCAGGAGAAGAGGCCGGACACACAAACGATGGACAGAAGGAATAGCAGAGTCCATGAGAATCTCTTTACATGAAGCCCATAAACGGGCGCTCTTACGCTGTTTATACTTCACCTCGACACCGCAATGTACGAGGGAGAGTTAATAAGTAAATCACACAGTTCTGTGGGATGGCAGGTAAATGTAGTTGGTGTTTTCTGCAAGTGTTATTAGGTGACAGCAACATTGAACTTTATATTCCCGTTCGTCAGGTGGCGCTAGGTGTCTCATGCTCATGCGCAGCGCATAAACAAAATGACGACTGTACTTACGGAGTGTACAACCAAAGAGCAACGTGCTGTTGTGCGTTTTTTTTGTGGGCAAAAGGAATGCCTGCAAAGGACATTCATAAGGAAATACTTACTGTTTATGCTGACAAATGTCTTTCCCGTAAAGCGGTGCATAGCTGAGTAGAAAACTTTTCTCATGGACGCTCTAAACTTGTTGATGAAATCCGATCTGGTCATCCTATTGAGATTGCAACAGAAGCATCCATGCAGCGGGTGGAGGAGATGAATAGAGATGACAGGCGAGTAACTATAGACTCTGTAGCATCTGCAATAGGGTGTTCACATGGTTCAGCATACAGCATAATGATCGATTGAAATTTCCAGGACTGCTGACAAGAGGAGTGTTGATGCTTCATGACAATGTCAGACCATGTACGGCTCGATTAAATCAGGAGAAAATTTACCAACTAAGGTGGGAAGTTCAGGAACATCCACCTTACAGCCCTGACTTAGCCCCTAGCGATTTCCACCTTTTTGGTCCACTGAAAACCCACCTTGGCGGGAGACCTTTCGCGAATGACGCCGAAGTTGAATGTGAAGTAAAATCGTGGTTTAGAAAATAGAGCACACAGTTCTATGCAGCCGGTTTGGGAGGACTGATAAAACGATGGGATAAGTGCATCAATGTTGGTGGAAATTATGTTATGAAATAAAGGAACAATGTATGTATACAAATAAACTGTTTCAAGTTGTTATCATAGTTAGTTATTTTTCTACAGCCATTTGTGACGTACTTATTGACTTCCTGTCGTACGTGTTAATGTCTCTTAAATTGTCTATATCGTCAAATTTGTTGAATAGCTAGTTTTCAATGATGGGAGAGCAATTTGTCTGACTATAGAACATCTCTTACTACTGATTCATAAAGAACAGAGGGAGACTTGGCTGTGAAGTTACGGTGTCCTTGTGGGTTCCAGACAAGAAAGTGTCTAGTTTTATTGTCCTCAGGCTGTCTCCCTGTGGGTTCTATCCAACGCCAACATGAGCGACTTTTCCCTCGCCTCTTGGTTCACTGGTATTTGTTTATTTCGCTCCACGATCTCTATATTGGTGATTATGTCATACCATTTTATTCCCACTATTTAGTGCAGGCATCATATAATGAATGTCTGTAGTTTATTAGTACTTCTTTTAGTTTTTTTTTTATTTTGCATTCATTCATGTGGATGTTAACGTCGCTTGGCAAAAGCGAAGGGGTTACAACAATTCATAATTCTCTTTCAAAACAGAGCGTCGGGTGATTTTAAAACAGACCGCCTTATGTTGGTTTCCAAACAATGGCATGAGTGCCTGTCGTTCAGAAAGCAATAATAAACTACTGAACTTAAACTTGCCAAGAAATCACGAACAGCCAAACAATGATGGGGCTAACTGCGGCGTCCTGTAAACGATCTGCAACTGGACGATTAAGACTCATTAAAGAATATTCCTGCTTATACCTGTACAATATAATGTAAGTAAAGTAAATGACTCTTTTCACGCTGTAAGGCGCACCAGGCATGCAGTGCTAGATCAATATTTGCATAAACCAATCGACTCTTGGTGTGTCATGAGGACAGCATCATGCCGGACGCCCAAGACTTCCCATGCCGGACGCCGCTTTACTTCCCAAGACATCCCTAGTACCCACTTTATGCTGGCTCGACGTAGGAGCCCAGGTTAATTTTTTAATAACTGAATTTGCCCAGCTGCGGATAGAACCCACGACCTCCGGGAGAGTGTCTAGCAACTACGCTACCGAGTCTCACGGCTGTATTCTCTAGTATATCCTCAATATAATCATGTTTTAGGACTTGCAGAACGCCGCTCTTATCCCGGATGGACTCGATGTTTCGCCTGTTTCCCTCTCTCAAACATGTTCATGCCATGGTATCTATAATTATATGGCAAAGGTAGCCCATTGCAAGATCAAAAATATACTGTCCAATAAAACGATGTTAATTGCAACGAGAAAAGCAGTGTAGAAGTGCTACACAGAACCTGTACTTTTGTATGGATGTGAGACGTGGACAATGTAGTTTCTGAGGAAAATGCACAGAATATAATGGACACGCAGAAAAACCAACGAGCAAATCCTTCAAGAAGCAAATGAAACCCGTAAACGATTATAAAAATTAGACGCAGAGTCAATTTTTTTTTTTTTTTTTGGGGGGGGGGAGGATGGGGGGGGGGGGGGGCACGATTAGAGAAGACATAAACTAGAGAACTTTGTGACAACTGGCAAGATTGAGGCAAAAAGAACAAGGGAAACCAAATAAGATAATATCTGGATGGCTTGGCTACATGGCATGGTCCAAACAAGAACACAGCTGATCTACGTCTGTGGTGATCGTGCAAGATAGCGAAACATGACCGCCCTGGCCTATCGGCATGGCACATGATGATGATAATACAGCGGAAACCTTTGTCTAGACCGCCTACTGTCTGTTCTTCCGGGCTTGGGGTCTCCATTGTGAAGAGTGGCCTCGTTTTGGCTCTCCCTCATTCGGCTCGCGAGTGCAGTTTTTTCGGAGATCCATAGAGGTCGTCGCCGGAACTACGAAGTACGTGCGCAATTAACCATCTTTGACAGGCTGTTATCTGCTTTCCGCGCGGGGGGGGGGGGGGGTGAGAGAGAGAGAGAGAGAGAGAGAGAGAGAGAGAGAGAGAGAGAGAGAGAAGGTGAGCTAAATGATGCCGCAAACTCTCATTGCATTTATTTTAGCATTCACTCGCTTTGTACTCAAGCGTAGTCCCTACATGTGCTACTGCGTCTTATGCAATGGACTGATTTTTGCGTATGGATTAGCTTTCCCGAATAACAGTGTCCTTCGCCATGAGGCGACCCCACTCTGACTTCTGAGGGATTTGTAAATTACTTCTTCAAGTCCAGGAGGAGCAGTCAACACTTTAGTCCCATTGACCAGTGTAGTTGTTGAACCCGTAGCCTCAGCATCAGCACACCAGACGTTTAAGAGGCAACTCTTTTATCCATTCGGCCATGCTGTCCCCCTGCCCCATCGCAATAAAGTCGAGTCTCTTGCCGCTTAACCCATCCACCCCCTTTGACTTTCTTCTTCCAGCAATGGCAAACTACTGAATATAAACTTGCCCAGGAATCAGAAATTACCAAAAGGTGCTGGAGTTGACTGCTACGTCCTGTAAAGGATATACAACTAATTAGTTTCCTCTGGGAGCCATTATTGTTATTTGCCAATCACAATGGCGCTTGGGTCAAAGTATTTTGGTTATATAACACATTATTGGTTTCTTGTCTAAATAGAATTTTATTCTTCAGTGTCCAATCATTTTGGAAGTTTAACATTGGTCGGAATTTCAGGTAAAATAAACTAAAAGCACCGGATCACTGTTCAAGCCAAGGATTTGGTGTTTGGTGCTGGCTTTGTGTTCTTGAGCCAACTGGCAATTAATGGGTGATGTTTCATTGGTCTCAAAAACCAAACCTTTGCTGCCTTCCAGTTCTCACTAATTTGACCGTTCACATTCTAAAATTTACTGCCTTACAACAGTACGGATTCCGTGTAGCAAGTCAATAGTATGTCAATATTCTAGCACTGCATGCTAAACAACGCAATACTGGATTATTATCAACATAAGGATAAAGACAGTAGTTATTATTTGGTCATGGTAAGACAGCCTGGAGAATGGTATGGCAACCAGCAAGATTTCAGGTTATAGAGACAGAAGCTGGCAGAGGGAGACCATAGGTAGGCTGGCAAAGCGACAAGGAAGACGTTAAATTACAGTACCTGTCAATAAGATAGAAAAGTGATGGGTTTGGAAAAACGTCATCTCCCCCGCCAATTAATGCACGTCGTGATCAATATGATTACCTATCCCTAAGGCAGAACAAAGCGCGTTATTATCTCCACTTAGGAATCTCCTGGCTTCTGTATCTCACAGGACTTATGTACACTTTTGTGCACCTATACAATTTCCAGTATTGATTCATGCCCACATTGTGCGAAAATACAGCCAAAGAACACACAAATGAGCTACAGCAGTAAACACACAGCATGAGCCTGATAAACTGAAACCCCCCATCGACTTGTAGTGTCATTACTTACAGGCAGGGCTTACTTAAATCTTTGGAGACATGGGGAAAAAAAGCTAAATAATTAGAAGCCAGTTAAATAAACGTGGACGGTCAAACAATATCTAAAATCTTTCGATAAAATGTACGCCGCGACACGAATTATTGATCGTATTATATTTGGCATCGTTAAGAAGATGCGGAGATAGTGAGATAAAGAAGCCAATCAGAGCTAGCGTATTAGACCAGACAAAAACAAACATGAACTGATAAATACATCCGTTTGTTGGAGGATTTCTCCGTAATCCTGTTCTTTCATTTTGTCCATTCATGTGCATTTTCTGCCTGAAATTAGGGCAAGGTAGCTCATTACTGGGAAAACTAAGTCTGTTTTTCTGAGCTTTTCAAGAATCGAAAGCTTATTAATGCAGACGAATGTTTCTAATATATATATTAATAACACGCCTTTTCTAATATAAAAGGCACTCCTTCAGATCCGCGGGATTCTTTCAATACCCCAGATCACGTTCATAAACATGCATATATATTCAATATCCTATTTCACACATATACACCGACTAGCGTGTGTACACACACACACACACACACGCGCGCGCGCGCACACACACACGCGCGCGCACACACACACACACACTGTTAGCGGGGTAAGGGTATCCCCTATCAAAGGAGATTAAGACGCCTACTTTCCTCCGTTAGTCTACGGGACACCCTTGGGCAAGGTTGAGTATCCATTTAGCCCCCCTATCTTGGTTACGTGAAGTCATTGAGGCAGATGATGGATTGAGTGTGAGAGCAACCGACAGATTGTTGTTGGTTATGGTCTGCACTCTGCAGGCGATAGGCATATGATCTCATCAGTAGAGACAATAGCTATGACCACCGACTAGTACAGTCATTGCCCAGAAGGAAAGCAACGGCAAGCTACCTTCTGCAAAATTTGCCAAGAAACCCTAACAATCATAAAAACATAATCAGAAAGAGATCTGGGGCACTCTTCCAAATTCCGGTCCCAAATGAAAAGTTAATTCTGCAGTGAATAAGTATCCCTTACAGTGCTCCATTGGTTTATATAAAAACAAAAATAAATTATACGAACTAAAATATTGCTACGAACTAAAAAATAGAATTGAGAAAATCGAAATACGAACCAATAATCATCATCATCATCATCAATTATTATATTAGCCGTCTCAACTATGAAGGCTGGATGCAATGGATCTCAAACACTGTCTGTCTCTCGCCTTGACTGTACATTCTGTCAGACTGATGTTCGTCCATCTCTTGATGCTATCTTTCCACTTGTGTCGTTGTCTACCTCTTACTCGCTTGCCCTCAAACTTGCCTTCCAGAATGGTTTTTATAAGAGTGTCATGTCTTTTAACGTGGCCAAAATATTTCACTTGCCTCCACGTTATTTCTTCCATCAACTCCCTCTTCATTCCCAGTTTTTCAAGAACCTCTACATTTGCTTGTTTTTGTTTCCATGAAATACGACATATTCGTCTGTATATCCACCACTTCTGGGTTTCTATGCGACTTTCTATTTGCTTGTTCAATGTTATTTTGGAGAACTGTTTCATCATTATCATCATCAGCATAATAATCCTCATCGTGCGACATGCCGATAAGCGTTGGCGGTCATGGTTCGCTCTCTCACTCTCGCAATCACCAGTCTAATATCAGACATGCACTAAACAAAGTGTAAATATATGAACTAGAATGCCCTTGATGCTTTTGCGTACTTTGAATTCGTTCCAGAAGTGGAAAGTTGGTTAATATATCAGCTTTAGTAATAATCTTGAAGAAACAAAAACACAACCTGTAACGCATTTTCGCAGTGTTGTTTCATCATAATCATTATCATAATCATCATCATCATCATCATCATCATCATCATCATCATCATCAGGTGCAATGCCGATAAGCGTGGAAGGTCATGGTTCGTAATCTCACACAATCATCAGTCTTGTATCAGGTCAGTGTTCTTTTCCCGATTATGATAGGCGACCAAATCATCCGGGTATTCCTCTCTTTGTCTTCCCCGTGCTCTTTTAGTTTTATCATCACGTTTTCTAGTTGTCACAAGCTTTCAAGTTTATTTCTCGCCATAAAGTGCCACAATTTGAGATATTGACGTCAAACTTCTCTAATAAATTTATGGTTTTCATTTGGTTCTTGTATGACTTTCTCGTTTGTTTTTCTGTTCGTCCATGCTATTTTATGCACTACCCCGCAGTAACCAAATTCCTATCACCAGTAGCTGTTTGTCAGCTTATCTGCTTATTGTCCATGTTTCGCATGTTACAGGAATAGAGCATTATGGGGCAACTCTTTGCCGTGAAGTTGGACTAACAACTAACGACTATCAGAATTGTATGTTTTAACCACACTTAATACTTTTTTCCTGACTGCAGTATGAGAACTGTCGAATCATAATGTAACAGGTATCAGTAAAGAATATAGTTTGCCAGTGCTTTCCTCCTTGGCAATTAGAATATAGGTCAGTGACCGTAGGTATTGTCCCTGTAAAGAGACTCTCCACCTAACTTCGCGAACTTGAGATTATAACCAACAACTAGCTGTCGGCTGCTCCCAGTCTCAATTTAAACCCAACAAGTTTGTACAATATAGAACGCCGGGGCAAGAGTTGGTTTATGGCCGATATTCCATTGAGGGATACAGGGAAGAAGGGAAGACGACAGGGTCACGTGGGATGGGGTTTATTATATGATAATATAACCATCAGAGGCCAGCATAGCCGAATGGATAAGAACGGGCGTTCTTAAACATCAGGTGTGTAGGTTCAACCCCTACACCGGACAGATGGACTAAAATTTTGATGGGGACTAAATTACAAGTCGGAGTGGATACGCCTGATGGCGAGGGACACTGGTAATAGGGAAAACTAATCCACGCGCAAAATTCAGTCTTGTGCACTAACTAGCAGTAACAACTACTAGCAATAATAGCACGCATGTTGACTACGCTCAGGTTCACAGCCAGCAAACGCAGGGGGAGGGGGGGGGGGGAGGGCGGAGGTGGGGTTGAAGGGGATAATTTGTACTATATTATTTCTATAATTAACTGTCTAGTCATCCTTGCCTGACTTTTCAGTCAGAATAATCATAATAATACTTCCCCGACCGACGTTATTACTAGTGTATCTTCCTCTTTCTCTCAAACGGAAGAATTCTCGCTCACTATCTTCCTGGATTATTTCTATGACCCCCCCCCCCCCCCCACCCCCTCTCCCGCTCGAGCACACACATCAAGGACGATCCTTATCATGAATCAGCTCTCGACCTCAGTGTTTTGCGCCTACGACAAATTTCACTGCGTACCACTGAGTCGTTATCCTTCGACCCGGAGGAAATACTTTTAACCACAGATACGGGCACTGTCGGGCACAAACATCTCATTTACTTCCGGAACTTCAGTACTGACGTTGCATTTTCGACCTTGGAAACGTTCAGACCTAGAATAATGGTGACGTACTTGGCGTTACATCGAACTATCAAACTGTACGAAGACTTTTACTTCAACCAGCTGGACATTTCATGCCAGTGTTTGTGGGTGGTGGGAGTAAGAGAGGTCGTGGTATCGGTAGTTTCTTCAGTGGACTCGGCCGCACGATTCTACCCTGGCTAATGACCGGTGGTAAGGCTTTTCTCAGGAAAGGTGTCGGTACGGGTCTGCGAGTGGCTCAAGACGCGTTAGCTAGTAGGGACTTTGTGGAATCCTTTAAAGGCCACGCCAAACAAGCCGGTCTGCGTCTACTGCAAGGAGCGGTCAACCATGTTAGCTAAACGGGTAGCGGTATTTAAAAAAAAAAAGACTTCCAGTGCCACCTGGGGAGTCCAGTAAACGTATAAAACTGACCCCCGCATCTCGTCTAGCTCACAGAAAGAAGCAGCAGTACTCGGATATCTTTGCGTGATGGCTCTGATTCACCCCTACTCTTGCGAGTATCTTCGTTCTGGTCTGGATCTGTTTAGCGTACCATCCACGCAGACCGCCATAGAAGAGTGACAGTTTCTGGAGATACAAACACTGGCGTCACTAGCCCCAGGCGCACCTATAGAGTGTGTCATTTCTGGTGCCAGTGAAAAGTATCTGGATCTGTTTAACACTTTCTTACACGTCAGAGCTAAAGTCACACTACCCAATGGTGACAAACTACCATCCACGGCCAATGCCGCTCCAGTCAACTATTACCTGCACACGTTAATTTCTCAGACAGATGTCTCACTGAACGACGCGCTAATCACCCCTAGTGAAAATACATATCAGTAAAGAGCCTACCTGGAAGCAACGTTGAATCACGAGGAGGAAGCCAAAAAGAGTTGTTTCTCAGCCGCCCTCTTTTACTACAACACGGCCAAATTCCTCGATGGCAGGCAAGGAGATAACAACAAAGGACTAAGAAAACAACGTCAACTAGCCAGTGAGAGTCAAGAAATAGATATGATAGGTCGACTATACGCCGACATATTTTGCAAGACCGCTAGATGATAAACGGCGTGGATGTGAAAATTAAGCTGACTCCGTCAACCTTTAACCTCTTGGCCCCTGACGATGCGCTTGGTTATTCATCCATTACAACGTATGCAATGCTGGTGGTTCGTAAAGCCAAATTAAATCCGGCTATAGCGCTCGCCCACGAGAAAGCCTTGGTGAGCGCCAACTTTACATTCCCTATCAAGCGTGTGGTGCTGAAAACATTAGCTATCCCTCATGGTATGCTATCTCACACTCAAGACAATCTGTTTATGAGTCAAACATCCACTCGCATCGTGCTGGGACTTATTGCGTCGTTTGCTTTTAACGGTTTCTACAACTTTAACCCGAATAATTTTCAAACTTTTGTTCTTACGTATCTAAACGTAACCGTCGATAGCCGATCTACCACCAGCAAACCTATGACCATGGACTTTGATCGTAATCAATACGTACGCGCCTATGTTGGTACTAATCTAGCCATGGGTCTAGTGGGCAAAGACGCTGGCAATGCAATTAACTATGACCAATTCAAATATGGTTATATGTTGTATGACTTTGATCTGAGTCGCAGTTTACTAGAAGGAGACCAGTTTGAGATGCCGAGGACGGGACCTTTAACACTGGAATTTAAGTTCAACACACCCACCCCAGAGCCATTACAAGTTGTCGTCTACACCAAGCACGAAGAGTTAATTGGAATCATTAAGACCAGACAAGTGCTAACAGATTACACCTTATAATTAACACACAGCAGATTACCAGAATACCACTAGCTGATACGTACGTTCGTCGATTACAGGTCAGAGTGTTCGCTCGAGATCAGCTACCTAGACACTAGGACAGAACCAGACCAGCGGCTTTAATCGTAAACACCGACCCTAGTGATCAACCTGGTTCCCAGTGAATCACAATGTAATGTGATGGGTCAGGCAAATGTGATTATTTTGACTCATTTTGTCTACTGCCCTTACAAAGCGACCTGTTCAAGTTTATTGACCATCATTCAGACACACCGCTTATGTATTATACACATGTCTTACAAGATGTGCTAAGTAACGCTTGTCGCCTCTACGCTATCTATCTAGCACACAGAAGGTCAACGATCGGGTAGTAGATCGCATAGTCGCGCCATACGTAAAATAGAGTCAGCTGAGACGATATAACTGGCTGGCTTAACACTAATATATACACCCGAAGAGCGTAACACTAGCTCATTTCGAAGATGACTACAGAACGCAATAATGCTAACTGCCTCTACATGACTCGTAATGGTGACACTGTTAGACCAGTGGGAGATTGTGTCAAGGCTTTGCATGTCTCATCCTTTAGAGCAGAGGTTCCCAAACTACGGCCCGCAGGCCACTTGTGGCCCGCCAGCTGTCAGAAAGTGGCACGCGAGGCCTCGTTTCAGTCGAGATTTCAAGAGTTCACAATAGAGGAGGATAATATTGCCCTCTTTGTAAATCCGTTCGCATTTCCTGATGCCAAGCTCCGTCAATTACAGCAAAACCTTCAGCACGAAGCAATTGATTTGAAATGCAATTCTGCACTGAGATGTAAATTTCTGGAGCTGCCTGTTTCACCTTCAGCTGATCATATGATTTTATTCTGGCGACTATTGACTGTCGAAAAATTTGAACCCTTGCTTTCATTCGCCCAGAGATACATTTGTCGTTTTGGTTCGACTTACAGATGCGAGCAGTCATTTTCCGCAATGACCGATATTAAAAAAAAACAAAAAAAAACAAGCAACGTTCTAGACTCACTGACAGCAACCTTGCTGCGCTTATGACTTTGGGCACGACAGATTTGTGTCCAGACATTGATAAACTGGCATCTGAACTGAAGTAACTAGTTATGAAGAACAGTTACAATTGTAAATTAATTACATTAATAGCGATTTTCGAAACTGATTAAAAATGTATTGTTAAATGAACTTTTGATTTTAAACCAAACAATAACCGCAGTGTGGTACTGACATTGACTGCCTTTAAAGTTTTATAATTTTGTTGACGAAAGTTAAGAAAGGTAGAAATGGTATTGCAAGTTTTTTATAATTGTATAACATTTTGGCCCGCTTAACTACCGAAAATAGTAGATAAGGCCCTTTGCTTGAAGAGCTTGCGAACCACTGCTTTAGAGGATCGACCAAGTTACACATCCGTCGACTCTATGGTGAATCCGAGAACAATTTTCCTACCACTATGGGATTACGCTCGTCAAGAATATGAACAGATGACAGCTATGCATCGTTAGATCGTAGCTAAAATTGATCGACTCAACAACCAGCCTATTAAAGTCAATAAACAAGTCAAACAAGGCACTAATCGCCGCAAGCAAGTCAAAAACACTCAAGTCAGTGCTAACGACAAAAAGGGCACTAAACGAAGCTACCAAGGCCCTTGTCATTCCGTCACTATTCAATCCAGTCAGATGTTTGATGAAGGCCAGATGCGTGTGAACCCCAGATGTGTACTCGACAGTCAGAGGTTTGTCTACCAAGCTCAGTTGACAGAGAAACAAGCAGGCGACCACTACACCCAAGACCCAGACATGATGTGAAGCAACATTGTGTATAAAGTTTGAAAATAAGATAGTACAAAAGAAAATGTTCGTCGTCTTTATCTTTTAACTATATGGTGACTCTCTGTTCCATTGTGTATGTTAATTGTTCATCAGCTACAGTCAGCATTATTTCAACGTGAAAAAGAAGCCCCGCAGCAGGAAAACAAGAAAGACAAGTAAGACGAAATAAAAAAAAAAAAAACATGAAAACAGGAAAGACAAGAGAGACAAGACAGACGACAACAAGAAAGAGGAAAACTAACCTATCATACCACTGAAAAAACCAACAAACCAAAAATTTCTTTTTGATAACTTTTATTTTTCTTCAAAACCACTGTGTGAAATGTTCGTGTGCACAACATATTCAACAGAGCACTTTTATGGCCAAAGTACATTCTATATTGTATTTTCATCACATATAGCATTCAATGAAAGACCAGTGAAAATGTGACATAAAGTGACAAAACATACTCGCAATCATTTAATCTTTTATTTTCATCAATGATATAGATATTTCACTATACCACCAAATTCACAAGGCTATCAACAGTATACATATATTTAGCACACAACATTACATTTTTAATAGATCACATCAATCGCAATTGGCCTAATTTTAGACGTCAAAAAGAAGAAAAGTAGAATAAAGTATTTACATAGTATGGTACATATTTACACTAGCAGCAGGACTAGAGAGTGTTATATGTTTAGTGGTGAAGTGCTATAATTGTCTGCGTGTACGCGACGTGGTATGTAGAAATATGATAAGGTCTCTCTGTGTTGCTTGTATGTGTAGACAGAGGAAGTCTGTGGTTTAAACCCTACATTTGTTCCTCTAGTCGTTGTCTGAGTATCAATGAATGAATCACCGAAAAACCAGAAGTAGGTTGAGAGCTTTACCAAAGCACAACTACAAAAAAACTATGGACGTTGCGGCCAAAGCCTTCGTCGGCACAGAACAAACATGACCCCATGCAAACCAACCAAGAAGTCACAGAAAGCAGAGATAATGCTGGTGGTGACTCCCACGTCCTGCGAAGGACATACAACTGGCTATGAAGTGGACTATAAGATGGCGGAGATGGAGGGGGGGTGGGGGGGGGGGGGTTGTGGATAAGGGGCGTAGGGGACTTAAATAAAACTGTGTTGGACATTAAGGTCGTGAGGGGAAAGTGAACCCAATTGGAAGATAAGACGGTTTTCCAATGTCTTGCGATCGCTTTCGTGAGATGTGCACGATTTTATCGCCGTAACACGTATGTCGGCAACCCCACAGTGGTCGGAACTGTTAAAGTATCAAGTACAGTTAAGAAGTGTTTCTACCTACGTGGGTGTTGTGATGTTTCGTCAGCCCTTTCATGCTGGTCTTGGTATAGTCTTCAAAACAGTGATATGTCTTGCTGCATAAAGAGACCATCCCCATCCCTCATATTCTAGCTTGAATAACCCATGGGTTATTTTGTCGTAGACTTGCTTATCCTTACACGAGCCACAGGATGGTACATCTCCCCTACTCCAAATAAAATTTCGTTGATGGTTATCAAGGACCTCAGACGGGAATCATGAGCTTTAGACTTTATAAAAGTCTTCCTGAAGCTCAGGTTTAACCGCTTCTGCTTGAGTCGGGGCGCTAAGAGCTAAGTACAGACTATCGGTGTCCATCTCACACAGTTGGACACCCTTCCTATCTAGAAATTTATGAAATCTATGAAATAGTAAAATTCTAACGTGCGCAACTTTGCGTACTGGTAAACAAAGAAGAATATATTTTTGGGGGTAGATCCCATACGGTGGTCTTCTTCAGAGAAGACACATCATTTGATAGCATGGTCATTTTCTTGAATAGAGCTTGATTCACCAGCTTTGACGTGCCAGCCCCACGACAATATGAAACATTGTGTGCTTGGTCTTGCTGGTTAATGTTGTGCTGTGTTGCCTTTCCCAACAGTTTCATAGTCTCCGCCTTAATGGTATAGTCAGTATTGATTTCACCGGCATGTCTGGCATCAGACACCTCCTCACAAAACTTTTCAAAATACTTCACCGGTGTATACTCAATAATTTGGTATATTTTGGTGACCTTTAGACCATGCGTCAGGTAACATTTTAACAATGGTGTTGCAAATGGGATCTTTTCCAAAAATAACTGCCTATCCGAGTCCGACGTGAGCCTGTCAACAGCTTATGTCTCTCGGCATACTACCTCATATGGTCACCAATATCTGCCCTAGATACTTCAGTGTTTTTAAAGTTGGGCGTCATTTCACGGAAATACTCTTTGATCTCGTCTGGTACGTGAATGACGCATTTCACCAGACCAAAATAAGTCTAGACTTTTACAGCGTTGACAATCTTTTCTTGGTCTATGGACTGGTAACCATGTCATGGTGCGACGTATGGGAATGTCGGCTTCACGAAGCTCGTAATATCTATATTAGTCTTTTTTAAAGTCGACCATGCACATTCTTACATTTCCATCACACGTACCTTAACCTCGTTCTCCAGATACCCGCGAATCACACGCGTGTTGGCATCCAGCTCTGCCAAGGGTTTTCTCCTCAGCGGGTTACCATCAATACCGTGTGTCAGCATAAGTCTTCATGCCTGTTAAATAAGCACCCGTGAAACTGGTAGATGGTTCGAGTATCTTTATCCCATCCATCTACTCTGATGTCTTGGTCTCATAGAGACATCTCCCACCCATTAAACTGTGCTTTTAGCTCTATGTTCTGACTATGTTATTTCTATGCCAACACCTCTATGCACTGGACGATATAAACTCTCCTTGAATGGGAATTGAACCAATCTTCTGCATTTATTATCACAAGAAAATCCGTGGGTGTTAGAGCCCCGCAGATAAAGAGCGTTGGCATTTTACACTTTCTTACTCTTAACTACGTCACCACCTCGAATCATTGTCTTACCTACCTCATGATATCTATGGAATATGATCGAGGCCCTTACAATGTTATTTCTAACGGTGGTGTACAGATCACTCTCCTTATTGGAATAAAGAGCTAAGGAGATATTTTTGGGAATCGTCTTAAACAGATACTTTAGCGTAACCCCGGGATCTTAGATGGCATCTATGAAAATATCACCCCCTAAATATTTGTAGAAAGTAACCTGAACCTCTAAAGCCTTCATAAAGGGTTGCGCGGCCTTGTTGTCGTACCAGCGCAAAAAGTCCGCCAGTGTCGACAATTGGATCTCGCGCCATACTTGTTGGCAGTCGGCATATTCAGCAGCTGAAATCTTGGAGTTTTTCAGTTGCAAATGAAATTTCTCGTGTGGGGTCATTGAGTCTCCTGTAGTTTATCTAATGAGGTGATAGACTCATAGCATAAGTACCACTTGGTTTCCTTAACATCATTTGGAGTAGCTAAATCCCGGTGCTAAATTGTTATATTTTTCAATGGAAATGGCAATGAAATTATTGTTTCGTTTCACTATGTAATTAAAGGTATCATCAATGGGAGAGATTAAGGACTCTTATCAAATACGGTTTAATTATATTGATATCTTACTTCCCCCAGTTGAACCCTACCACCGACAATCCCAACAAGTACTTGTCCAGCCTAGCCAATAGTTTGTATTCACCTATTTTCTCTAGCTTTGTGTATAACCAATCGAACACAGTCCGTAATTTGGAATACGCTGCATCAGCGATTTCAGTCAGATATTCAACTATCTTTCTCACCAAGTCCTGAGGATTAACCGCTGTGATATGTCAGGCGGGGCCTCAAATCCAAGGACATTAGATTCTATTGTCCAACTAAGATAGACATTCTTACCTAAATATTTATTGGACTTTTCCCTTGTAAATTGCTATTGCCAAAATAGCACTGGTAGTCATAAGTATCCCTATAGTGATACACAAAATCAATGACTACTGGGACTCCAAGGAGCTAATAGTCGCCCACACAGTATCTGTCACTGAGTAGACTCCTCCTTTATAGGTGTTCACAGTAATCCCACCCCCGTCATTAATGTTTTGCTATGTCTATCCATCTCCCAAAAACTACCCCACAGTTTCCCACAGTCACTACACCCGAATGAATTAGCTACTTTTTCAAAGTCCTTAATATACACGAAGCAAAGTTTCAGTATATTTCCTATTACCGCGAAGTTTGGGAACCAGAGCCTGTGACTCGTTGAACTCAAAAATGTCTACATTAACCCTAAAACATGTATCTATATTGCGAATATCTATTAACCCAACCATGTGAAGGTTTTCTAACACCTCTATATTTTGGAATGTCTGAAACTAGTTAGCTAATAGCTTGGCAGGTTTCCAAAGATCCTTACAGGGTTCACCATTGAATACCGCCAGATATCGAAACAGGCAACAATTGTCAGTGTATAGTGTAGAATATTCATACCATTGATGTGTCTAATGTGGTCAGGTAAGTTCTATAAGAAGCACCCGATTGAGCGCTCAATTATGTGGTATATATAACAACTAGTCGCAGGGATGTTTTCTACCAGATATTTAATGTCGTGTCTGTTGTGTAGGGCGTAGTTGAACATGTCACTGTCATTATCGATGGCTATAAAGTCGTCAGTCTTGTTCGTTGTGTACTAACAGAGGGACGTCAAGTTTATAGGCTTTATTTGAGGAGGAGTGGAAAACCTAACTTCGTATATCTCCCTATGTCTAAGTATCGTGTAATGACTATATTTGACCTTAAATCTGCTTGTCTAACTACTAAATACTACCTTTAATGCCTTGGTCCAATTTATTGGCTGTACTGAGTCTGGTCTATGAAAAAAATTGTATGTCGATATATGGTTGCTAATCTTATGATGTGTCCTAAGGGCTGTCCATTTGTCTTTATATTTCTTATGGATGTCAGTCGGGGGTGGGGGTGGGGGGGGAGGGTTGTTTCAAGTCTCTGCTTCCTCGTCTATCTCTACGTCGTCTTCTTCTGCTACCTTTTTCTTGATATTGTGTTTCTGGATATTAGCTGATTGTGTGTCTGGGGGTGCTTTCCTTTTACCTTATGAGGGTGTATTGTCCATGTTTGATGTTGAAGGTGTTGATGAGGTGGGTGTCTGGTGATGTTTTGTATGTGTTGATTTAGGTTGTCTTTTCCGTTTTATAAGTTACCATAGTTGTGGCATATGTGAGTTTTGGTGTTGTTTACTATATTACCGTGACGTATAAGTGTGCGGTTTTCTGTGTAATCTTTACCACAGGTAGCACAGAGATAGGTAGTGTTTTCTGACTAGTGACCATGATAGACAAACAGTAGTGATGTTAAGACAATACGTCATTTCTGGCGGCTGATATACGAGTGGTGATAGCTCAGTAATATTGCCCAACACGATTGTAGCTTACAGTATTATATGATGGCTTGATAGCAAAATAAACTCATGTGTTGCTGCAGTGGTTCTACGCTTTCAACTATTTGCAGCTTCCGGTATTAGATAATGACTTGATAGCAAATTAATCTCGTGTGTAGCTCCAATGGATATGGTATAGTGACCACTATAAAGATACGTAATCTGCCACTAGTTTTTCACGGTTTCTCAGTTGTTGTAATTGTTGGACGTCAAATAGCTGTGAAAAATGACAATAATCATTATAGATATTTTACATTTTTCAAAAATATGTTATGTGCGTGATGATAGTATATCTAAAGAAAATATTTCATATGAACTTTCTTATATATATATATATATATATATATATATATATATATATATATATATATATATATATATATATATATATATATATATATATATATATATATATATATATATATATATATATATATATATTGACTGTTGAGGATTTGAGCATTATGAGGGTGGCGTCACACATATCATCTGATAGCATGGCCATTTTCTTGAATAGAGCTTGATTCACCAGCTTTGACGTGCCAGCCCCACGACAATATGAAACATTGTGTGCTTGGTCTTGCTGGTTAATCTTGTGCTGTGTTGCGTTTCCCAACAGTTTCATAGTCTCCGCCTTAATGGTATAGGCAGTATTGATTTCACCGGCATGTCTGGCATCAGACACCTCCTAACAAAACTTTTCAAAACACTTCACCGGTGTATACTCAATAATTTGATATATTTTGGTGACCTTTAGACGTCAGGTACCATTTTAACAATGGTGTTGCAAATGGGATCTTTTCCAAAAATAACTGCCTATCCGAGTCCGACGTGAGCCTGTCAACAGCTTATGTCTCTCGGCATACTACCTCATATGGTCACCAATATCTGCCCTAGCCGCTTCAGTGTTTTTAAAGTTGGGCGTCATTTCACAGAAATACTCTTTGAGCTCGTCTAGTACGTGAATGACGCATTTCACCAGACTAAAATAAGTCTCGACTTTTACAGCGTTGACAATCTTTTCTTGGTCTATGGACTGGTAACCATGCCATGGTGCGTCGTATGGGAATGTTGGCTTCACGAAGCTCGTAATATCTATATTAGTCTTTTTTAAAGTCGACCATGCACATTCTTACATTTCTATCACACGTACCTTAACCTCGTTCTCCAGATACCCGCGAATCACACGCGTGTTGGCATCCAGCTCTGCCAAGGGTTTTCTCCTCAGCGGGTTACCATCAATACCGTGTGTCAGCTTACAGTCTTCATGTCTGTTAAATAAGCACCCGTGAAACTGGTAGATTGTTCAAGTATCTTTATCCCATCCATCTACTCTGATGTCTTGGTCTCATAGAGACATCTCCCACCCATTAAACTGTGCTTTTAGCTCTATGTTCTGACTTTATTATTTCTATGCCAACACCTCTATGCACTGGACGATGTAAACTCTCCTTGAATGGTAATTGAACCAATCTTCTGCATTTATTATCACAAGAAAATCCGTGGGTGTTAGAGCCCCGCATATAAAGAGCGTTGACATTTTACACTTTCTTACTCCTAACTACTTCACCACCTCGAATCATTGTCTTACCTACCTCATGATATCTATGGAATATGATCGAGACCCTTACAATGTTATTTCTAACGGTCGTGTACAGATCACTCTCCTTATTGGAACAAAGAGCTAAGGAGATATTTTTGGGAATCGTCTTAAACAGATACTTTAGCGTAACCCCGGGATCTTAGATGGCATCTTTGAAAATATCTCCCCCTAAATATTTGTAGAAAGTAACCTGAACCTCTAAAGCCTTCATAAAGGGTTGCGAAGCCTTGTTTTTGCATCAGCGCAAAAAGTCCGCCAGTGTCGACAATTGGATCTCGCTCCATACTTGTTGGCAGTCGGCATATTCAGCAGCTGAAATCTTGGAGTTTTTCAGTTGCAAATGAAATTCTCGTGTGGGGTAAGTGAGTATCCAGTAGTTTATCTAATGAGGTGATAGACTCATAGCATAAGTACCACTTGGTTTCCTTAACATCATAGACTTCTAAATATTTGGAGTAGCTAAATCCCAGTGCTAAATTGTTATATTTTTCAATGGAAATGGCAATGAAATTATTGTTTCGTTTCACTACGTAATTAAAGGTATCATCAATGGGAGAGATTAAGGACTCTAATCAAATACGGTTTAATTATATTGATATCTTACTTCCCCCAGTTGAACCCTATCACCGACAATCCCCGCAAGTACTTGTCCAGCCTAGAAATTAGTTTGTTTTCACCTATTTTCTCTAGCTTTGTGTATAACCAATCGAACACAGTCCGTAATTTGGAATACGCTGCATCAGCGATATGAGTCAGATATTCAACCATCTTTCTCACCAAGTCCTGAGGATTAACCGCTGTGATATGGCAGGCGGGGCCTCAAATCCAGGGACATTAGATTCTATTGTCCAACTAAGATAGACATTCTTACCTAAATATTTATTGGACTTTTCCCTTGTAAATTGCTATTGCCAAAATAGCACTGGTAGTCATAAGTATCTCTATAGTGATACACAAAATCAATTACTACTGGGACTCCAAGGAGCTAATAGTCGCCCACACAGTATCTGTCACTGAGTAGACTCCTCCTTTATAGGTGTTAACAGTAATCCCACCCCCGTCATTAATGTTTTGCTATGTCTATCCATCTTTGAGGGTGGCGTCACACATATAGTAAAATATTTTCATCTTTTTTTGTGTGGTTATCCTTAAAGAGGGTCTTCTCCGTGACTATATGCTTTTCCCATGTGCTATCAACTGCCTGGTTCGTAGTTCTGTTCTTTGTGTTATATTGTATAGCGAACATTTATATTAGTGATGACTTCCATTTAGGGGTGAAAATATTTAGTGAGTAGCGACAGTAAGTGAGAAATGATGAAAACATTAATAGCAATATTTTGTGATAGACTGTTCGTTGCCTTCCTTTCTTATACACAACTGAATAAACCATATATTTCTCTCCTTGTAAGCAAAAGCCTTGAGATTTTTCTGTGTCAGAAACATTTTCAATCTGGAGAAAGTTAGTTAGTTAATTAGTTAGTCGACAGATCATCCTCATTGCATATCGAACCATTCAGTCAATAAGTGATCGAAACCCTCCTCAGTACGTCCCGCAGCGTGTAGCGGCTCACGACACCAGTTCTGTGTTGGTTAAATAATATTCTTTGGCTTCCTGCATAGTGTTCTTATTTGGCCACGCCCCTTTTAACTTTCTTTTCTCGCAGCCTGACCATGGTTGTAGATTCCCAGTCATCGCTTAGTTCTCCTAACAGATTACTTCTCGTAGAGCATTAAGAATGTCTGCCTGGCCCATGGCTCGTCGGCGTTCACAGTAACCCCACCTGCAAGCCTGTCAGCTTGCTAATTCCCTTGTACACTCGCATGCCCTGGCACGAAGATGAAACTAATCTTTACCAGTCGAGGCCGCTCCAGAGACAGTAGATATTCTCTTCGAACCCACAAAAACTCTATCATCCTGAGCATACTCATAGAGTCACTAAGGGCACATAACCGATTGAATGTTTGTCTCTCGAGCTATGTTATTGTTTTACTTACTGCCATGACTTCTAAAGTAAGGCTGCTTGTGGTCAAAGCAAACGCGCCAGACTCTACCTTCACAGTTTTCCCTCCGGCCTAAGCCGTAAAAGCCCATAAAATGATCACTCCTCGAATGCCGGACGCATCCGTTTAAAAGACCGCATCATCCTCTAACGAATTCTCGAAGATCAGAGCCTCTACTTCCAACTTCACGGCAGTTGGATTTTCTTGTCTGCATTTACTGTCTAGTTGGAAGCACACTGAAAAGGATGTACACAATTCTGTTGGTACTTCTAACCACTTCTTGCCAGGTTCTAAGTCCTCAAGTGAACACACCTGCTAAAGAATGTCTTCGGCTTGACCCATCCACGACTTCCCTCTTTTAATCTGCTGCCCTTTACCGTCTTAATTTATCTATGCAGAGGATGCTGTGTGTTTACGTTGACTCAGAGATAGACATATAATTGGCACATTTGTATTCTGTCCCTCGTGGTTGGAAAATCAAGAAGGTAGCGCATCGACCTGCATGCTGTATCTTTTGTACATCCAAGAATGATACACATGGCTTCGTTCAATATCCTTTCCATCCTGTCTATCAGCTTATGGATAAAAGTCAGGATCTCACCGCATACTCCAGAACAGAAAGGACCAGCTCCTCGTAAAAACGACACAGATGGTGCTGCTTACAGTTTGCCGCCGACATCACTTGCATCGCAGCTAAACCCTGCTTGGCATTTGTTATCACCTGGTCTACGTGCTCATTATAAACTAGGTGCTGATCAAATCGTATCCCCAGGTAATTCATTGCCTGCGTTCTTTCCACTTTCTCTGAACACAGATTTACAGTTTGCGTTGGGGTGTTGACAATATGGTTATTAAAAGAGAACCATACCACTGTTGCCTTTGTTGGGTTGACCATTGCCCCAGCTTCAACACACCAAGTGCTTATACGATTGAGTTCGGTTTGTAGTTCCACACCAGCCCGATCTCTATCCTTGCCCTAACGATACACTAAAACATTGCCTGCATATGACAATGTCCTCCCCGGTCCTACAGTTCGCTCGCTGGTGATTCTCACGTGTAGGCGTTGAAAAGCACCGGAGATAATGGTGATCCATGTGGTAGGCCACGATATATTGTTGTTGATTCTGAAGTCCAACTGCTACATCGAAAGAATACTTTCCGTTGGAAGAGGGCTGCAGCGATCCAACTAAGCAGGAAAGGACTTATCTTGAGTTCAAGAAGCTGAAGCATTAAACAATCCAATGGTACTCTGTTGTACGCGTCCTTAAGATCAATCGCTGCAGCAAATGTTTCAATGCCTGAGTGGAAACCTTCATAGACGTCATGGGCAAAAACTGCTGCATTGGCCCCGGTTTCTATATTTGGATGGTACCCTCCAAGGGTAGGTGGGAAAACACATTGCCTCTCTAGCTGGCTTGATATTTTTCTTGCAGTTAACTTCTCCAGCAGCTTAACTATTGTATTCTGCATGGTTATTACTCGATATCTCTGAATTTTTGTGTGGTCTTATGGATAAAAGTCAGGACCGCCATCGCATACTCCAGAACAGAAAGAACCAGCCCCTCGTAAAAACGACATAAATGGTTGATGCTAGCACTCCCTATACTGTTGTATATGTCTGCTAATTTCTCTAGCTCGTTGTCGGTACACTTACTGATGTCGTCATACCTTATGCCATCTGCCCCTGGAGCGCTTTTTTATTGTTGAACGTCTTGATTTCTTTCACTGTCACTGTGTCTTCATCCAAACATGTTCTGGGCATTTCACCTATCTGAGGTGACCCCCTTGGCAAGATTTCGGCCTCTCATGTCTCTCTGGTTGCTCTGCTCTAGACAGCGTTCAAAAAGGTCTTTACCCTTGTTCTCGTCAGTCTTCTGCCAGATGAGGTCATCACCTTGGAAGTAATGAATACTATTATTCTTGACTGCCCCACTCATTCTTTTATGTAGTCGCCAGAACAATTTCAGTGACTTGTCTGCGCTTACTCTGTGACATACCTCTGCCCAATTTTCACTTTTAACCACCTTAACGTTCTTTTTGGCGTTTTGCCATTTCCTTACAGCACCACGCTTGTCCACCCAGGCATTTTCCACCTAACAATTCCACCAAGGTTTCTGCCTCCAGCTGTCTCTCCTGTCCTGAAGCTTTCTGCACTTGTCGCACCTTATTTACTCACCACATCTTGCCCTGTACTGTCATACTGGAACGTCTTGACCGTTGACTTGTGCTGCCTAGTTCTGCCTTTCTCCACCAATATGCTGTAAGGGTGGTGGTCGCCGCCTTGGTACCCTAGCACACGCTATCTTCATACTGTAGTGAGTGAAGAAGAAACCAGTGCCATATCAATAACACTGACCTCATCATCTGGATGACTTGCTGTTTTGGTGACACAGCCACAGTTGATACAAACCAGGTCAATGGTGTCAAGTGCAGTCTCGAGCTCCTCCCCTGTGTGTTGATGGAAATGTTTCCCCATGATCTGCCTTTAGCGTTGAAATCGAAACAGAAAATAACATTTCTCTCTTGACCTAATATGTCACTTAAGCACTGTCACTTCTGGGAATCCACACTCGCGTTGCGGGCATAATCATTAACCAAAACGAATGATAGATCGGATTGAACTCTAATCGCCTGTATTTGTATGTTGTCACTGTCCGAATGGGACATGTCTAGCTCTGAAGCAACCATACTGGCGCGTATGAGAATCACTATTCCAAGATGTCGCTTGTCATAGAAACACTTGAAATAGGCAATTTGGAGTAACTGATCACCCAGTCTCGTCTTCTTTAGTGCTACAATGTCATTCATGTATACCAGGTTTTCCAGAATAGGGTCCCGGTGTTTAACGCTGGCACAGTTCCAATATAGAATACGAGTATTCCCGAGGCTCACATGGTCTAACGTGAGTCTAAAACGCCTTGCCCCCCACCCCACGACTGCCGTGCCTTTTACGGCCTCCCCGCCGCGACCGTCGCCATGTTAGATTGACTGTTCACCACACGGAGCACAAACGTTGTTGCATCTAGTTGACAAAAAAACCCAACACCACAGAACAACACACGCTGCGAGAATTCACTCAAGGATTGCTTCGCTCAATGCACGAACTCCGTAGCATCGGCTAAGATCTTGAGAAAGAAACTCCTAGATTTACATCCTGGCGCACAAATTGTATACAAGAGATGAAAAAAAAATCCATCTCCTACGCAAAAAATGGAACGGTAACAAAACAAAACTACCGTCCGCCGCCATCTTGACAGGAAGAATGAATCTGGATAAAATGTAAAGATGATTACACAAAGGGCAGTAAATATTACACATAATGAGTTTGACACCACATATTTGACTTTTAGATATACCAGTGTTTAATACAGTATGAAATTACTCAATAACGTTTGTGTAGTTGTAATAGCGTGTGAAGAGACATAGTATTTGACTTTCATGTACATTAGTGATATACATATCACTGATGCATATGCTGGGGGGGGGGAGGATCTGAGCACCTATGGACATGTCCGGAGTGCAATGAAGATACCCCAACTGATAACTGATAACTGATAGTGATATACAATGATTAGTGACCACAGTGCAAGGGAGATAACCACAGAGCATGACTCTAAGTTGTCCTGCACATTTTCCTTCTGGCGAACACACATAATTGTGATCCATACTGAATAGCTGAATACACCATGTTTCCATACAGTTGGCACAGAAAGAGTAAGTGGATACGTGACCATATATGTCAAGCAGTACACTTAGTGGAGACATGAAGAACATACCTCGGCGATTAACAGAATGGCTGTTTTCCACGTGTAATTGGGGCGCTATTCCCCCTGGATCGAATCTGTAGAAGAAATAAGCAGTATACTTTTAGTGACCAGAGGAAACATACTTTAGTGACACACATGTTTCATATGTACACAGAATACACCACTGCTGCTACCCCCACAGATCACAGAGAGCAAAAGACCACCAGGGAATACAGACACTAGCCAGTACCACCCATGAAGCTCTGAAGTAGTAATTCTCCACTTTATGACAAAAGAGGAAAATTATGATAGTGATGATAACGATGATGGCGCCATTTCTCACCACGTAACTTGACAACCGCTGTAGAAGACGATAATATTGGAGATGATGATAGTGATGATGATGATGATGATGATGATGATGATAATTATGATGATGATGATGATGATGATGATGATGATGATGATGATGATGATGATTATGATGATGATGATGATGATGATGATGATGATGATGATGATGATGATGATGATGATGATGATGATGATGATGATGATGATGATGATGATGATGATGATGATGATTGTCGCATAAATAAACTTGAGATTCGATCAATGACAAACAAGACCCGACAGTACTCGGCAAAAACAAGTAATCCTTCGATGTCCAGACAGATAAATACGTCGTTAAAACTGTTTACAAAGGATCGGCATTTCTAACGGGGAAGCCAAACGCGTCGCGTCAGAATGTCTACATCTGGTCGGCGAATCTGTATGATGTGGATTGTTCGGAACAAATACGTCACGTTACAATGTCTACACCGGTTGGCATTTTGTTAACAAAATTGTTGCTCGAGACGAACAACGGCGTCATTTGTCTGCCACGGCGGTAGTGGGCTTTGACGTGACAGACGGAGAGTCTGGAAAACAGGCGAGATGGATCCTCTGATGTGGGGAATTCTCTGGTTCCCGGACGGACTGGAATTTCCCCAAATGAACGCAAATTTGACCGCGGGTTGACTCCAGTTAGTTTAGAACAGGAGGAGGAACCAGACTCTGGTCTGGTAAGCGTCTGGACTTTTTGGTGACGTCACTCACAGCCCAATATAAAAAGCGTTGCAGTAAACAAGAGGAGTGAGTTGACCAGATTTCTGAAGTTGGAAAGAGCGATACAGTATTCCGAGTTGTGTTACATAAAAAAAACTAAGGGTGTCAAAGTGTTGATAGTTATCGGCGGACATAGATCCAGTCTGTGATCGCCTAGTTTCGATAAGCAACTGGAATAGGCATATGGTGGGATATTAATCATATCTAACTTAGGGTATGATTAGGAATAGAGTACAGTACTGTGCGGTAATATAATGTATCATAGTGCGGTAATATAATGTATCATAGTGCGGTGATATAATGTATTATAAGTGTGATGATATAATTTTTATGATTAGTGATAGAATGTTCTATAAGTGCGGTGCTAGAAAGTATCATAGGAGCGTCGGCACTAGTATTCTATTGTGTGGCTTCAACTAGCTTGTGTGATATATCATTTTACTCAGGGAGTTGAGGACAATGTAGTGGAATAATAATTAGAGAGATTAAGGATGGTTGAGAGGGAGGAGAGGAATGTGAAAGGGTAGGATCTTCCAGTAGGGCATCTGCTGGGTTTCTACCCGTTCCTTTATTCTTTCCTGGTGTTGCCATGTCTCAGATCATATGATGAGTTATTTGGCCGTATGACAGAGATCGGATCTCTGTTATAGATCTGAGTGCTGCTATTGGCTTACACTCACCTAATTCCGGCCAGGACTGAGTTGCCCTCACCATGGTATTCTCTATTCTACAGGTTCCAATTTACAGGTCCACGTATGTGTGCTATGATTTTGACCAGTGAAGCTAACACATTTTAGAAGATGATGGCTCAGAATTTGAAGACAGAAGTTGCTGAGAGGCCGCTACATTGGGCTTATACCCAAGTTGGTTTGCGGGAACCTGACTTCTGCTGAGCAGGATATGCTGATGATACTTATGTTTTAGCAAGTGATAGGTGTATCACTGAACAGTCAGAACATTATATATTCTAAATATACAACACTGCTACCAGAAACAGTCATATAAATATTATACTGATACCTGGAACATTCAGATTGTGTTGTTAATATGGGGAATCTTTAAAACCAGTGACACTAGATCAAGTAAGATTTCCCCAGTAACAGTGACAATAGTGTTAGAATTTTCTAATTAACATTCAGTTACATAACAGAGGACATTCATAGTGTGAATTAGATTGAAGACTCTCATTAGACAGTGTTTGTCATGGGTGTCCAAGCATCCTAGTGGTTCAAGAGACAACGGAGGAAGTCTTCACGTGACCGGAGGAGCATCACCTTGGTGAGGTTGCTTGTCTGGACTGAATGGTGCTAGTGTGTTCTCAGCACAGTGATGTGAATGACTATACTCCTGAACACTGATCTGAGTCTACCGACACTTTAGAGTACACGTCACACATTCTACACTTTATATACACACACACACTTCTCCTACATATACTCTTTGCTTTAATAAATTTCTGGTTTTTATTTGTTGAAGCTAGAGTTGTCACGTATGTTATGTTGGGGAAGAATGAGAGGGGGCATGATCCAGGAGTGAGTAAGAGTGAGAAGAAGGTGTATTCAGATTGAGGGAGTGTTGTGGACGAAGTCTACTGGATATCTCCAGGATAGAGATATTGAATTAAAACAAATGTGGGTGTTGATTCCCCTCACTCCAGGGACGACACTAAAGTGGTACAGAAGAGCAAATAACTACTACGACATTCATTCTTTACACACATGACATTTATTGGGGGCTCGTAAACGTGATCTTTGGACAGCGGGATCTTTCGTACAAGGGATCTTTAGACAACGGGATCTTTCATAAACGGGGTCTTTTAACACGGGATCTTTTGACACGGGATCTTTAGTTAGAGGATGGAGATATCCTATTAGTGAGAATTCAGCTAGAGTGAGTGTGGATAGGTGTTAGGAATTATCTTACCTGTTCACACTTCACACGTCTGCATAGGTCTGTGGTCCTGATTCTACTGTTGTCACTGAGTGATTGTGTTGTTGTGTGGTGTGTTATAAAATATATAGATTAATTGTATTTGATCATTATCTATATATTTGTTTAGAGATAATCTATACTCTATCTGCTGAGTTACCTCTCTGAAAAATGGCCACTCCTAAACTTACTACGGTAGAACTAAGGGCAAAGGGGGAAGAAATGGGATTGTTGGGTTCTGCCCTAACAGATTACGTACAGGAGGTGGAGAGGGAGTATCGTCAAGCAGAAAGGGAAGATCGAAAGGCTGAGTTGGAATTGAGAAGGATGGAGTTAGAGCAAGCAGCTAAGAAATTGGAAGCAGAACAAGCTGCTAGGCAATTTGACGCTGAGCAAGCAGCTAATAAATTTGAAGCTGAGCAAGCAGCTAAGAAATTGGAAGCATAACAAGCTGCTAGGCAATTTGAAGCTGAGCAAGCAGCTAAGAAATTTGAAACTGAGCAAGCAGCTAAGAAATTTGAAGCGGAACAGGCTGCTAAGTGATTGGAAGCGGAACAGGAAGCTCAGAAAAGGGAGCACGAGTACCGAATGCGGGAACTAGAGCTCAAGAGGCAATCTAGTGGGGAAACTGAGGGCGCAGTGGGAGGTTCATCTCTCCCTGGCTCAACACCAGTAGGTGGACATAGCTACCATGCTATGAAGTTCCCTCTAGCGATCTACGAGGAGGACAAAGAGAAGATTGACCAGTTCCTTCAACGCTTTGAGGCTATGTCGGTTGCAATGGGTCTGGAGCGTGACAAATGGAATCTCAAGCTATCCCAGGGTTTACGCGGGACCGGTTACAAGGTTTATTCTCGCCTACCACCAGGACATGAGAACAATTATGACGAGTTGAAGACGGCTCTGCTGAAACGATTCGAAGTTACGTCACATACCTACCGGAAAAAGTTTCGAGGAGCGAAACGAGAACCGGGGGAGTTGTTCGCCGCCTATAGTCTGCGTCTGAAAGCCTATCTCCATAAGTGGATGGATTTGGCTGGGTTCGCGCATGACTATGAGAGTCTGGAAGAGCTCATGGTAGTTGACCAGATGCGGAAGCAAATGTCGAAACCTCTCAGGACATTCTTGGGAGAACAAGGGGCGGAACGAATCGACATGGTAACGAAATTGGCAGAACGGTTCGTCGAGGTCCATAAGGAGGCAACAGAAACCTTTATACCAACACCAAAAGTCAGGAAAAACATAACCTGAAGAAAGCCAAGAGCACAGGAACTAAGAAGGTGGAACCATATGTCAAAACTATAGAGGAGAGTTTGGAGAAGACGAAGGGGGAAAGCAAGAGCACTTCGAGCTCTACACAAAAACGACCATGGTCGGAAAAGTGGTGTGCGATTTGTAAGTCACCTTCTCACAATACGAAGGATTGCAAATCAACGGCTAAGAACCCTCACTTCGCGGCATGTCAAGTGACTTCAAAGCAGGTGGACACTGACAATGCCAAGGTCGACAAGGAAGCTCACCAGCAGGAGAGCTCACTAAAGTCCGGCACTAGAAAATCTAGGACAGGGAAATGGTGCATACACTGCAGGTCGAATACGCACAATGCTAGTGACTGCAGGGGAAAGTCAGGAGACACTCAATTCGTCGTGTGCCCCTGGAAACCTAAGGTGGAGCCCACCGAACAGGTCGAGGCCGAGAGAGAGACTCCAGACCAGGAAAAACCACCTGTAGTGGAATTGGTAGAGGTTAACGGTCGTCAAGTGGAGTGTTTATACGACACAGGACTGGACGGGGAGGCCGTGATTTGTGCGGATCTGGTACATCCAGAACAATTCACAGGTGAAACCATGGAGATACAGCCTGCATAGAAGAGTGCTGTAGCCATGAAGTTGCCCATTGCCAGAGTGGAGATTCGGTCAAGATATGTCACCGGCAGCATCAAGGCCACGGTGTTGACCGATCCCATTTTCCCCGTAATGCTCGGTTTCCGGTATGTCTTTCTGGGAATGCCCAGGGAGCCAATCCATATGGGAGCAATACAGACTCGCTCTCAGACGAGCACGGATGAGGCAGAAGCAAATGTGACTAACCCACTGCCAGGGGAGTTGCGAACTGCCCAGAGTAAGGATGCTACTCTACGTCCTTGCTACAAAAAGCTGCAGAAAAGTGCTGATCCACCCAAACGGGGGCAGTACTATATGAAGAATAGGATACTCTACAGGAGAGCCGGAAGGGGAGACAACCTACACGGTCAGTTGGTGGTCCCAAAGGCCCACCGTTTCCAGATTCTTCATATGGGGCATACCATCTCATTCAGTGGGCATATGGGTATTGCCGCCACGATGCAGCGAATTTCCTGCCATTACTATTGGCCGGGAATGACAGGTGATGTGCGTCGGTATGTGAAGTAATGCCCTGAGTGCCAGAGGGTGGCACCAAAACACTGGACAGCGCCGGTGGTCTTGGGTGAAATGCCCATCATGAACTCTCCTTTCGAGAGGGTAGCCATCGATATTGTGGGTCCACTTCCTAGGACTAGGAAGAGGAACATGTACACACTTACCATGGTGGATTGCTGTACAATGTGGGGTGAAGCCATACCGTTGACCACGATTGACTCAAAACGAGTGGCTGACGCACTAATGGAGGCCTTTACAAGAGTATGGAGTTTAGTTTCGAGTTCAGTCGGATCATCAACCCTTGATGTTCCTGGCCACTTCTCAGAAGTTCAACGCGCGTTTGATGCGGTGGTCGTTGCTACTTCAGCCATACCACTTTACAGTGGAGTATATACCTGGAAAGGAAAATGTTGGAGCTGATTTCCTGTCGAATCCAGTTCCAGAAGCAGAGGAATAGATCATCTGGATCGAACCTCCAAGAAGAAAGAGTTGTTGCGGACTACTCTCTTAGGAGGGGGCCTATGTCGCATAAATAAACTTGAGATTCGATCAATGACAAACAAGACCCGACAGTAATCGGCAAAAACAAGTAATCCTTTGATGTCCAGACTGAGAAAAATACGTCGTTAAAACTGTTTACAAAGGATCGGCATTTCTAACGGGGAAGCCAAACACGTCGCGTCAGAATGTCTACATCTGGTCGGCGAATCTGTATGATGTGGATTGTTCGGAACAAATACGTCACGTTACAATGTCTACACCGGTCGGCATTTTGTTAACAAAATTGTTGCTCGAGGCGAACAACGGCGTCATTTGTCTGCCACGGCGGTAGTGGGCTTTGAAGTGATAGACGGAGAGTCTGGAAAACAGGCGAGATGGATCCTCTGATGTGGGGAATTCTCTGGTTCCCGGACGGACTGGAATTTCCCCAAATGAAAGCAAATTTGACCGCGGGTTGACTCCAGTTAGTCTAGAACAGGAGGAGGAACCAGACTCTGGACTGGTAAGCGTCTGGACCTTTTGGTGACGTCACTCACAGCCCAATATAAAAAGCGTTGCAGTAAACAAGAGGAGTGAGTTGACCAGATTTCTGAAGTTGGAAAGAGCGATGCAGTATTCCGAGTTGTGTTACATAAAAGAAACTAGGGGTGTCAAATTGTTGATAGTTATCGGCGGACATAGATACAGTCTGTGATCGCCTAGTTTCGATTAGCAACTGGAATAGGCATATGGTGGGATATTATTCATATCTAACTTAGAGTATGATTAGGAATTGAGTACAGTACTGTGCGGTAATATAATGTATCATAGTGCGGTAATATAATGTATCATAGTGCGGTGATATAATGTATTATAAGTGTGATGATATAATTTTTATGATTAGTGATAGAATGTTCTATAAGTGCGGTGCTAGAAAGTATCATAGGAGCGTCGGCACTAGTATTCTATTGTGTGGCTTCAACTAGCTTGTGTGATATATCATTTTACTCAGGGAGTTGAGGACAATGTAGTGGAATAATAATTAGAGAGATTAAGGATGGTTGAGAGGGAGGAGAGGAATGTGAAAGGGTAGGATCTTCCAGTAGGGCATCTGCTGGGTTTCTACCCGTTCCTTTATTCTTTCCTGGTGTTGCCATGTCTCAGATCATATGATGAGTTATTTGGCCGTATGACAGAGATCGGATCTCTGTTATAGATCTGAGTGCTGCTATTGGCCTACACTCACCTAATTCCGGCCAGGACTGAGTAGCCCTCACCATGGTATTCTCTATTCTACAGGTTCCAATTTACAGGTCCACGTATGTGTGCTATGATTTTGACCAGTGAAGCTAACACATTTTAGAAGATGATGGCTCAGAATTTGAAGACAGAAGTTGCTGAGAGGCCGCTACATTGGGCTTATACCCAAGTTGGTTTGCGGGAACCTGACTTCTGCTGAGCAGGATATGAAGATGATACTTATGTTTTAGCAAGTGATAGGTGTATCACTGAGCAGTCAGAACATTATATATTCTAAATATACAACACTGCTACCAGAAACAGTCATATAAATATTATACTGATACCTGGAACATTCAGATTGTGTTGTTAATATGGGGAATCTTTAAAACCAGTGACACTAGATCAAGTAAGATTTCCCTAGTAACAGTGACAATAGTGTTAGAATTTTCTAATTAACATTCAGTTACATAACAGAGGAAATTCATAGTGTGAATTAGATTGAAGACTCTCATTAGACAGTGTTTGTCATGGGTGTCCAAGCATCCTAGTGGTTCAAGAGACAACGGAGGAAGTCTTCACGTGACCGGAGGAGCATCACCTTGGTGAGGTTGCTTGTCTGGACTGAATGGTGCTAGTGTGTTCTCAGCACAGTGATGTGAATGACTATACTCCTGAACACTGATCTGAGTCTACAGACACTTTAGAGTACACGTCACACATTCTACACTTTATATATACACACACACTTCTCCTACATATACTCTTTGCTTTAATAAATTTCTGGTTTTTATTTGTTGAAGCTAGAGTTGTCACGTATGTTATGTTGGGGAAGAATGAGAGGGGGCATGATCCAGGAGTGAGTAAGAGTGAGAAGAAGGTGTCTTCAGATTGAGGGAGTGTTGTGGACGGAGTCTACTGGATATCTCCAGGTTAGAGATATTGAATTAAAACAAATGTGGGTGTTGATTCCCCTCACTTCAGGGACGACACTAAAGTGGTAAAGAAGAGCGAATAACTAATACGACATTCATTCTTTACACACACGACAATGAGTAGCTCCATTTATCTTTACGTCATTTGACAATCGCTGCGAAAGAAGATAATGATAATTATGATGTTAATAATGATAATGGTGTTCCTGGGTGATGATGATGGATGATTATATTCATGTTGATGATGATGATTAATGTAGCAACGTATATATTAACTTTATGGGATGGTCTGAGGTTTGATGCTTTTTTTCCGAGCTGGTCGCTACCAGTTTCAATCTGTAACAAAGGAAAGCATCAGTTTCAGTTGATAGCCCAATGCAGTGCAAAGTGAAATAGAGCGTGATGAAGGGGTATATAGAATCTGTATTTCTGTATGGCAGTAAATAGAGAGCGGGCTCCAATGTTATATAGAATGTGGTGTATGGCAGTGAATCTTTGAGTGTAATATGAACAAATTAGGAAGAATTTGGAAGCAACAGCACAAGAAGAATGTTGCAAAGTATCTAGCAGCATCTGCTTGAAAGACGCCATCACCTTATATGCTTCCTACCTAGGCATTGAGTTCCCGCTTTTCAGAATTGTTAAAAAGCCTAGTTGATAACATCATTGTAATAACCAACCGTTTTGTGCTGGCTGCTAAACATGAACGAACTACACTATTTGTTGATGGTTTTGAAACACCCACGTTGAAACACATGTGTATAATCGCGGTACGCGGTTAGTATACACAGCGTGCGAGAGACAGCTCGGGCAGTTTAATTAACTCGTCAGCGCTGACACGGTGCTGCTCAGATATTTTACATTAGCGGCCGGATATGGGTGGGGGAATGTTATCACAGCCATTGTTCTAGACACTAGCTGGTGTCTCTACTCTAGGTAGTCGCGAAGTGGGGAAGAGGCGGGCTGAGAATGAGGATAGAATAAACGAATATTATGCTGCCGGCTGTTGTTTTTTGCTAAGAGACTTGCCTGTATGTACTTTGCCTACGCTACATATATATATTTATGTGTTCGTATTAAACCGTGTACAGTATTGCTTTCCGAGCTAGGAACGACCGTTTGCCGAAATCCGGCTAATATTTTTTCGTCGATGTATTAGACTGTATATGCGGGTTCTAAGAGCCTACGACATAATGTAACAAGAATATAATAGACTACTTACCACCGCTTTTTGTGTGTAAGGTTTTTTCGCCACCTCTTGCTGTAATCGAAGTGATTTTATCTGGCTTTTGCAGGCCTCTATATATGCAGTCTAGTCAACTAGAACCTGCTGAATCAAACTGTACAATAACCAGTTCATTCCGGTTTATGATGTATGTTGTATACCATCTATATTTCTGTTAAAATACTGCTTAGACAGCGGTTTTATCGTTAAAACGTTAGGTGATTTTCAGTGGTATTACCGGAATAAAAAATTTCCCCAGATCATGTTAAGACAGCTTGCCGGTCTGCGATCGATCAATCAACCTCGATTTTCCGAAGTCTGACCACACACAATGATGCCCGCCACCTGCGCCATCGTGACAAGTTCAGGGCAGAGTGGCACAGTGGTTCTAAAAACGAGGTGACTATCACCTAAAGAGTTTATATAGTCACATACTGACATCTCAGAGAGAGGGAGAGACAGAGAGATAGAAAGAGCGAGAGAGAGAGAGGGGGAGAAGGAGAGAGAGAGAGAGAGAGAGAGAGAGAGAGAGAGAAATAAAGAAAGCGTGGGAAAGAAAGATACAAATTAAACTAGATATAAAAGATAGAAAGAAGGATTGGCAGAGACACGCGGTATCTTTAGACCCTTAGCGCACATCATGACGATGCAGTCTGCTTATCTGAGACACTCTTATCATTGAGACGCATGACTCGCCTGTTGACATTCCATCACTTGAGAAATAGCAAGGGAGCAAAGGGAAATAATTCATTGTAAGTGTGCGATGTAATGCAGACATATAATGGGAAACAATATATTTTGACCTGGACAAGGGAAATAATTCGCATTAATATTATGCTCTTACAATTTAAAGATTATTTACAAAAGTCATTAAGTAAGATAATTCAATTGAATATGTTTAAAAAAAAAAATTAGATTAATAATTGCTAATAGAATATGTAGGAAAAAGATATTTTTTATATCTTAATTGGTTTATTTCTTTATGCTATTCTACATCCTCGATAATATTTTAAACCACATTGACATCTCAATATTTTTCATGTGGTTGTACAAGGATACCCGAAATGGACAATAATCACCTTCTGATTAATAAACCTGTAACTCCAAGGCTATAATTCTGAGCCAGTGAGGAGCCCTAACTTCTCCGTAAAGTTGAATGGGGTAGGGGTAATAATCGAAAAGTCCAATTTGCTCTACACTTTGGACCACTATATCGTTGTCCGATGGATTCGGTCGTATTGACATCGATCTCCACTGAATTCGATGTTCGGCCCGGTTCACCCGCGTTCCCACCGGAAGACACACGCAGAAGACCCAAAGTAACAAAGACAGCGAGATTCGACAAACCAGGTCAACGTAGTTCCGATTTTGTGACTTCACGCACTAGGTCCTCGACTCTTCATTGAAGGATGTACTAGGTCCGGACCTAGAAAGCGGACCTAACATTTTCTCCTAGTTACAACGTCCCGTATTACTACTGTCCTCTTTTGATGCGAGTAACCATTTGTTTTTAAATGCGTTAACTTATATCAAGAAACCTTCATTGCCCATTCTATCCTTCTACAGTGTTCTCATCACACTTCTATAAAAGCATATCTGCATAGCTTCCATATAAGTACTCACTTTTCTTCTAATTGTCCATGATTTGCTTCTGTACATCATTGTCGGTTCAATATAGCTCCCAAGAACTCTTTTCATTTCGATTAACAAGAATACATTACAGATAATATTTTTCATCATGTGAAACACTGCCTATCCTTTGGTTTTTCTATATTTAACTTCTTTATTACATCTGCTACCTGTGTTTTTAAACTACTTAAAATGCATTGGCTTGTTTAACATTAGTTCCATTCATAATGATGTTGCATTTGGGTTGAGTCTTTGAAATCTTGTGGGACTTGTCCTTCTAGCCAGCATAGCTGTATTAGCTAGTGGATCAATAGAGTAAGTGTGTCTTGCCCACTCCTGATAACCTTTATTTAGAACCCATCCTTATCTAGAGCCTTGCCATGTGCAAGTGCATTAATAGCACAATTAACTTCTTTTATGGTGTGTCCAGTTGGTCAATAATTTCCAGGGCCTCTATGGCGTTGAGGGCACCATCCGCTAGTTTGGTCTCACTAAAGCTCCAAATAGTGCTCGACCCATCTATTCATCTGCTGTTTCTTATAAGTGATGATTTCTCCAGTCAAGGCTTTCAGTGGTGCACTTATTTTGATCATTAGACCACAGGCCTTTTTATCCCTGCATATATGCTTCTGATGTTTCCCCTGTCACTTTCATGTTGAATTTGCTCACGTGACTTGATCGAATAGTCGTTTGCAGACTACCTGGCAGCCTATATATATATATATATATATATATATATATATATATATATATATATATATATATATATATATATATATATATATATATACACGAGGGAGGGGGTAGCAGTGTCTAAGTGAATATCGATACATGAAGCTCATAAGCGGGCATTATCCCGCTGTTTATATTTCACCTCGACAACGCAAGGTTTAAGAAGATCATGATGGGATGAGATAAGATGAGATGTATTCCATTCCTTCATGTGCCATGCCGATAAGCGTGGGTGGTCATGATTCGCCATTTCACTCTACCACCAGAGTCGTGCATCAGCTCAGTGTTCTTGTCTCGACTATACCATGTGGCCAAGCCATCCAGGTATTTACTTCTCTGTCTTCCCCTTGATCCTTTTCCCTCCAACTCGCCATTTGTCACTAAATTCTCCAATTGATTTCTTCTCATAACATGCCCAAACAATTTTGATTGTCTAGGTCTAATTTATGTAATCAATTTACGAGTTTCATTTGTTTCCTGTAGGACTTGGTCATTGGTTTTTCTGCCTGTCCATGGTATTCTTTGCATATTCCTCAGAAACTACGTTTCCACAGCCTAGAGATGTTTTTCAGCTTGTTTGCTCATTGACCACGCTTCACACACACACACACACACACACACACACACACACACACACACACACACACACACACACACAATGTATATAGTATATAAAACAGAGGTAATGACTATAGCCAAAGAAGGAAGCACAATAATCATTCATCTAGAAGATCACCTCCTGAATCAAGTAAAGAGCTTTAAGTACCTAGGAAGTATAATATCATCAAATGGCAAATCAGTAGATGAGATCGAAAATATATGCAATAAGGCAAGCCAACTGACTGGAAAAATGGCACCAATACTAAAGAACAAACATCTATCGATAGCCACTAAGAAAAACTATACAACACAATCTTCCTACCAACGCTACGCTACCAATGGCAAACCTGGACAATGACAGAAAAAAGAGAACAGAAAAATTACAACAACAGAAAAGTGAAAATCAAAAATGACAGAAATCAGGACTAAAGTTGGGGTTATAGCAGCGCTAGTGTTTATCATTAAACAGCAGGTTAAATGGTTTGGCCATATAACTATATTACCAACCAACAGTGTACCACAACAAGCAATGCTGCACAGACCAGCAGGAAGCAGAGGGAGAAGCCGTCCACGTAAACGTTGGATAGAGGGAATTACAGAGTATATGGGAAACTCGATATACGAAATCCATAAACGGGCACTCTCTCTACACCGCAAGGTACAAGAGGAAACTGATGAGCTCATTACGGCTCGTCAACAAGTGTCTCGATCTCTGGCTATGTCTCCCGCCTCCTGCACCCTCATGCCCAAGGTGTCTACAATACATATATCCATCTTCGTGCTGGTCGACCACTGCCACGGCTTCTGGAAACCACGTTTCCCGTCTCTGTTCTTCCAAGCTTGTCTTTTTAATATGGCTCAAGTGTTTACGTTTCTGTGGCACTCTGCTGCTTACGAAAGAGTTTTTCTTCCATGTTCATGCCTGTGGCATGTCAGAATGTGTCTTCTTCATTGTCTTCGGTATTCTAAAAGAAGAACATTTCTGTAATAATTAAATTCAGAATCGGTGACTTTCTTCTGTAGAATAGTAAAATGGCCAATGACACATCGGTACGTTAACAAAGGAAATCACAGGCTAGGATTTAAAAACAACAACAACAAATCGAATCCTCGACAACTCTCTAATCTAACTGTGCAGCAAATTGATGAATCCAGAAATAAATGTCCGCATTGCCAGTTGTTTGGCCCAAAACGAATTCATCACATGCATAACTGTTCCCTGTCGCTCGTTGTCGCTCATTGATGACGACAAATAAGCAAATGTGGCAAAAATGCAACGATACTAGACTTTGGATTCCTTTATTCATTTTCCGGATTTCCCCTTATCGCCGACCACTGTAACAAACAATTATAGAACTGACCCCTGACGATCTCTTGTTAAAATGTGAAACAATCCATTTCCTAGCAGGTCCCCTAACGAGATGATGTTAAAGTTGTCTTCCCTGGTAATATTTCATATATTGTATTGAGTTTTCTCCCCTGACTATGGTAGCCATCTATTAGTACTGCCTACATAATTATTTTCTAATCTCTGTCCAATCATCTTTTTCTATCTCCCCATTTTCTCCCGTTAATATTCCACTTTGTGTTTGTATTCCCAAGTCATCATAAATTCGGCCAGAGTACAGTTAACTGACAACGATTGCTTGGAAGAGCTAAATTAAAGAAGAGCCATTATACATAGCTATTAAAATGAGACCATCAGTGTTCTTTGGTCGTATTGTGAGATTTGAAGCGTTAAAATAAGATCGAGACGACAGCAAAGATCAGGGGGACAGACAGACAGACAGAGAGACAGACAAACGGACGGACGGACGGACGGACGAACAGACAGACGGATATACAAGCAGGCAGAAAGAGAGACAGACAGACAGACAAACAAACAGACTGATGGACGGATGGAAGGACAGACATACAGACAGACAGACAGACAGACAGATAGACAGAAATCAAATCAAATCAAATCAAATCAACTTTATTAGGGTCACAAATTGGGCGCGCAGGCCCGTCTTACATTCGGCCCTTCCAATCACTCGTCTTTCGTTCATCAAGAGCATTATACATTTACATAGGAAGATAAAATAAACATTGTGAAATGAATGTTGTAAACATAAACAAGGCTAATTACCATGTTATGAAGCCCATCTCCCACCTATCCATACATCACCCCACCCACACAACACCCCCACCTACCCACACACACGCACACCAAGGGACACATACACACCCCCACCTACCGACACACACGCACACCAAGGGACACATACATACCCCACCAACCGATCCATCCCCCTCCCGCACATCCCCCACCCACACACACTGCCCTCGCCTGATCCCCCAACCAAAATACACTCGCCACCCACAAACATTCCCCCACCAACCCACACACCCTACGCCCATCCACATACACATACTACCCCACACATCCTCTCCCCACCCACACCTCAGACCACCCATCCCCCAGCCACATCTCTATCGACAACATATTCCCCACCCATGCACACAATCCCCCACCAACCCACACATCGCACATCCACTCACACATTCCCAAACCATACACACACATCCCCACCAACTGACATGTCCCTACCCCCACCCCACACACACACATCTCTCTAACCACCCATACATCCCCAATCCACTAACACACACCCCACCACCCACACATACAACTTCCACCAACCCACACATGCCTTAACCTAATCCCCCACCCGCACATCACATACACCTCCTATCATGCACTATTCCCAACCCACGCACCACACACACACATATCCCTCACCAACACATCCCCACTTACACACCACACACATATCCCCCACCCAGATACCACACAATATTCCCACCCACACCCACACCCACACAGATACCCTTACCCATCCACCCCACATACCCCCACTCACACAACACAAAAACAAAACAAAACACAAAAATCCCCCACCCACACACACATACCTCACCCACACAATATCCCCAACCAACACACCACACACCTCTCCCCACCCACACACGCATTCCCTACCCGTCCACCAACACACACTCACTCACGCATACATTCTCCACTACGCACCCACACCCCCCCCCCCCCCAACCAAACATCTCTCGATCACAATACCCCTACCCCACACACATCCTCCACCCACTCACACATCCCACCCCGACACATACAACTCCCTCACCCACTTACACATCCCTAAGCCACTCACTCACACACCCCCACCCACACATTCCCCATCCAAACACACACATCTCCCACCAACACTCCCCCACATACTTCCCCCAACCACCACAATCCCCTACTCACCCATACATATACCCCATTCATACGCACATTCCCCGCACCCATCACACACATCCCCCACACCACACACTATCCTCCACCCATACCTCCACAAACATACCCTCCACCCACACATCATTCACACATCCCCCACCAACACACCGCACAAATATCTCAAACCCACACACCATACACTTCTCCCCACCCACCCTTGCATCCCCAATCCACCCAACACAATCCCCTACCCACACAACCCCGCTTCCTACACATACTTCCTCAAACCGTCCACACATCTCCACCCACATAAACACACATCCCCTGCATCCGTCCCATACACATATCCTCCACCCATACACACATCTCCCACACCCATTCCAACACCCCTACTTTCACCCCCACACATCCATCCACACATCCCACCAACACCCACAAATACCACTACCCACCAAAACCAACACACCCCAACCCATCCAAACGCATACCCCCACCCACACACCCCCCACCCACACACCCACTACCCACACATATCCCCACACTCACACATATCCTCCACATACACTCACACTTCCTCACATCTAGACACATACAAAATGTCTCACGATAGTATTGAAACTAGTATGAAGAAACTCTCACACTTTACTCACACATATACACTGACACTTGTCATGAGCAGTCTCATAAAAATGTTAAACATGGAGAAAAATGTGTACATAAAATGTATGTGACGTAAAAATAGTGATGCTCTCTCTCTCTCTCTCTCTCTCTCTCTCTCTCTCTCTCTCTCTCTCTCTCTCTCTCTCTCTCTCTCTCTCTCTCTCTCTCTCTCTCTCTCTCTCACACACACACACACACACTCACTCACTCTCACGCTCACACATTCACTCTTCCGCTCATTCATTCACTCTCCCGCTCATTCACTCTCCCGCTCATTCATTCACTTTCCCGCTCACGCATTCAATTTCCCGTTCACTCATTCACTCTCCCGCTCACTCATTCACTCTCACGCTCACTCGTTCTGTCTCATTCACACTCACTGACTCTCTCACTCAAACTACAGTAATGGACATTAGTTTATATTATGCATGATAAAATCAAATGGTATTTAACTGATAATATGACAGATGAGAATACACAAACATATGGATTCGCGTGTTACATAACATGCGTGTTACATGACATGCATCTGCTCAGCTCTCTCTCTCTCTCTCTCTCTCTCTCTCTCTCTCTCTCTCTCTCTCTCTCTCTGTATTCTTTCATATACACACACTCACACGCATGCACGCGCTCACACACATACACTAACACATCAACTCTCCCACTGTCTAACTCTCTAACACACAATCCTTCACACACACACACACACACTCACTCTCTCAATCACACTCTCTCACACATACACATACACATGAACGCACGCACGCCTACATTCCCTCACTCACTCTCACACATACACGTACGAATGCATGCACTGACACAATCCCCCACCATTTCTCGCTCAATCACTCTCTCCACACACACGCATGCACGTGCGCACACACGCATCCACTCTCTCCCTCTCTCTAACACCCACTTCTCTCTCTCTCTCTCTCTCTCTCTCTCTCTCTCTCTCTCTCTCTCTCGCTCCCACACGCACACACATATATAGTGAACAATTATAGTTAAACAATTATAATGAACAATTATACTGAACAATTATACCAGTAAATGAATTATGGTGGCATATAGTCGGTATGGATTAAGTATTGAAAGAGTTTTCGGTTAAATGTGTAGGGACTCATTGGAGTTTTCAGATCTGGAGGCAGATCATTCCATAAGTGAGCACCAGAATAGGCGAAACATGTTTTGTATAGGTTCAATCTAGGCTTTGAGACATGTAACAAATTTAGGCGCTTGCTGTTCATTGCATTAGATTGAATCAGCGGCAGAAGATACTCTGGGGTATTTTGAGATATAATTTTATTCACTAATTTGGCTTTGTTGAAAAGGAAGCGCTTTTGTAGTGGTAGAAGTCTTAGATGACTGTACAAATTATTACTTTCAACGTGCTTTATGCCAGAAACCAGACGAATAGCTCGGTTTTGTAGAGAACATAGTCGTTTTAAATTAGATTTAGGGCAACCATCCCAAACTGTGGAACAGTAATCGAGATGTGATTGGATATAGCATGTATAGAATATTTTTCGTGTGCTTTCGTCCAGGAAGTGCTGAATTTTAGCAAGTTGGTAAACTTTTTGTGCTATTTTCTTGGTAAGAGCGTGAACATGAGAGCTCCAGTTCAAATGGCTGTCTTTTAAAAGCCCTAGTGTTTTATGTTCAGTCACATTAACTATAGGTAACGTGCCCATGCGGAGTTCGAGCGCATATCCAGTTATGGCTAGTGTTTGTAGTTTTTGTCTGGTCGTTATTAGCATGGATTTGGTTTTGTCGATGTTAATTTGCATGCGGTTTTCATTGCTCCATCTAGTAAGATTATCAAGTTCCTTTTGTAAAGAATTCTCTAATTCACTACGGTTTTCTTGACTAGTATATATAGTACAGTCGTCTGCAAATAGATCACAAGTTGTATTGATATATAAAGGAAGATCATTAATATAAACTGCAAAAAGCAGCGGACCTAGTATTGAGCCCTGAGGCACACCAATATTAAGCTGTGTGGGTCTTGATAGACAGTTGTTGAAGGACACGACTTGTTGCCTGTCGGATAGAAATGACGTAATTATGTTCACCATGTTGGTGCTTGTCTTCATTTGCTTTAGTTTTCTAATTAAAATATCGTGATCTACCATATCAAAAGCTTTTTTAAAGTCTACAAACACCGCTCCACAAATTCTACCGTTGTTGATGTTTAAGTGCCAGTTATCGGTCATTTTTGTTAGAGCACTATGGCAAGAATATTTAGGTCGAAACCCAGATTGACTGTTAATTATTAGATCATTGTTAATTAAATGGTGTAACGTTATTTTATGAATGTGTTTTTCTAGTGGTTTTGATAGCGACGATAGTAAGGAAATAGGTCTATAATTACCCAAAACACTATTATCGATTGAGCCATTTTTAATTAGCGGAAACACTTTAGCAATTTTAAATGCAGATGGAAAGTAGTTTTTGGCCAGGCACTGGTTATATATGAACGTTAAGGACTCGCTAATGACTGGTGCAGCACAACGAAGAATTCTATTACTGATACCATCTAGGCCGTGTGAGTTTGTTGATTTGAGGTTCAAGAGATATTTATAAACGTCTGCAACAGACATTAAATGAATCTCAGCGGGAATATTTCTGGTGCACTTCTCCTCACAGAATGATGTCAGTGAACTTAAATTACACGATGAGTCTGGTATTGAAGACTTTAGATTCTCTATTTCCGATTGAAAGAAACAACTGAATTCATCGCATGTTATAGAATTTGCTATTGCTGATTCTGTAGGACGTTTCTTATTGGTTAGCAAGTTAATAGCCTTCCAAATATTTGTACTGTTTGAATTATCTACAATCAAATTTTTAAAATGATCTTTTTTAATCCTACGAATTTCATATTTAACTTTATTCCTTAGTCTGCGGTAATTGATGAAGTCTTTATTTTTGTGTGCTGTATCTCGCTCTCTCATGATTTGCAGCACTTCTCTAGTGACCCATGGGGATTTATGTTGATTTTTGACTCGAACTTCTTTGATTGGCACGACAGACAGACAGACAGACAGACAGACAGACAGACAGGCAGGCAGGCAGGCAGGCAGACAGACAGGACGGACGGACGGACGGACGGACGGACGGACGGACGGACAGACAGACAGACAGACAGACAGACAGACAGACAGACAGACAGACAGACAGACAGACAGACAGACAGACAGACAGACAGACAGAACGGATTTTATTTTCAAAGTGTAACAATTTGGGCACGCAGGCCCGTCTTACATTCAGCCCTTCAAGTCACTCATCTTTCGTTCATCAGTGCATAGTACATTCACATAGGAAGAAAACATTGTGAAATGAATGTTTTAAACATAAACAATGTATCTTACCATGTTATGAGGCAAATCCCCCACCCACCCATCCATATCTATCCACGCGTCCCCCATAACCACACACATACATCCACCACTCAACCACACACATACCCCCAGGCACATACATGTCCCCATCCATCCACCCATCCCCCACCCACAACTCCCACACACACCCCTACCTGCAAACAAGCACACATCTCCCACCCACCATGCATCCCCCAATACACCCCACCCACCCACACACAAACCTAGGCATACATGCATGCACCCACCCACCCATCACCCACCCACACATCTCCCCACTAACACACACACACATCCTCAACCCATCCCATAACCTACCAACACTCACCCACTCACATATCCTCCACCACCCACCCAGACACCCTCAACAACCCAGCTAAACACACATCCCCCAACCACACATCGCCCATCCACACAAACATATTCCCGCCAACTCACACATCCCGCACCTAACGAATCACAAAACCCAGACCCACTCACTCATCTCCCACTTACACACATCCCTCACTCACACAATCTACTCCGACCCAAACATACACACACACATTCCCCACTTCCCAACCTACACACACTCATCCTCCCACAATCCTATACCCACTCACCCACCACACATCCCCCCACTCACATCCCCGACACCACCCACACACAAACCCAGGGACACATGCATGCACCCACCCACCCAACACACATTCACACATCTCCCTACCCACACACACCTCCTACACACATCCCATAACCTACCAAAACTCACCCACCCACATATCCTCCACCACCCACCCACACACCCCCAACCATCCAGGCAAACACACATCCCCCACCCAAACAACCCGCACCCACACACAACCACCCCTCCCCCACTTCCCAACATACACACACACTCATCCTCCCACACATCCTCCAGTCACGCACCCCTAACCACCCCCCCCCCCCCCACCGATCTCCAATAATCCAATCACACACCCCTTAACTACACATCTCCCCACTCATACACACACATCTCCTCACTCATACACACATCCCCACCCACTAAAACAATCCGCATCCAAAAACACACAACTCCCACCCACACCCCCACCACACACATATACCCCATCCATACACATCCGCCGCCCACACACATCTGCCCACCCACACACACATATCTCCCATCCATACACCCATCCCCCATCCATACATGCATCTCTCACACACATCCACCCACTCACGTACTCATCCATCAACCACTCACACCCACACATCCCCCGCCAACCCATCAACACATGCATCTCCCATCTATCCACCCACCCATACACACCCCAACCACCCAGTCAAACACACATCCCTTCATCCACACGCACATCTTACACCAAACCCCATCTCCCTCACCTACCCACACACCCTCACATGCATTTCCCATACACATCCCCGCCCACACATCGCTCACCCATACACACACATCTCTCCACCTACCCACTTATCCCCCACCTACAAACACCCTCACCACCCACACACACATCCTCCACCCACTTACATTTGCCCCATTCATACTCACGCACTCCCACCCACACAGACATATCCACATTCATAGACACATACCCACCTCCAACCCACACATCTCCCACACACTCATTCACCCACACATCCATAACCCACCATCCACCCAAATACACATTCCCTACCCACACTCCCAACGCACCAACACCCACACACTTCCAACCATCCTCCAAATATCCCCCACCCACACACACACATCCCTCACCCACACACAACACATCCCCCACCGACCACACATCCCTTCACCCATCCACACATCACCTATCCACCCACACACAACCCTTCCACACATACATCCCCCCCCACACACACACATCCCTCACATACACATCCACATACACATCCTCACATCTAGACACATACATGATGCCTCACATGATCACTGAAACTAGTATGAATAAACTCCCACACTTTACACACACATACACTGACGATTGTCGTAAGCATTCTCGCAAAGATTGTAAGAAATGAATGTACATATACATTGTGTAGAGTAAAAATAAGTGATGCAATTCAACTCTCTCTCTCTCTCTCTCTCTCTCTCTCTCTCTCTCTCTCTCTCTCTCTCTCTCTATCTATCTATCTCTCTCTCTCCCTCTCTCTCTCTCTCTCTCTCTCTCTTTCTCTCTCTCTTTCTCTCTCTCTCGGGGGGGGGGGATGTGTTTATGGGTGGAGTTTTGTGTGGAAGGGGAGATGTGTGAGAGGTGGGGGAGGTGTGGGATGTGCAGGTGGATGACGGATGTATGTGAGGATGGGGGATGTGTGTTTGGCTGGGTGGTTGGGGTGTGTGTGGGTGGGAGGGTATATGAGACATGCATGTGTTTATGGGTGGGTAGGTGATGTGTGGGTGTGAGTGGTTGATGGATGAGTACGTGAGTGGGTGGATGAGTGTATGGTTGGGGGATGTGTGTGTTTATGGGACGATGTGTGTGAGCGGCAGATGTGTGTGGGTGGGGTATATGTATGTGGTGGGGTGTGTGTGGGTGGGAGGTGTGTGTTTTTGAGTGTTTATGGGTGGGGGATATGTGTTTGTTTGTTGGGGATGTTTGTATAGGTGGAGGATGTGTAGTTGAGAGGTGGCGGATAATGGGTGGGTGAGTGGGTGTAGGTTGGCTGATGTGTGTGTGGGTGGGTGGGGAAAATTGTGAGGGTGCAGGATGTATGTATGGATAGGTGCGGGGTGTGTGGGTTGACGGGGTGTGGTTTTGTGATGTGTGTTTTGCTGGGTGGTTACGGGTGTGTGGGTGGGTGGTGGAGAATATGTGGGTGGATGTGTGCGTGTCGTGTCGGTTATGGGATGGGTGGGAGATTATGTGTGGATGGGGAAAGTTTGTGGGTAGGGGATCGGTGGGTGGGTGAGTGGCTGAGGGATGTGTGGGTGGCTGCGGGGTGTGAGGGTGATGGGGGATGTGTCTCACAACATTGCAATATGCACTGTTTATGTTTACAACTTTCATTTGACAATGTTTTTTTTTCATGTGAATGTACCATGCGTAATATGCATTGTTTGTGCTTACAAAATCAATTTGACAATGTTTTTTTCCCTATGTAAATGTAACATGCACATTTGATGAATGAAAGATGAGTGATCGAAAGGGCCGAATGTAAGAAGGGCCTGCGTGCCCAATTTGTTACCCTTTTAAAATAAAGTTCGTTCGTTCGTTCGTTCATTCCTCACTCACTCACTCACTCACTCACTCACTCACTCACTCACTCACTCACTCACTCACTCACTCACTCACTCACTCACTCCCACTCACTAACTCTCTCACTCATGTTACAATAATATTATATTATACATGATACGATCAAGTGGCATTCAAAATGATAATATGAAATGAGAATACACAAAAAATATGGAATTGCGTGTTACACGACATGCGTGCGCTCAACTCTCTCTCTCTCTCTCTCTCTCTCTCTCTCTCTCTCTCTCTCTCTCTCTCTCTTACACAGGCACGCACGCACAGACACACACATTCACTCACACACACACACACTCACTAACTCTCTCACACACTCTACAGTGATGGACATGTGTTCATATTATACATGATAACTTCAATTGGCATTCAAAAAGATAATATGAAGATGAGAATACACACAAAATATTGAATAGCATATTAAATGACATGCGTGCGCTCACCTCTCTCTCTCTCTCTCTCTCTCTCTCTCTCTCTCTCTCTCTCTCTCTCTCTCCCCCCCCCCCTCTCTCATTCTCTCTCTCTCTCTTCTCAATAACACACACACACACCCACACAGACACTCACAAATATGCCCGCATACATACACACACACTAACACTTCCATTCTCCCAATGTCTCACTCTGTCTCTCTCTGTCTCTCTCTCTCCCGTTTGCTCACTCTCTCTCACTCCCAATCACTATTTCACTCATTAACTCACTCTCTCCATCTTTCATTAACGCTATATCACACTCTTTTTCACTCTCACTCACACACAGACAGACACATACCCTCACGGTATCAAATACACACTCCCACGCAAGTAGTATACAATGTTGTAATGGATTAGGTTTTGTGGTTGGCAACCACAATATTTTACTATATAAAAAGTCTACAACCGCAAGCAAAACGTCATATTTTATGACCACATTTTCAAAAAATTGGCGGGAAATTTCTTGGGTCTGGTTGTCCTGGTGACCACTTCCGGTTGACTACTTCCAGTCTAGGGGCGGGGCAGGGCGGCGGTGGTGGGGTGGGCGGGGCGGACAACGAGACAAGCCCCGGTCATGTGGAATACTTATATAAGTAGACCAAATAGTCGCTGGGTTCGAGTCCCAGTGTGTGTGTGTGTGTGGGGGGGGGGCGGTGCGGTGTGCGCGACCTCCAGTCATATCGATCCCCTTCGATGAAGAAGACGGAAGTCAATATGACAGAGAATGACTTAGCCCATCTCTCGAGCGAACCCGAGTAGGTTTAGTAATGACCGTCCTAATAAAACTTTTGCACGCTTCGACAGGTTTTCCTTACCCATGTATAACCTCTACGCGTTTGATGAAAATCAGCTTTAGGAATATTCTAACCGGTCATAGAATTTTATTAAAAATTAAACCCAAAACTTAATTAAACCCGTTAAATTCTTGTATGTATACTAGAGAATAGGTACATCAATATATAACTCTAAGCCCCGTTTAAAATAAGCCATAAGTTCCCGAGATATACATTAACCTTTTCCACTCGATGTTTTTTTGGGTCTGACTTGTTGCCAGCTCGGAATATTTTTGGGGAAAAACAATCAAAACTGATGTCAGCTACATTCACTCATTTTCCAAAGGAAATAACAGAACATATTTAATGTTTAATGTAATTTTATTGATTATTGGTTATTATGTAATGTTATTGGCTGAAGATTGTCCCAAAAAATAGTGTTTTTTTATTTATACTGTGCCATAGTGTGGTATTTTTTGAAACATGTACCAGGATGTAGTCCGGGTTGACGTGAGCAAGTTTCGCAGTAAAAGACTGTCTGTCGCCTCTGACCAGGTGTTTTTCTGTCACTACACACTGCACAATCTTTTGTTTCCTTTTCACTGAATTGGGCAATGAAGTGCTGGCGCCGGTCAAGTCTCTCCTCTGCATCTAGAGTTGATGGTCGTCCTCTTCGGCGAATGGGCTGAGAGGCTCGTTGTTCGGACACAAGCTGCTGGATCAGTTCTTTTCTATATTGAATGTGGTCAATAACCTTGTCAGAGTGTATCTCTTTATAAAGGATGAAACTGTTCACAACTGCCACTTCTAGGAGCCAGAAAAATGTTTTTTTCCACCACTTTAGAGACTTTCTTGTGAAAGAGTAGCTGTTGCAGTAATGGTCAAAACGGTCAACAGCACCCATGTGTTTTGTGTATTCAATGACTGCATTTGGTTTTGTAATATCTTCAGTGCCACCATTGTTAGTTCTTCTCTGAATGACAGTTTGTCCAATATCATAGTATGTGCTTAGCATGTTGACAACTCTTTTGTCTTTCCATGATAAAGCCATTTCTTTATTTGGACGTGTCCAGGCAATCGTATCACCTTTTGAGAGTTTGTGCTTGTTCTTGATTTGTGGTGGCAGGCCTTGTCTGTTGCTCATGACAGTCCCAGTTGTGTGAACATGTTGATCTAATAACGCCATGGCCAGCGTATGTCCTGTGTAGAATCTGTTAGTGAACAGATGGTAGCCGCGACCACGGACTTTCTGCAACAATTCATCACATAGATGCAGAACAATTCTAGCAGTGAATGGTAAGCCAGGATTTGACAGCTGATTTGTTGTAGAGGAACCATAATATGGCTCGAACGCACATAAATAGCCAGTGTGGCAGTCAGCTAATGCGTACACTCGCAGTCCCCATTTGTGAGGCTTCTGGGGATTGTACATTTTGTACACTGTACGCCCCTTGAAACTTATTTGATGTGGAATAAACAACTCCAGACACTTGTCTTTCATATAACGGACCATGTCGCTTATCTTGTTGCCTCTCGTTACACAGCTAACTGGTGTTCTTGAAGCTTGTTGTGGTGGCTGGACATGTAGCATCCAGTGAATTTGTTCAAACCTTTCTCTGGAAAATATGTTTCTGTAAAATGGCATGTAATCTATCCACTGAGTAGAGAAAAAATCTTGTATCTTTCCTCTCTCCTGCAAGGCCATTCACAAAATGACTCCTAAATATGCCTTTATTTCAGTTGTGGAAACATCTGACCAAGAATGCCACAATGAACGAGAAGACAGTTGTTTTTGTTGTATCTTCTCAGCTGCATACCTGTTAGTTTCTTTCACTATGTTGTCAAGAAGTGCAGGTGTAAAAAACAGTTGAAAGAAACCACATATTGTTTCAGGCACGTCTGTACCAGATATTTGCACACCAGCGTTTTGAACAGTAAACAAATGTTTAGTTATGTGAGAAGAATTCGATCTGATCCACTCATTACTCGGTACACTAGGCCCAGCTGTTGATTCAGATCGACCATCATTGGTGACATCTTCATCGCTACTGCTGTTATTATTATCAGAACCTTCTTCAGCTGACACATCTCTACTTCCAATGTCTAAATAATCACTGTCACTTCCATTTATAACACTATCCAAAGACACATCTGAATCAGTTTGCTCTAAATGCGTAATAACTTCATCAACAGTCAAGCGAGCGCGTTTGCTAGGACCAGCCATGATTATCGTAGTGATCGTGTCCGGTTCGTTTTAACATTTCCTGTTAATTCCTGGATTCAAACCATAAAATTGTGGTCCAAACAAATAGATTAATGCCACAAAATTAAGGTCCACACAAATGTCTTACCTGGTAGAACATACGAGTAATTGATACTGCTTTTAAAAAGCATGTCTTACTGGGTAAGAAATTCGAGCGGAACGGGAAAATCGGGATGTCTTACCCAGCTGGACACACGAGTTGAAAAGGTTAAAATATGCAATATTATTAAACATCAAAGTTATACCCCTTAATTATAAAAATATTCCAAGGGAAATAAATCGGAGCCCTTGGCTCAAAGCAGAATTGTTTCCCATTTTAAGTGCTGACCTCCCTTGAATGTCTGTTTACCTACGCAACCAGGTAAAGAAACCTGCGCCACCAGGTAAAGAGCACACACAATAGACAGCGACCACGAGATCTTCCGATACCGGTCAAGCATATCGCTTCACCGAGCACACCCCACGAAAAAACTACAATGACCAGCGACGACCGTACGAGATTAAACGATACCAGTCAAGCGGAACGCTTCACCGACCACAGCCGAGGGGTATCACAATAGCCGAGGTCAGCGGTTACTGATAACCGCTAGATAAGAACCTGAAGGTAATTACCATTGACGACTAAGCGAGCTATGGTCAAATATGCAGTGCAAATATGTATTTTCTATTTGCTGTAAATCTCTCTCTCTCTCTCTCTCTCTCTCTCTCTCTCTCTCTCTCACTCTCTCTCTCTCCTCTCTCTCTCATGAAATAATACTGAATACGTGTGTGCGTGCGTGGGTGTACTGTCGAGTATGTGTGTGTGTGTGTGTGTGTGTGTGTGTGTGTGTGTGTGTGTGCTATCAATTACAGGACATCACAGTCAACCTCAACATACTTTGGAGTTTCGTGTGTGCTGGGCAAGTTTGCAATTGTCATTATATACAAACGACAGTCAGGTGCACGTGTGTTTGTATGCGTGTGTGCCTGCGTGGGTGTGCTATCAATTGCAGGACATCGCAGTCAACCCAGTATTCTACGGAGTGTCTGACTTCCTGAGGCAAGGTTTGCCATTATCATTATGGCCGAACGACAATCATGTCACGTGCATGCGTGCGTGCGTGTGTGTGTGTGTGTGTGTGTGTGTGTGTGTGTGTGTGTGTGTGTGTGTGTGTGCTATCAATTACAGGACGTCGCATGCAGCCCAAACATTTATTGATTGGGCGTGTGACACCATGATGTACCATGTTATTTCACGACCAAAACGTGGGTTTACTGTCGGGTGAGCGTGTGTGTGTGTGTGTCCTATCAAATACAGGACGTCGCAGTCAAACCAACATTGTTTATGCAATGCATTTACAGAACGTTCAGACAACCCCAACATTGATTGGTACGCGTGGACCATCAGGACATCTGTTCGCATGTGTGCGCGCATGTAGGCGTGTGTGCATGCGTGGGTGTGCTACCAAGTACACGACGTCGCAGTCAACCTCATAATTCTATGGAATGTCAACTGACCCCGGGCAAGTTTGCGCTTCTCTTTTTGAATTAACACCAATTGGGTCAGGGGCGTATGAAGAGGGTGTATCAACAGCTAGTTGTCTATCTATTACAGGACGTCACAGTCTGTCCCAACATTGTTTATACAATGCATTTACAAGACGTTGCAAACAGCACCAACATTGATTGATGTCTGTGTACCATCAGGACATCTGTGTGTGTGTGCGCGCGCTCGCATCCGTGCGTGAGTGTTTGGGTGCGTGTGCGCGCATGTACGTGCGCGCGCATGTGCGCGTTCGTATGAAAATTTCAATATTTGGGGAGTGGCTGTGGAGTGGGTGTAGAAGAGGTTTGCTGGTAGTAAAAAGATGGGTGGATCAAGAGGCGCTGCGGGGGAAATACGTGCGTGAGTTTTGTGCTTGCGTGCGCACGCATGTGCGCGCTCGTATGAAACTTCAATAATGGGTATCAGCTCTCAACCAAAACTAGCCCTCGTACTATAGTTGAGTCTGTCTATTACATACTACAGCCAAGTTGTAATGGATTGCATTTACACGACGTCGCAGTCAGGCCTAGCATTCATGTTTCTTGGGCAAGCTTGCCGATATCTTTCTGACCAACCGGTACCCATGATCATCTGTAGTGTCTGTCACCAAGATTACAAGCATCAGCATCACCCAGCTCCATCAACAAAATCACTATCATCAGCATCATCAACAGCAGCATCATCAGCAGCTGAAGGTAACTCACCACAGGGCTATGTTGGCGGAGTGAACGTACGTGAACGTGTTCAGACATGTCGTTGGGGAAAACTGGAGGTTGACTCAGAGCGTACTGACAACATAACGATACAACCGATCAAATATGATGATGCTTCCAAGCATATGTCTAAGGTATACAATCGAAACACGTGACTAAAACCAGTTAAAGATGGCGTCGCACTAGATGACATATGTAAGTCAACAACCGCGTGACTAAAACCGATCAAAGATGGCGCTGTAGCCGGTCTCATGCCTTATGGGATACATCCGAAACACGTGACTAATGGTCAAAGATGGACCCGCATCCGGTCACATGGTCAGACAATATTCTGCTGAGTCATTCTACGTAAGCAAATACCGTGTATAAGACGACTAGCATTCGTCGAATAGAAGTACCGGGCTCAGTGAACACCAACCAACTCACAATGTTACAACTCGCTAATGGTAAGTTGGTTTATTGATAAAGCTTTAACATTTTCGACGTGTTTCTCCTAACAATACTAGTATAAGTCACGGGATATATGGTGCTAGACGCCTATATCTAAAGAGACAAGCCATTTCTTCGTATAGTACTGTAGGGTGGGTTGACATGGATTAGAGCTGGCATTCGAACTTTTGAACACACCAATATAGTGGTACCTTAATAATATAAGTAGTAATGTGTACTCGTAGGGGAAGGTGAAAGTGGACCGAAGGGTCCATATACCCATTATCAATAGAAATATATGAACTGTGTAACAGAAAGTGCCTATAAGATCCCTAGCTATTATCTGTAATATCCATGTCTATAACGCTGATAAAGTACCCTATTCTTATTTGTTCTACATATACCGAGGCCCATGAATACCTAATTAGCAAACTGTGGAGCATACTAAGAGCTGAACCAGACAGTTATTGCATGGCGTGTCTTAATGTCCCACAAAATCAAGAAGCCGAGAATCCATTCAGTCATTCTTGTGATTATGGTGAGGGTGGTAGTTTTGCAGATCTAGTAACGGTTCGATTGCGGGATGTACTACAACAGAACTTCACTAAACAAGAAATAATCACATTAAGCCTGAATAGAATTGAGGAGTGCATCCTCGACTATAATCAACAACAGGATACTCCAGAACCAAACTCACCAAAACTCGAGCGAACAGCATCACCAACATCCTTAACATTTAGTCAGTCCACACTAGCAGACGAGTATTAAAACACCTACATAAAAAACAAAAATATACTTACAGTCCTGTCTTCAATACCTGACCAGTCAGCAATACAAAGAAAACTACAGTGGGTGTGAGGAGACTGCGTATGTATATCACTGGTACTCTGACTTCACAGACTGTAGCTCACAGTGACTACCACGCAAGTAACACGACGCCCTCTATAATATCTATTTCATCATGTTGAGAGGTCAGGAAGCGACCATGACCCGCATTCCGCAACCCAACTTAAACATACAACGGGTCAACGAGTGGGTAGTAGAGCGGTTAGTCGCGCCATACGGACAGCCGCGTCAGCGTAATCTAAACCGCTTGACCTAAGAAACTGGCTGAAACCGGTTTTACGCGTGGTTCAAAAACTAGTATATAAACCCGAGGCTGGTAATACTCAACCATTGCGATCAGAAGATGACTACACACATCAAGACTGTGCCTGCTAACTGGGTCTATATGACTCGTAGTGGTGAGACTATTAGACCAGTGGGCGGTGATGATAAGGCCGTGTATGTCTCATCCTACAGAGGAACGACGACGTTACACATCCGAAGATTTTACGGTGAAGCCGACCAGAAATTCCCGACTAAGACGGGTATGACACTTACTCGACAAGAATATGAACAGATGAGCGCCCTGCATCTCGAGATCCTAGCTGACTTTGACAGACTCAAACAAGTTAACCAAGCCAGTAACGAAATCAAACAAGGTACTAACAGAGACAAACAATTCAGTAACCAAAACATTCAAGTCAGTGCTCATGTCAAACAAGGCACTACCAGAACCAATCAAGACCAAAACACTCAAGTTAGTACTCAAGTTAAACAAGGAACTAACCGAAACCACCAAGTAGACGCATACTATACCGCCATTTTTCAACCCAGCTACAGTAAGATGTGTGATGACTCCACCAACCAGATGTGTGATGAGCCCAATAGCCAGCTGTTTGATGTGCATCAAGACACCAATCGAAGCAAGCAAGTCCAACACACTCAAACCAGTACTCAACTCAAACAGGGTACTAAACGAAGCCACCAAGTAGACGCATACTATACCACCAGTTATCAACCCAACTACAGTCAGATCTGTGATGACCCCAGCAGCCAGCTATGTGAAGAGCCCAATAGCCAGCTGTTTGATGTGCCCGACAGTCAGCTGATTGATGGCCCTGTTGTCTACAATACTCAGATGTCAGCCCACCAATCAGGAGACCAGCCTTTTGACTACAGACTAAGTGACATATACGTACCAGGCTACCAGGTGGAAAAACCAACCTACTCAGACAATGGTGTGAAGAAACCCAGAAACAACATACAATGTGTATAGCTCTGTATGTGAAAATAAAATGCTGTGATGATACTATGTATACCAGCTCACAGCACATTATCCGATTCATGTAATGACATTATGAATTTTGTTTTTTATTATTCTTGTAAAATGTACTGAAACACTGTAAAATGCACTGTAATACTGTAAAATAAACAGGTATATAGATTATAATTACTGTTTGGTTGTTGAATATTTAGTGTTTACGGTGTATATAGTTGTCATGCGATGAGAGAATGAAGGGTAAAAATCTCAATCAAGTAATAAAATTTGTTAGCCAAATGGGGAAAAAAAATAAAATTTTGGCTACATTTCAACCAGACTTATAAAAAACTCACCCAAACTCATGAAAAGTAGGAAACTTTGTTAACCAAATGTGAAAAGTTTTGGTCACGTTTCATCCAAACTTATAAATAACGCAGTCAAACTTATGAAAAGTAGGAACATATGTTAATCGGAAGGTGAAAATTTTGGCCAAATGTCATCCAAACTTATGAAAAGTAGGACAATTTGGTAACCAAAGGTGAAAAGTTTGGTCAAAGTTCAACCACAACCATCAACAAGTAGGTCAATTTGTTAACGAAAGTGAAAAGGTTAGCCAAAGTTCAAACAAACTCATAAAAAGTAGGAAACTTTGTTAACCAAATGGCAAAAATCTTGGTCAAGTAATAAAATTTGTTAGCCCGAGGGTGAAAATTTTGGCAACATTTCAACCAGACTTATAAAAAGCTCACCCAATCTTATGAAAAGTAGACAAATTCGTTAACCAAATGTGAAAAGGCTAGCCGATTTTCAAACCAAACTTATAAAAATTCTCAGTCAAACATATGAAAAGTAGGAAGAATTTGTTAACCAAACTTGAAAAGTTTGGCCAACTTTCACCCAAACTTATGAAAAGTGGGAGATTTTGTTGTCCAGATGTGAAAAGTGTGACCACACTTTACCCGAACTTATGAAAAGTAGGAAACTTTGTTAACCAAAGCGCAAAAAGCTTGGCCAAGTAAGAAAATGTGTTAACCAAAGGGGAAAATGTTAACCAAATTTCAAACCAAACATATAAAAATCTCAGTCAAACATATGACAAATAGGAAGACTTTGTTAACCAAACTTGAAAAGTTTGGCCAACTTTCACCCAAACTTATGAAAAGGGGGGCTGTTTTGTTGTCCAGAGGTGAAAAGTGTGACCAAATTTCACCCACAAGTATGAAATGTAGGAAACTTTGTTAACCAAATGGTAAAGACCTTGACCAAGTAAGAAAATGTGTTAACCAAACGTGAAAATTTTTGGACAAGTTTGACCAAATTTCACACAAAACTCATAAAAACTAGAAAACTTTGTTAACCAAATGTGAAAAGTTTGACCAAAGTTCATCGAAACTTATAAGATATTCGCCTGTTTCCCATGCAAACAACAGTTGTATTTCAGAAAATTAAACGTATCTTGTGTAATAAGTCAATATAATTGAAGGAACAAAATAAAATTGCAACAATAAAATTGTACAAAAAAATTAACAATTAAATTTCTCTTTATGTTTCCAACTTGAATGTTTCATGTAGAAATTTAATTGTTAATTTTCTTTTTGTACAATTTTATTGTTAAAATTTTATTTTGTTCCTTCAATTATATTGACTTATTACACAAGATACGTTTAATTTTCTGAAATACAACTGTTGTTTGCATAGGAAACAGGCGGATATCTTATAAGTTTCGATGAACTTTGGTCAAACTTTTCACATTTGGATAACAAAGTTTTCTAGTTTTTATGAGTTTTGTTTGAAATTTGGTCAAACTTGTCCAAAGATTTTCACGTTTGGTTAACACATTTTCTTACTTGGTCAAGGTGTTTACCATTTGGTTAACAAAGTTTCCTACATTTCATACTTGTGGGTGAAATTTGGTCACACTTTTCACCTCTGGACAACAAAACCTCCCCCCCCCCCCCCCTTTTCATAAGTTTGGGTGAAAGTTGGCCAAACTTTTCAAGTTTGGTTAACAAAGTCTTCCTATTTGTCATATGTTTGACTGAGATTTTTATATGTTTCTTTTGAAATTTGGTTAACCTTTTCCCATTTGGTTAACACATTTTCTTACTTGGCCAAGCTTTTTGCGCTTTGGTTAACAAAGTTTCCTACTTTTCATAAGTTCGGGTGAAGTGTGGTCACACTTTTCACATCTGGACAACAATATCTCCCACTTTTCATAAGTTTGGGTGAAAGTTGGCCAAACTTTTCAAGTTTGGTTAACAAATTCTTCCTATTTTTCATATGTTTGACTGAGATTTTTATATGTTTGGTTTGAAATTTGGTTAACCTTTTCCCATTTGGTTAACACATTTTCTTACTTGGCCAAGATTTTTGCGCTTTGGTTAACAAAGTTTCCTACTTTTCATAAGTTCGGATGAAGTGTGGTCAAACTTTTCACATCTGGACAACAAAATCTCCCACTTTTCATAAGTTTGGGTGAAAGTTGACCAAACTTTTTACGTTTGGTTAACAAATTTTCCTACTTTTCATATGTTTGACTGATAATTTTTATAAGTTTGGTTTGAAAATCGGCTAGCCTTTTCACATTTGGTTAACGAATTTGTCTACTTTTCATAAGATTGGGTGAGCTTTTTATAAGTCTGGTTGAAATGTTGCCAAAATTTTCACCCTCGGGCTAACAAATTTTATTACTTGACCAAGATTTTTGCCATTTGGTTAACAAAGTTTCCTACTTTTTATGAGTTTGTTTGAACTTTGGCTAACCTTTTCACTTTCGTTAACAAATTGTCCTACTTGTTGATGGTTGTGGTTGAACTTTGACCAAACTTTTCACCTTTGGTTACCAAATTGTCCTACTTTTCATAAGTTTGGATGACATTTGGCCAAAATTTTCACCTTCTGATTAACATATGTTCCTACTTTTCATAAGTTTGACTGCGTTATTTATAAGTTTGGATGAAACGTGACCAAAACTTTTCACATTTGGTTAACAAAGTTTCCTACTTTTCATGAGTTTGGGTGAGTTTTTTATATGTCTGATTGAAATGTAGCCAAAATTTTATTTTTTTTCCCATTTGGCTAACAAATTTTATTACTTGATTGAGATTTTTACCCTTCATTCTCTCATCGCATGACAACTATATACACCGTAAACACTAAATATTCAACAACCAAACAGTAATTATAATCTATATACCTGTTTATTTTACAGTATTTCAGTGCATTTTACAGTGTTTCAGTACATTTTACAAGAATAATAAAAAACAAAATTCATAATGTTATTACATGAAACGGATGATGTGCTGTGAGCTGGTATACATAGTATCATCACAGCATTTTATTTTCACATACAGAGCTATACACATTGTATGTTGTTTCTGGGTTTCTTCACACCATTGTCTGAGTAGGTTGGTTTTTCCACCTGGTAGCCTGGTATGTATATGTCACTTGGTCTGTAGTCATAAGGCTGGTTTCCTGATTGGTGGGCTGACATCTGAGTATTGTAGACAACAGGGCCATCAATCAGCTGACTGTCGGGCACATCAAACAGCTGGCTATTGGGCTCTTCACATAGCTGGCTGCTGGGGTCATCACAGATCTGACTGTAGTTGGGTTGATAACTGGTGGTATGGTATGCGTCTACTTGGTGGCTTCGTTTAGTACCCTGTTTGACTTGAGTACTGGTTTGAGTGTGTTGGACTTGCTTGCTTCGATTGGTGTCTTGATGCACATCAAACAGCTGGCTATTGGGCTCATCACACATCTGGTTGGTGGAGTCATCACACATCTGACTGTAGCTGGGTTGAAAAATGGCGGTATAGTATGCGTCTACTTGGTGGTTTCGGTTAGTTCCTTGTTTAACTTGAGTACTGACTTGAGTGTTTTGGTCTTGATTGGTTCTGGTAGTGCCTTGTTTGACATGAGCACTGACTTGAATGTTTTGGTTACTGACTTGTTTGTCTCTGTTAGTACCTTGTTTGATTTCGTTACTGGCTTGGTTAACTTGGTTGAGTCTGTCAAAGTCAGCTAGGATCTCGAGATGCACGGCGCTCATCTGTTCATATTCTTGTCGAGTAAGTGTCATACCCGTCTTAGTCGGGAATTTCTGTTCGGCTTCACCGTAAAATCTGCGGATGTGTAACGTCGTCGTTCCTCTGTAGGATGAGACATACACGGCCTTATCACCAACGCCCACTGGTCTAATAGTCTCACCACTACGAGTCATATAGACCCAGTTAGCAGGCACAGTCTTGATGTGTGTAGTCATCTTCTGATCGCAATGGTTGAGTATTACCAGCCTCGGGTTTATATACTAGTCTTTGAACCACGCGTAAAACCGGTTTCAGCCAGTTTCTTAGGTCAAGCGGTTTAGATTACGCTGACGCGGCTGTCCGTATGGCGCGACTAACCGCTCTACTACCCACTCGTTGACCCGTTGTATGTTTAAGTTGGGTTGCGGAAAGCGGGTCATGGTCGCTTCCTGACCTCTCAACATGATGAAATAGATATTATAGAGGGCGTCGTGTTACTTGCGTGGTAGTCACTGTGAGCTACAGTCTGTGAAGTCAGAGTACCAGTGATATACATACCCAGTCTCCTCACACCCACTGTAGGTTTCTTTGTATTGCTGACTGGTCAGGTATTAAAGAAGGACTGTAAGTATATTTTTGTTTTTTATGTAGGTGTTTTAATACTCGTCTGCTAGTGTGGACTGACTAAATGTTAAGGATGTTGGTGATGCTGTTCGCTCGAGTTTTGGTGAGTTTGGTTCTGGAGTATCCTGTTGTTGATTATAGTCGAGGATGCACTCCTCAATTCTATTCAGGCTTAATGTGATTATTTCTTGTTTAGTGAAGTTCTGTTGTAGTACATCCCGCAATCGAACCTTTACTAGATCTGCAAAACTACCACCCTCACCATAATCACAAGAATGACTGAATGGATTCTCGGCTTCTTGATTTTGTGGGACATTAAGACACGCCATGCAATAACTGTCTGGTTCAGCTCTTAGTATGCTCCACAGTTTGCTAATTAGGTATTCATGGGCCTCGGTATCTGTAGAACAAATAAGAATAGGGTACTTTATCAGCGTTATAGACATGGATATTACAGATAATAGCTAGGGATCTTATAGGCACTTTCTGTTACACAGTTCATATATTTCTATTGATAATGGGTATATGGACCCTTTGGTCCACTTTCACCTTCCCCTAAGAGTACACATTACTACTTATATTATTAAGGTACCACTATATTGGTGTGTTCAAAAGTTCGAATGCCAGCTCTAATCCATGTCAACCCACCCTACAGTACTATACGAAGAAATGGCTTGTCTCTTCAGATATAGGCGTCTAGCACCATATATCCCGTGACTTATACTAGTATTGTTAGGAGAAACACATCGAAAATGTTAAAGCTTCATCAATAAACCAACTTACCATTAGCGAGTTGTAACATTGTGAGTTGGTTGGTGTTCACTGAGCCCGGTACTTCTATTCGACGAATGCTAGTCGTCTTATACACGGTATTTGCTTACGTAGAATGACTCAGCAGAATATTGTCTGACGATGTGACCGGATGCGAGTCCATCTTTGACCATTAGTCACGTGTTTCGGATGTATCCCATAAGGCATGAGACCGGCTACAGCGCCATCTTTGATCGGTTTTAGTCACGCGGTTGTAGACTTACATATGTCATCGAGTGCGACGCCATCTTTAACTGGTTTTAGTCACGTGTTTCGATTGTATACCTTAGACATATGCTTGGAAGCATCACCATATTTGATCGGTTGTATCGTTATGTTGTCAGTACGCTCTGAGTCAACCTCCAGTTTTCCCCAAAGACATGTCTGAACACGTTCACGTACGTTCACTCCGCCAACATAGCCCTGTGGTGAGTCACCTTCAGCTGCTGATGATGCTGCTGTTGATGATGCTGATGATAGTGATTTTGTTGATGGAGCTGGGTGATGCTGATGCTTGTAATCTTGGTGACAGACACTACAGATGATCATGGGTACCGGTTGGTCAGAAAGATATCGGCAAGCTTGCCCAAGAAGCATGAATGCTAGGCCTGACTGCGACGTAGTGTAAATGCAATCCATCACAACTTGGCTGTAGTATGTAATAGACAGACACAACTATAGTACGAGGGCTAGTTTTGGTTGAGAGCTGACACCCATTATTGAAGTTTCATACGAGCGCGCACATGCGCGCGCACGCAAGCACAAAACTCACGCACGTATTTCCACCGCAGCGCCTCTTGATCCACCCATCTTTTTACTACCAGCAAACCTCTTCTACACCCACTCCACAGCCACTCCCCAAATATTGAAGTTTTCCTACGAACGCGCACATGCGTGCGCACGTACGTGCGCGCGCACGCACGCAAACACTCACGCACGGATGCGCGCGCACACACACACACACACAAACACACAGATGTCCTGATGGTACACAGACATCAATCAATGTTGGTGCTGTTTGCAACGTCTTGTAAATGCATTGTATAAACAATGTTGGGACAGACTGTGACGTCCTGTAATAGATAGACAACTAGCTGTTGATACACCCTCTTCATACGCCCCTGACCTGATTGGTGTTAATTCAAAAAGAGAAGCGCAAACTTGCCCGGGGTCAGTTGACAATCCATAGAATGATGAGGTTGACTGCGACGTCGTGTACTTGGTAGCACACCCACGCATGCAGACACGCCTACATGCGCGCACACATGCGCACAGATGTCCTGATGGTCCACGCGAAACAATCAATGTTGGGGTTGTCTGAACGTTCTGTAAATGCATTGCATAAACAATGTTGGGTTGACTGCGACGTCGTGTAATTGATAGGACACACACACACACACACACACACACACACACACACACACACACACACACACACACACACACACACACGAATGCACGTGACATGATTGTCGTTCGTCCATAATGATAATGACAAACCTTGCCTCAGGAAGTCAGACACTCCGCAGAATACTGAGGTTGACTGCGATGTCCTGCAATTGATAGCACACCCACGCAGGCACACACGCATACACACACACGTGCACCTGACTGTCGTTTGTATATAATGACAATTGCAAACTTGCCCAGCACACACGAAACTCTAAAGAATGTTGAGGTTGACTGTGATGTCCTGTAATTGATAGCACACACACACACACAAACACACACACACACATACTCGACAGTACACCCACACACGCACACACGTATTCAGTATTATTTCATGAGAGAGAGAGAGGAGAGAGAGAGTGACAGAGAGAGAGAGAGAGAGAGAGAGAGAGAGAGAGAGAGAGAGAGAGAGAGAGAGAGAGAGAGAGAGAGATTTACAGCAAATAGAAAATACATATTTGCACTGCATATTTGACCATAGCTCGCATAGTCGTCAATGGTAATTACCTTCAGGTTCTTATCTAGCGGTTATCAGTAACCGCTGACTGCGGCTATTGTGATACCCCTCGGCTGTGGTCGGTGAAGCGTTCCGCTTGACTGGTATCGTTTAATCTCGTACGGTCGTCGCTGGTCATTGTAGTTTTCTCGCGGGGTGTGCTCGGTGAAGCGATATGCTTGACCGGTATCGGAAAATCTCGTGGTCGCTGTCTATTGTAAGTGCTCTTTACCTGGTGGCGCAGGTTTCTTTACCTGGTCGCGTAGGTAAACAGACATTCAAGGGAGGTCAGCACTTAAAATTGGAAACAATTCTGTTTTGAGCCAAGGGCTCCGATTTATTTCCCTTGGAATATTTTTATAATTAAGGGGTATAACTTTCATGTTTAATAATATTACATATTTTAATGTATATCTCTGGAACTTATGGCTTATTTTAAACGGGGCTTAGAGTTATATATTGATGTACCTATTCTCTAGTATACATACAAGAATTTAACGGGTTTAATTTAATTTTTTGTTTAATTTTTTATAAAATTCTATGACCGGTTAGAATATTCCTAAAGCAGATTTTCATCAAACGCGTAGAGGTTATACATGGGTAAGGAAAACCTGTCGAAGCGTGCAAAAGTTTTATTAAGACGGTCATTACTTGACCTACTAGGTTCAAACATTTGTCCTGCCTGTACCATCATTACACTTTTCTTTGTATTCAGTATTTACCTTATTATCCTTAGTATCATTAATGTTATAAGTACTAGTGATATCATCATTATTATTTTACAACTTCATCTCCCCTAGCATGAGGCTTGGGTGGGGTGAAACCAGTTGAGGAGAGAGTAGCGAGTGAGAAAATAATGTAAAGACTTCCCCTTTTCTTTGTATTCAGTATTTACCTTATCATCCTTATTATCATCTTTATTAATTTACAACTTCATGTCCCCTAGTGCCCCCTTTGCGTATGGTTTTGTTGCCTTGCTACCACTCCCACTGGTCAGTTCAAACATTTGTCCTGCCTGTACCATCATTAAGGGTGGTCAGATGGGCATTGGGGTGGAAGCAATTGGTGGGAGTGTGGCAAAGTAAACAAAAATGTAAAGAATTCCCTTTCTCTTAGTCACCCCCTTTGAATCATGTGAGTGAGTGTTAAATGAATGAATGAATACAAAAACACACATGGTTATCAAACCAAAAATACTGTAAAAACTTATGCAAATACAAATGTCTGGTTAATTTTTATTTAAAAAAAAAGGAAGAAAGAGAGAGCAAAGAGGAAAATATGAATGAACCCCTACATTTAGGAGAGAAAAAAAAGAAAAAAAAGGAGGAAAACAAAACCCACTCCTTTACTCCAAAAATTACTAAAAACTGCAGCTTGCATGTGTATGTACCTGCTAGGCTATGTTAACACCATTCCAAAGAAAATCATCCTAGCAAATGGAATCACATATTGTAAAAATGTTATCATTTTCATAACTATAATCACCAGTGCTGTTTTTTTTTATAATTGCTGTCATTACCCCCAGTATGTCCCTTCTTGTCATTATTACTATTGCCATCATTAGTAATAAAACAAAAACCCCTTTCCCATGTACCCCCCTCCCCTCGCTCATGGTTGTTGTTGCCTTTGCTGGTACCCACACCGGTTTGGTTCAAATATTTATCCTGCCTTTACCATCATTGCCCAGAGAGGGGGGTAATGGCATCGGTGGAGTGGAACCAAATTGGTGAGAGGGTGGCAAGGGAAACAAAATGTAAAGATTGTAAAAATTTGTGCTAATATTGATGCTTGTTTACTTTCTACAATAAGTTTTTAAAAAAAAAAGAGGAAGGGAAAAAATGAATAAACCCTTACAAATAAGACCAAAAGAAAAAAAAAAACAAGGAGAAAAAGATAACCAACTCCTTTTACTTCTGCTATTATTGAACATTGCATGTTGCAAGTATATGTAAAAATTAAAAAAAAATAAAAAATAAAAAAAATAAGCAAGGAGAAAAAAAAAGATAACCAACTCCTTTTACACCTACTATATTATTAAACAGTGCAGGATGCAATTGTTATTGTATGCACCAGCCATATTTTAACACCATTTCTAAGAAAATCATTTTAGCAAATGGAATCACATGTTTGGAAAATGTGATCATTATCAAAACAAATCCTACCATTGTGTTTATTAATAGTTATTAGCATTGCTGTCATCACCCTTAGTAGTTTTTTTTATTCCTTGTCATTATTATTATAAGATGTATTTCATGTAAACACCATTCCTAAGGTAATCAATTTAGCACATAAAATCACATGTTAAAACTATTATTTATTATCATTGAGTCTATCACTAGTCTCAACACTGTTATTGATATTCCTTGTCACTATGATATTTATTTATGTATTTGGTGTTTACTTTGCATTATTATCATGTAATCACTATTAATATATATGGCTTTGTAAACGCGTATACTATCACATCCCCCTTTCCCACCCTTTTGATACTGTGATTGTTGTCTCTGCTGCCACCCTCACCGTTTTGTTTCAGTTCTGCACCGCCATGTTTATCATCACCGAGGGTGATGGTACTTGGTAGGAGTTTTTGGAGCTGACAGGAGAGCGGGGAGGTAGGGGAAATAATAACAGCCCGCTACCATCACGCTTTTGATTTAAAATATTTCCTTACAACAATGTCAATGGAGAAATGTTTAAATGTATAAAATATTTGTATTTTTTGCGCATATGTCACCTGCACGCCCACATGCAACGCTCTGTAAAAACACGCACACAAATACTGAACACACAGTACGCATGTAACAACACAAACAATACAAATGCAACAACTACCCCTCCTGCATTGTAAACTAGGATACTCCTTGACCACCCCCCCCTCCCCCCACCTTCTCGATACTGTTGGTTTTTGATGCTGCTGCTGCCTTCACCGGTCGGTTCTAACAAGTTTTACTGCCATTTTCCTCATTACCAAGTGGTGATGATTGTATTGATGGGGTTGGAGCTGACAGGTGAAAGGGTGGCAGAGGGAAAATAATGGTATACTACCGTCTTGTTGTTGTTTGTACTCGTTTTTCGTTACCCCCCATTTCAAATGTAAAAAGGTTGAAACGAATGTTGTAAAAATTTGCGCATATGTCACATACACTTCCACATGCAACGCTCTGTAACAACACGAACAATACAAATGCAAATGTTTCTTAACACTCAATAAAAGTTAAAAAAAAAAAAACTCGGGTTCGCTCGAGAGATGTACTAAGTCATTCTCTGTCATGTTGACTTCCGTCTTCTTCATTGAAGGGGATCGATATGACTGGAGGTCGCGCACATCACACCGCCCACAAACACACACACACACACACACATACACACACACACACACAGACACACACACACACTGGGACTCGAACCCAGCGACTATTTGGTCTACTTATATAAGTATTCCACATGGCCGGGGCTTGTCTCGTTGTCCGCCCCGCCCACCCCACCACCGCCGTCCCGCCCCGCCCCTAGACTGGAATTAGTCAACCGGAAGTGGTCACCAGGACAACCAGACCCAAGAAATTTCCCGCCAATTTTTTGAAAATGTGGTCGTAAAATATGACGTTTTGCTTGCGGTTGTAGACTTTTTATATAGTAAAATATTGTGGTTGCCAAGCACAAAACCTAATCCATTACAACATTGTATACTACTCACGCATACACACGAAAGCATATATATACACACACACGAGCACACACACAATATACACACGCAAATACACACATATACTCACGCACATACACACACCTAAACACATCCACACCCATACACACATTCTTACACACATATAACACACAAATATACACTCCCTCGCATACACTGCATGCACGCACACATACACACACAAACATATACGCATACGTACACGAACATACACATATATACGCACGCATATACACACATGTACACACGCACATACATATAAACACATACATGTACGCACACATAAACACACATACAAACATACTCTCACACACAAGTACACATACATACACACATACACACATGTACACACACATGTACACACACTTACACACATACATACCCATACACACGTACAGATATGCACACACACATACATCCACATATACACATATAAGCACACACACACATGGACACACGTACACACACCCCCACCCACCCATCCACCCACACACTTACTCACACATAGACTCTGCTTCACATAATCACTAAAACTAATATGAATAAACTCTCATACTTTACACACGCATACACTGATGACTATCGTCAGCATCCTCACAAGAACATTCAAATTTGGGGATAGAAATGGGAAAACATGGACAGAATGGAAAATGGTAAATAAATTATTCATTGTGTAGTGTAACAACCAACAACAACAAAAAACGTGGTGCAATTCAGTAAGATAATTCCTAAGCAGAGCCTGTTAAATTAAAGTGGCAATAAAAATGCTAATATGAAAGATGACGATACAGAAAAAATATGGCATATCATGTCACATGACATACGTGCACTCAGCTCTCTCTCCCTCCCTCCCTCACTCTCTCTCTCTCTCTCTCTCTCTCTCTCTCTCTCTCTCTCTCTCTCTCTTCTTCGCGCACATTCACGCACTAACTGTCTCATTGTCAGATTGTCTCTCTCTCTCTCTCATTAACTCACTCTCTCTCTGGATTATATTCACTCACTCACACTCACACTCACACTCGCCCTCGTTTACTCTCTTACTCTCTCTCTCTCTCTCTCTCTCTCTCTCTCTCTCTCTCTCACACACACACACACACATATACTCACATATTCACTCTTTCACTCACTCTCTCTCTCCCACTTACACTCAGTCTCTCTCTCTCTCTCTCTCTCTCTCTCTCTCTCTCTCTCTCACTCACTAATTAACTCTCTAAACCACATTAACTCACTCTTTTATTCGCGCACGCAGACAAGTACAGACACACACACACACACTCACTCACTCTCTATCTCTCACTCATTCACTTCTTATGCACTCTCTCACTCACCCATTGTCTCTCTCGTGCATACTCATTCACTCACTTGACTCACTTACACACGCACATACACGAATACTCAAAAATTATCTCTCTCACTCACTCTCCCACTTACACTCACTCTCTTACTCTCTCTCTCTCTCTCTCTCTCTCTCTCTCTCTCTCTCTCTCTCTCTCATTCCCTCATTTACTCTCTAAACCACACCAACTCAAACTCACTCTCTTTCTCGCACACACAGACAAGTACACAGACACACTAGGGGGATGAGTGGTCTCGATGTATGATGCCCGCCTCGAGTGCTGGAGGTCCAGGGTTCATGCCCCGGTCAGACCGGGATTTTTTCACGTGAACTTCCAGTAATAAAATTTCCCCTGGTCTCTGGGTAGTGAGATCGGACGCCCGTGTGTATTGTTGCGCAAGTAAAAAATCCCTAGGCAGTTGGAAATCGAAAAAGAGTAGCCTAACGGCGCTGCCCGGGCAAAATTTCGAGTTAAAAATCTACCCAAAGTATTTCAGGATCCTCGCTGATGCTACGGAGTTCGTGCATTGAGCTGAGTTTCTCCAGACTCAGGTTTGAGTTAGGAGGAAAACGGAGCCCTTATGGGTTAAACCCCTGTGCCGTGATGTTGATTAAACAACTAAACTAAACTAAACTAAACACAGACACACACACTTACCCTCTCTCTCTCTCTCTCTCTCTCTCTCTCTCTCTCTCTCTCTCGCTCATTCTCTTCTCATGCACTCTCTCGCTCACTAACTGTCTCTCTTTTACACACTCACTTGCATTTACACACAGACATTCACTCACTCTTTCAGTCACGCAGACACACGCGCATGCATACTCTCTCACTCTCTCTGTCTCATACTCACTCTCTCACTCACACTCTTTCTCGGTAACTCTCTCACCCATTCTCTCACTCACACAGTGAATAATGATAGCGAAAAATGATACCAGTAGGTGACTAGTGGAGACATATAGTCGGTATGAAGTAAGTATTGAACGAGTTTTCGGTTGAATGTGTAGGGACTCATTGGAGTTTGCAGATCCGGTGGAAGGCTATTCCACAGGTGAGCATCAGAATACGCGAATCAGGTTTTGTATAAGTCCAATCTAGGCTTCGTTACATGTAATAAATTTAAGTGCTTACTGTTAATTGCATTAGATTGAATTAACGGTAGAAGATACTCTGGGATATTTCCAGATGTAATTTTATTCACTAATTTGGCTTTGTTAAAAAGGAAGAGCTTTCAAAGTGGTAGAAGTCTTAGATGACTGTATAAATTATTACCATCAACGTGCTTTATGCCAGAAACTAGACGTATAGCGAGGTTTTGGAGCGGACACAGTCGTTTCATATTAGATTTAGGGCAACCATCCCAGACTGAGGAACAATAGTCGAGAGGTGATTGGATATAGGATGCATAGAATATTTTTCGTGTGCTTTCATCCAAGAAGTGCTGAATTTGAGTAAGTTGGTAAACTGTTTGTGCTATTCACTAATTAATGACGTGAACATGAGAGCTCCAGTTTAGATGTCTGCCATTTACATTAACTATAGGCAACGTGTCCACGTGGAGATCGAGCGGTGCCCCAGTTATGGCTAGGGTCTGTAGATTTTGTATGGTCGTTATTAGCATGGATTTCGTTTTGTCGATGTTAATTCTCATGCGGTTTTCATTTGCTCCACCTACTAAGGTTATCAAGTTCGTTTTGTAAAGAGCTCTCTAAGTCACTACGGCTCTCTTTACTAGTGTATATAGTGTAGTCATCTGCAAATAGGTCACACGAAGTATTGAGATATAAAGGAAGATCGTTAATATAAACTGCAAAAAGCAGCGGACATAGTACTGAGCCCTGAGGCACACCAATATTAAGTTGTATGGGTCTTGATAGACAGTTATTTAAGGACTCTACTTGTCTGTCGGATACAAATGACGCAATTAGGTTCACCATACTGGTGCTAGTCTTCATTTGTTTTAATTTTCTAATTAAAATATAATTATCTACCATATCAAAGGCCTTTTTAAAGTCTACAAATACTGCTCCACAAATGTTGCCATTGTTGATACAAAGATGCCAGTTATCGGTCATTTTTGTTAGGGCACTATGGCAAGAATATTTAGGTCTAAACCCAGATTGACTGTCAATTATTAGGTCGTTGCTAATTAAATGGTGCAATGTTATTTTATGTATGTATTTTTCTCATGGCTTTGATAGCGACGATAGTAAGGAAATAGGTCTGTAATTACCAAAGACGCTATTATCAGTTGAACCATTTTTAAAGTATAAACTTTAGCAATTTTAAAGGCAGATGGAAAGTACTTTTTTGGACCATCACTGGTTATATATGAACGTTAAGGACTCACTAATAATTGGTGCAGCACAGCGATTTAATTCTATTACTGATAGCATCTAGACCTTCTGAATTTGTTGCTTTGAGATTTTTAGAGATATTTATATACTTCTGCAACAGGCATCAAGGGAATCTGAGGGGGAATATTTCTAGAGCATTTTCCTTCACAGAATGATGACAGTGAGCTTAAATTACATGCTGAGTCTGGTACTGAGGACTTTAGATTCTTTATTTCTGATTGAAAGAAGCAGCTGAAATCCTCGCATGTTATAGTGCTTGGTATAGATAGTTGGTATCTAAACGGGGTACCTCAGTCTAATGAGTGTTGCAATCATCAGTGAATGATGAGTCTTTGCCTTGTTACTACACTGAAGAGTAGAGGACCGTTTATCAGCAAATATCACTCAAAACTACACAGTGCCTCCCAGACACGAAGCTAAGTAGCAAACCTATAATATCAGTGACCACCTACGGTCAATTGCTTAGACCAAAATGGAATCAACAGTTAATAAGATTTAAAAGATTTACAATATTCCCCAGGAATAGGAAATAGCCGGAGGACTATATCTTTAGTCCCAGAAACGAGGATAGTCATCTTTATACGATTATGTCAGAACTTTACATACTGATCGGGAGTATTATAGAAACAAAACGTTATAGATAGTGAAATGTGTTATTGTTAGATATGGACCAAGATATCCTGTGTGTATTTTTAGTTGTGTATATTATGATACCCATGGTGCATAACCTCCCCCATTTACTCAGTATAAGATTATAATCTTCTTCTACGGAGTTATTCAATTTTATATTGGAGTTACGTGTGTGTAACTGTGTTAAATAATAGTGTGATAGTAATGCATCAGTTAATAACAGATCAGAAGAACTGTGTGGTTGGGATACTACTCGCTTTCACTCTAAACGGAGTGATCTTTCTCCTCTCTGAATGCAGTGCCTTTCCTGTGCTCTCTTGGCCTTCTACTAGAAAACCCTACAATATACCTTTGTGAAATATTACAAGATGTGTCTGTTCCAGTACTAAAGAATCGTTACGAGCCATTTCTGGTTTTCAATTAGTAGTCGGCAACAACGATTTCGGGATATCTGTCTATCTCCCATTTCAATTTAATATATCACACTACTTTGATAAAATAATGCTGAAAATTCTTAGACAGTCAAAATGAGTAATCTGGACACTTTGAGGGAAGTTACAACGCAAAGGTAACTTGTCACAAACATCAGAAAAAGACAGTTTTCATTTTTTTGGCCACATTTTGCGGAAACAATCTAGAACCTGTTGTGATACTTGAAAGTTTTGTAGAAAAAGAGATAGCCGTAGACAGCGAGAGAAAATTCTTGACAATCTAGTGTTATGGCACTGAAGGGAGTCAAACATGAATTGATACATGCCATTGGAGATCGCAAGATGCGTAGAAGCTTAATCGCCCACGACAGACGACAAGGCACTTGATGATGATGACTTGCTATCATAGATCTGCTATCTGTATATCACAGGTGGATTCTAGCTGGGTTCAGATGATGAAAGAAGATCATTCACTTTCTTGCAAAAAGTGGACTATAGAACTAAGTTTTCATTGGGGTTTCCAGTTCGATTAGTCAAATACGCCAGCTAGGTTACATCATAATCTTCATGTAGCAGGTTCTCTGCAGAACGTCGCGCACATCATGTCCACCGGAAAGGCTCTAGGTCACTTGCCAAATCCCCCTGCCTCCTTATTTACATACTCAATGGCACCTGGGCGCCCCGCCTTCCCCCGCCGCACCGCCAATGTTCTCCTCCTATGTGTTTCTAGGGCAATCCCTGGGCTCGTGGCGCTATTAACCTTTAGTCCCTTGACCCCCCTTAACCACACCCTTTATGCGGTTCACTCACTTTGTTGGAATCAAACACGCACATCCAATGGAACTCTCGTCTAGTCCACAACAAGGATAGAGATAAGTAAGTGTTGTATTTCCACGTAAGTGTTTCATGTATTTGTGTCATTGTGTGCTTTGTTTTTCTATGTGGGAGAAGGTTTTAGCCGCAAAGTCCAATTTGTTACTTGTGATCGTGTTCTAGTAAAGCTTAACGTTCTTGTGTGATTCATTCATTGTATACTCACAACGTGTTTTTAATGTCATGTTGCCGCGTCAGTGATGGTCGAATCATGTCTTCCCATTCAGGAATAATACCATCCGTCACTGTTCTGTCTATATCATTGCAATGTTTAATTTGGCCAGGGTCTTTCAATGTCCAAGACATGGTGCTATTTATGAACGAGTTTTCTTCGATTCTCAGATCTTGTAGAATGTCTTCATATTTCTTTAGCTTGATTAATCTATTCTAAGAAGTGATCTCTTACATTTAAGTTTAACTAATTACGTGTCATAGGATGATTTATTGCTTTAAGCAAGTTCTCGTATCTGCCATGGGCTTATATTTCGCCGAAGTGTTGTCATCCTATTATAATACAACATGAGCGCTACCACATTAACAAATTTAAAGCCATAAATGTGATACACCCCAACTTCCCATTTGCTGTCTTTTATTGTGTTTGGTCCAATACTACTGATTGTTTAACTCGATAAAAGCCTCAATTTTATTCTTTAGTGACTGCAAATTGGCCCATGACTTTAATCCGAATATTATCGCAGAAAATCTCAAAATGTTTATTTTTATTTCTTTGCTGGTTGTGTGCTACGGGCTCTGTATGTTATTTATCATCTGCAATTTTGTGCGCAATATTCTTCTGATTTATTTTTAATAAAGAATAAATGCTGTTCGGAAAAAGAAACGCAACATTTTTGGTGTTACTTTTATAAAAGATATTCGTTCATTGGACATCAGTCAACCTTCCGACTGTGTCCAACTGGTCATTAACTTCTCGTGATTACCTGAATTTTACTCACTTTATAATTTGTGAGACCATGAGAGAGGTCACGGTCAAGACAATATTTTTGACAATAACTCGTGACAGGTTCATGATAATCCCGTGAAACTTACTGAACACAAAGCTCTCTGACCATATTATTGAATGCTCATATTTGATTGCCGACTTCCTGGCCTAGAAGTTACCGACTTTTCTCCGTAATCTTGTATACTCTCGCAAGTAACGTGACGACAGTGAGAATCAGCAGTGGTTCGAATCGCGTCGGTAACTTACGGGGTATGTGAGCCGGCCGCTCAGAAAGCAATGACAAACTATTGAGCGTAATCTTGCCAAGAAATCAACAATCAGCTGAAAGATGCTGATGTTGACAGCGATGTCCTGTAAAGGATATGCAAATATATTTTTATATAAGATTGACTCCCCTCGAATAAATTCAGTTGAACATTCAATCTGCAAGTATGGCTCATCTCACTACAGAACAACAACTCATTATCATCGGACGTTTACAGGCTGGACAGTCACAAAGTGTAGTAGCCAGATAATTTAATTTGGTTAGAAGCACCATTAATCGCCTATGGAGGCGATTTCAAGAAACTGGCTCAGTGGCAGACCGACCGCGCAATGGACGACCCAGAATCACAACTGCTGCCAAAAACCGCTTCGTCACCTAAGGAATCGATTTGCATCTGCGTCCACCACAGTCCAGTCAATGCCAGGAGCTCGTCGAATTTCAGATCAAACGGCTGCACGACACTGGTCTTTGGGCTAGAAGACCTTACAGAGGTTCTGTTCTTACGGACGGCATCGCCAGAACCGACTGCAGTGAGCGAATCAGCATCGTCAATAACATTGTGGTACAAGTTTGCAATTGAAATTGCAATAATGTTGCGGTTTTTTGTTTTTTAACTGTACAGAAACGTTAGTACTTAATTTCACGCCAAAAGTTATTGCACATGCGTAGTAAACACATGTTTACTATCTTACGGGTTCATGCCGGGTTCACGGTCAACGGCAGGCCATGTGTGAGTAGATCGCTATTCGTTGATTTTCACAATTGTATAAGTGTCGCAATTTCAGAAAGCGATTACAAATTACTGAAGGTAATGTTTTCTCAATCAATCAATCATGTGCCATGCCGGAAAGCGTGGGCGGTCATGACTCGCCATTTCACTCGATCACCAGAGTCGTGGATCAGCTCAGTGTTCCTGTCTCGTCCATGCCATGTGGCCAAGCCATCCAGGTATTTTCCTCTCTGTCTTCGTCTTGGTCTGTTCCCTTCGATCTTGCCAGTTGTCACTAAGTTCTCCGGTCCATTTCTTCTCATAACATGTCCAAAATATTTTGACTGTCTACGTATAATTTCTCTAATCAATTTACGATTTTCATTTGTCTCCTGTAGTACTTGGTCATTGGTTTTTTTGTCTGTCCATGGTATTCTTTGCATTTTCCTCAGGAACCACATTTCTGCAGCCATCAGATGTTTTTCAGCTTGGCTGCTCATTGTCCAAGTTTAACATCCATATAAAAGAACAGGCTTTATTTATCCGCTCAACACTCTTTTTCTCGTTTCAATTGACATATTTTTATTGGTCAGAATGTTTTTCATCTTGCTAAAGGCTACTATCGCTATGGCGATTCTTGTTCTAATCTCTTCAAGGCATCTCCCATCAGATGTTATGACTGTTCCTGGATAATTGTACTGATTCACTTGTTGAAGAATATTCCCATTTACTTGTATATTACATTGTGGTACTTCGTTCTTCCTTGTGATGACCATAACCTGTGTCTTTTCACAATTTAATTCTAACCCCAGTTGCTCACTGTGTACAACAACCGCATTTACTAATTGTTGCAGATCCTGTGCATTGTCTGCAATCAATACTGTATCATCTGCATAGCTAATGTTATTGATGTTTCGCCCTCCAATACTGATTCCATTATATCTTCTACATTTTTGAAAATATTTTCACTGTATACGGAAAAAAAATCTGGAGACATGACACATCCCTGCCTAACACCTCTCTTAATAGGCTGATACTGTCCCACTTCATTATCAATCCTTATGGCAGCTTGTTGTTTCCAATATATGTTTTTTATAAGTCTAATGTCTTTCCCATGAATTTGTAGATCTGCAAGCATATCAACCATGTTGACATGTCTAACTCTATCAAAAGCCTTTGTGTAGTCAATAAAGCAAAGATGTATATCCTTGTTTACTTCTATAGCACGTTTAATAACTGTTCGCAGCATATACACAGCATTTACTGTACCCTTTCCTTCTACAAACCCACATTGTTCTTCCCCTATTTCAGGTTGTATCTTCTTCCTCACTTTTTGCATGATAATTCGGAGCAAAATCTTTGTGATGTGACTCATTATACTAATTGTTCTATGTTTATCACATTCCAAGGCTCCTGATTTCTTTGGGATTGCAATAAATAAAGAGTTACATAATTCAGAAGGTATATCTCCTGTATCATATAATGTGTTCAGCAGTCCGGTGACTTGCTCTAGTCTACATTCTTCTAAAGCTTTAATCATTTCTGTTGTGATGTTATCTGTACCGGGGGCCTTGCCAGCTTTCATATGCTTAAGAACATTTCGAACCTCCATCTTCAAAATTGGCGGTCCTTCATTATTAAATCTAATATCATACTGTTCCTCTCTGTTATCATCATAAAGGTTATTTCACATAATCTGACCATACATGTAGAATCTGATCTTTTTTTAATTATGATTTTGCCATTTTTAGTTTTTAGACAGCCTGCTGATGTACGTGTTCTTTTATTAGTTAGTTCCTGAATTCTTTTGTGCACTAATGTGGTATTTTGACAGTTGTGTTGTTTTCCAATTTCTAAGCACTTTTCCTCAAGCCATGCTTCTTTTGCCTCCTTACATAATATTCTGACATGTCTGTGAATTTCTTCATCTCTTCTTCTCTTCTCTCTCTTCTTCAGCGTTCCGAGCCATTGAGGTTCTTTGCTGCAAATACAATCCGTCTTCATTCGTCTCTCTTGTGGACCTTCTCTTGCCAGTCGTTGATTCCAAGTGCTTGTAGGTCTGTACATGTATTATATCTCCACCGCCTTCTTGGTCTACCTCTGGGTCTACGGTAATTTCTTCATATTTGGCAGAATTATTTTTGTCCAGTCTTCTTGTTTCCATTAGGTGTAAAATGTCTTCATTCATTCATTTCTTGCGACCCACCTTCTATAATTTTTGAATAGTTGTTTCTGCAGCCAAACTGATTGAATTCTTCAACATATCCCATTGGTCATCCACATCTTGCAATATGATCTCTAGATCAGACACTATATCAAATCTGTTCTGTACTTCTATGTTGAATTTGTTTTGTATTTCCTTGTCATTACTCTACACAAATCATATTTAATGTTTCCTGTTATATACTTGACTTTCTTCAACTTTATCCTCAATGTCCCTGTAAGTAATTTGTGGTCACTATAACAATCAGCACTGAGAACTGTTTTTTTCTATTGTTAGCGCGTTTCTAAATCTTCTGCTAATCAGAATGTAGTCAGTCTGGTTTCTGATCCTGCTATCAGGATTCCTTCATGTCCATAATCTTCTGGGGTGTTGCTTAAACCAGATGTTTCCTACAATCATTTCCTGTTCGTTTGCCCACTCAACGAGTATGTATCCTCTTTCATTTCTCTCTCCTAAACCATAGTTTCCTACTGTGTAACTATCACCTTGATTTCCTACTTTTGCATTGAAGTCCCCTATTATTATGTTTATTTCTGATTTTGTTTAAACATTTCTTTAAGGTAGACTCTGTGTCATTATACAATTCCTCTACACTATCTTCACTGGATTCTCCTGTTGGGGAATATACTTGAATAACATTTATGCTAAAAGGTCTGCCACTTAATTTAACTAGCAGAACTTTGTCCTTGAACAGATTTTGATGTCTTCCTGTCCAAAATAATTGCCACTCCCCTTTGTCGATCTTCACCTCCAGAATAAATAATCTTAAAATCTTCATCTATCTTGATGCCTGCTCCTGTACATCTCGTTTTGCACATCCCTAAAATATTATTTTTTCTCTTTCTATTTCTTGTTTTATGTTGCCTAATTTTTCGTCGTCGTTTAACGTCCTAACGTTCCATGTTGCTAATTTTAATGTCTCTGTCCTTGTCTTGCAATGATCCGTCTTTAGGCGAATCATAATGTACTAGGCACTTTTAAAGAGGTAGTTTGCCGTTGCTTTCCTCTATGGCAGTGACCGTACTGGTCGGGTGACCACAGCCATTGCCTCGCTAAAGAGATCCTCTGCCGTCGCAAAACTTGAGACCATGACCAACAAATATCTGTCGGCTGCCCACAAAATTTCATCCACTACCTATCTTCTGTGGCTTCTTTTGAACACTTCCAATAAACGAATACGAAATAACACCACATAATCAACAGAAAAATACTAAACAGCGTCTCCCGAAGAATAAACTCGTCACCTCGTCACCATTTGTTAAAGTTTCCTATAAAATCAAAAACAGTCAATAAATACTGGGTGGGACTAGGATGTCCTGTAAAGGACAGACAATAAACCTGTTAGTGAATAAGAGAACGCCAAATTTCTTTTATATAATGCGAATGCACTAGACAAAACATCGATCAACAAACATCCCGTTTCGAGGTAAGGTAAACATTACAATCTGGTGAATATTTGAAGAATGGGGGGCAGAAATAAGATACCTCTTAGATCAACAATTTTCCTAGTACAGTGCAGACTTGATAAGGTGAACTCACCTGGGACCCCAAAAAGATAGTTCTTCTTATCAGAAATTCCAGTTATAAGAGTTCAAACACATAGTAATGCATTTACAACTTTACAATACAATATTATTCTTCACAACCAAAATAAACCACATCCGAGATCGCCTTAAGTTGTTTGCACTGTATAAATATTAGTATCAATTGTACGCACAGTCCTTCTATATTCGTGCTCTAACAGTCAATGTGTAAAAGGCGCAATGATAGGTGCTCCCTTTAGTTGAGTACGAGTTATGAGATGGAAAAAAAAATATCAGCCAAATACATTTCTAAACGCCCTTGTGTTATGGGGTCCCTAAAGGAGAAGTATAGAGTGGTAGCACCATAAGTCAGTGTCTGATCTGGCAGGTGTTACGCACGCAGGCGGTCAAATCCCTGTAGCGGCCGGGGCGACTGCATTAATGTTCACTTGTAAATATTAAAACATAAATACCATTCAATATTATTTACTGAACAACTGCCATGGGATGATTAATCGTAGTAGGTGACTTCCCGCATCAGCCAATGGCTTATATACTGAGTTTTCTTTATGCAACCCCCTTTATTTTGAGATATAATACAACATGTCTGCTACTTCACAACTCTAAAAATCATTACTGTGACACACTATTACTTCCTACTTTCAGCCATCCAATTTTGTTAGGTCCAAACCTACATTTTGTTTTGCACTGAATCTGGTATTGGAATGATAGCCGGTGAAAAGGGGAGAGTGTGGATTGTTAAGAAATGGCCTTGTAATTTCTTTCTAAGACAGGGCAGAGATAGGGGCAGTTTAGCTGTAGAATTACAGGTGGCGTAAACAGGGTGGCAGAGTGGTGAAGGGACGTAAGGGCCGTTATAAACCAAGACAATGCATCGTTTGTGTGGTACTCCCTGGATAACTGGAGGGTGAAGACAGAGGTCCCATGTATTATACAAAATACAAAAAGCATACAAGATGTAGCCTAGTGGGTGATTCTGGGGTGCACAAAGGACACACCAATTATATGCATGAGGCATATCTTGACGCTACCAACAATGGCGGATAGGCTTAGGGTCCTTCAGGCCAAATGGTACCTTAGAGTTTCTGCAGAGAGGGATCACTCCCTGCATAAAGCCGTAGATATGATCAAGGGTCATAGACTACAACGAGACAGGTACTGGATGGCACAGGCAGAAATATCTTTACGTCAGGTGTGTGATCTAGACACCATCAATAGTAAACAAGAGTGGGTTGAAGTACCGGCAGACAGATCGGACTGGCACAATGTAATAGTAACACTGGTTCGTAAATGTAGAGAATGGGTAGCGGGCCGCACTGAGTTTGAGGTGCAACAACTGATCCAGAGTAATACACATCAAGGTGACATATTGAACTATACTGATGGGTCAGTGGTGAAAAGCAGACGGATTTATTGGGGTTTCATTTCCGAAGGCTAATGGACGATTCTTGAAAAAGGAGAGTATGGCATATGAGGTTACGACCTCCAGCATGAGAATGGAGGTGGAAGCAGTCACAGCGGAATTCCGTTGGTTAGAGGAGACCACTGCAGCACACATTGTCTTCATCACGGACTCAAGAAGTATGCTTAGTAAGGTGGAGAAAGGAATGCTTCGTGTGGAATGGCTCACCTCGAGGATTGTGAGAACAGTATGGATTTTTTTCCAGTATGGCGGGAGTGCGGTGGAATAAGCAGGCTGATAGACTGGCAGGGAATGCACCTCTTGATGGTAGATTACCTAAGGATAAGGGAGAAGTGCTAGTGCGCCTGTGGGACCAGGCGGAGAATGTGGGGGAACAGATAGAGAACCCGTATGTGGAAAGGATGAGATTACAGGGGATTGGCAGGTGCTCTCGTAGAATCTCACAACTGAGAGGGAAGATCATGAGAACTTTCAATCAGATAGCGGTGGGAACGATGAGTATTGTGACTCTTTGCTGGCTGTTGAATGAGGAGACAGAGCGCGTATGGGAATGTGCTGAGTGCAGTGATGTCGGTTCTTAGCTTAACTCAACTCAACTCAACATTGTAAGATACGGTTAGTACTGCTGGAATTCGAGATATATTTCTTTGGAGGAGGAGGGGTAGGGGGGAGGAAGTATGGTATGGATAATGTATCTTCTACGTCTTCACCGATTATAAACTAAATGTTCAATAAATGCGTGTGCAGGGGTAAGATAATGAGGCAGATATGTGGGGCAAGCAAACCAAAATTAGAAATATCAATCATATTGCCTTTTTATGTACCTTGTGCAGCCCGCCCATTAATTACATTTAGTTGTAAATTATGCTGCCAAAGTAACATTCTTCTTCTGCGTTCATCGGGAGTGGGTTTTTTTTCCCAGTCATAATTGCGGTGTGTCTGGGCCAAAAATCCTTAGACCAACACATCAGACTTTAGCATGCGTTGTTTACCAGGTTAGCATTCCGGAGGGGGGGGGGGAGGGGGGGGGGGCTCTCACTGTTGTGGTGCCATCCACATCCCAGCTGGTCAAGTTAGAGCGGTCGAAGACTTCACGGTCAGCCCTCAAGGGAGGGCAGGGGCATTCCATGGGCATTTTCCGCCATCCATGGAGGCTTCCATAATTGCAGAGCCGACACACAGCGCTCTGGTGCTGGGCTCACATAAGGAATCGCTAAGTCCTGCACATGGCTGCTTTAATTTCTCACTTCCATGTATTGAGCATTTCGTTCGCCACAGGCCGCTCCTCGCACAATCCAGCAACGGTCAGTCTGCAGACGACTTCCAGTCAGCGAGCTTTCGGTTGGGACGTGTACGGTCGCTGTGCCCGGAAGACCATATAGTCAGAGCTGTTCCAACCGGAAGACAAGATAGTCAGAGCTGTTTCGGGCATGAGGGACATTTTACTGGGGAGTTTTTGAGTTGTGCCATTTTTATTTCCAACCTTTAGGACGGCACTTGTACGAACGTATTTCTTTTTTTTTAAACCAGGTGCCAGAGATCTGTTAGGGGTGTTTACAAGCTAACCCTGACAGTTCTGAATGTCTGTGCCCATGAAACCAGTCAACAACAGCTGCGTCACAGGTGTGGAGTGAACAACAATCTTTATTGAACAACAGCAGAGTCGGCCATAGCTACGTCGGCACAGTCACGCCGTATTCACGTCCCCACTAGCACCTGACCTGCTTACACTCCACAGCCTCTCGTCAAGACTACTGGCAACTATATTTCCTAGACACAAATATTTAATACTGCCCTACTTACAGTCTGGCGGCTCAACTCGACCGGAGGTCAGCACAGGCCTGTCGACTCGCCCAAACGACACAGTTGGACTCGCTCGTTTTGATGTCGTGTGTTCAGTCGCCTGGTTGCGGTGGCGTCTCTGCTTTGCCATTATAGATCGTTGGTTGCTGCATAAACTATCTTAGCAAACTCTCAATAAACTTTCATGATGGATACTCACCTTGTTCTCATTAACTTTCAACTCTGGCTCTCTGTTTGCTTGCGACGTCGTCGTGATGGCGGTTCTCAGCAGAGTGATCTGTGTCTGCCGCTTTCCGCGCTTGCCCGATCCATCACGTGAACTGAGCTCGCTATCTGAATGGCTCTTAATTTTAGGCGTCTATTTCTTCTAGTTCTTTCTTCCAATTTACTGTGAATATCCCCACTAATACTAACTAGTTTCTGGACTGCTGTCCGTTAATTTTCCCGTTGGGCAGAATCATGGCACCAGGTTAGCCTTCCTGGGTATTTCGAAGGTCATTCTCTTGTGGTGTTACCCACATGTCAGCTGGTCAAGGTAGAACGGCCAAAGACATCACGGTCAACCCTCAAGGGAAAGCAGGGGCAGACCATGAGCATTCCCCGCCATCCAAGGAGGCTTCCATAATTGCAGAGCCGGTGCATTGCGCTCCTGTACTGGGCTCATCCAGGGAATCGCCACGTCCTGCGCATGGCTGCTTAAATTCCTCACTTCCATGTATTGGGCATTTCGTTCGCCATTGACCCCTCCCCACGCATACCAGGAACGGTCAGTCTGCATTCGACATCCACTCAGCAAGCTTTCGCTTCGGACTTACACGTAATAGATTCGCTAGCCAAGCGTTCCATTTCATGTCAATGAGGCGTTTCTCCGCCTTTGACTATGCTCTCTCAATGAGTATTTTATACAGACTTGCATCGTAACGATTGCTTGTGATTGGGACGCTTTTTCTACTGTAATAACGCTCACGAGGTAGGCTACATGTGCTGCTGGCTCAGCACCTTACCTCCATGCAGCAGTGAGCGAGAAACGCCAAGCATGCAGCAGGCTCAGCATCTCACCACAATTTTGCAGTGAGTGAATATCGGCCCGGCTCTCACATCCGGGTTTATTGACTTAGAGGCGTTAATCAGACATATCCGTCAGCAGAGAGCCATAGAATATGTGTCTGGACCAAGAATGTTGTGGCATCGTGCGCTTGATTCGCACTTGCACTGCCTGTCCTCAGTCTACCTGCAAGGCAACAGGTGTGTATCTCTCTTAGTCTAGTTCTTATCCCTTGACCTGTCGGACATGTAGCTGTGCTACTGTCTGAATGGCTCTAGGCACTGGAACACTCAAGCCCCTCTACCATCACAAGGTGGAGACGCGTCAGAGTAGACACTAACATTTAAAACAACTCATTTTGTTAATATTATCGAAGAGGTGTAAACATTCTTTTCTGCTCATCCTTAGAGGGGGACACCATAGAGTGTAATATTGGTACATTCATCATTATCATCATCATCATCATCTTCCACTTCTGCCGTCAAGCGTCGTTGGGAGGAATAATTTGCGTTCCAGCGCCCGGCAGGCGGCACTGGATAGTGTCATTCCGTGTAGTTGTACAATGTCTCTGATGTCGTCAATCCATTTTCTTCTTGGGCGTCCTCGTGGTCTCGTCGCAGATGATCTTTGATGTAAGGCCAGTGATGGTAGTTGCTGATGTTGCATTCTAACGACATGGCTTAACCACTTGATCTTCTGTCTTTCAATAAATGTGGCACAAGGCGTTGATCCCACAGTCTGTCTGATAATAGCATTTCTTACTCGGTCTCGGATCGTTAAGTTGGCAGCTCTCCTCAGGTATCTCATTTCGCAGGTGTTTATTTTGCGAGGGTGTAATTTGGATAAAGTCCATGTTTGAGATTGGTAGCATAGGGTTGGTGTGAATATACTGTTTATTATCTGTCGTTTTGCGGACATGGGTATGTTTGGATGTTTCAATAAGGGTGATAGTTGATACGTAAGTGCACTAGCTTTTTGACATCTGATTTCGATTTCTCTGTCCAATCTGCCATCTTCTGTGATAATACTTCCAAGGTATTTGAATTCTTTAACTTGTTTCAGAGATGTGTTATTTATCTGTATACTTTGTGGGCCTGGCGATCTTCTAACTTACATTACTTCGGTTTTGGCTGTGTTTATACTCATATTGTATCTGCTGCAGGTTGAACTCAGATTAGTAATATGATTTTGTAGTCTGCCCTCATCGCTGTAAAACAGGCACTGATCGTCTGCAAACAGAAGTTCATTTATTCCCTGTGGGTCAGTTGTTTCATCTGGAGTAAAGAGTTCTAAATTTTCTGAAACTGTTCTGTCGAGACTTGCTTCTTTGGAAATTCTGTCCATGTAGATATTGAATAGTAGGGGAGAGAGCACACATCCCTACCTCACTCCTGTATTGACTGTGAATATATCTGATATACCCTCTTGTGTTCTTACTGCACTTAGGCTCGAGTGGTACATGGCTATGATGTTTTCTAGCAGTTGCCCTTCTATCCCATAGTCTTCAAAGATGGTCCATAATGTGTATCTGTCTACTCTATCGAAAGTCTTTTCCTGATCTACAAACACAACATTCTGCTGGACACTATATTCGATAGTTTTTTCCACATATTTGTATAGGTGTAAATAATGCATCAGTGCAACCTTTACCTTTCCGAAAACCGAATTGTGCTTTGCTTAACTGTTGTTCAACTATTGGTCTAGCTCTTTTGGTACATTAACACTGCAATATGTAGGCGATATAAGGTAGGAGAGTATAATATAAGGTGCGAGAGTAGAATACAAGGTGAGAGAGTATAACACAAAGTGGGAGAGTATAATACAATGTGGGGGAGTATACCATAAGGTGGGAGAGTATAATCCAAGGTGAGTGCCATGGTCCAGTTTATACAGGTCTGGAACATGACATGAGTTTGTAACAAGCGCGGTCTGCATGAAGAGACCGTGTGAAGTGACCTTCCAAGGCATTGGTCACAAAAGTGTAAAAAGCAGTCTGGATGTTTTGTGCGAGGACAGAACGTCACATTGATCAGTTGGACTAGAGCTATGGTCAGTGTCGGACCTAGTTCTGAGTTGAGTAGAATGGCCAAATAAAGAGCCCCTACTTTTGTAATTAGAGTGTATATGAGTATTGCATTTATGTGATATGTGGTTAATATGATAATGTAATTCGTATCATATTCGGAGACAAAAAGAAGTATAAAACTATACCTGTGTTGGGTTATTCCGGACATGTTGAGTCTGTTCTAAATTACTAGTTGTTGTATATAGTGCAGTGAAAGAACTCAAATCTAGCTCAAGACATGAGAGAATTAATCAAAATGAGAAGATCACAGCACCGCCAGTCAGAAGGGTGATGGTCCAGAAATAATTCATAGAAACGTGAGCAGTCAGAAAGATAAATTGACGGTTGACATCACAGCGAATTTCCTCCAGTTGCTTGTTGCGCTGTGGCGTGATCAGCTGTGTCATCCCAAAGATGGTCTGTTCCTGCATATTTTCCAGTGACAGTCAACATACGCACATCAGCCATAAGCGATAGTATTATGAACAATGAATCTAACTCACAAATAACGAGCCCATTTGACGACCTATAACATCACCTATGAAGAATAAATGAGCTACTACTCGTCCTATGGCAGTGGGAGAGCAGAATACATGGTGAGAGAGTTAGTTAGTTAGTTATCAGTTGGGGTATCTTCGTTGCACTCCGGACATGTCCATAGGTGCTCAGATCCTCCCCCCCAGCATATGCATCAGCGTCCGGTGGCTAATAGTGCCAGTTCTGTGTTGGTTGACGAGGCGCTTTGTTTTCCCGATGTACCTCTCGCGTCTGGCTGTGCCGATTCTTACTCCCAGGTCTTTCATCCTGGAAAGCGATGTGGAATCACTGGCGTCAAAATCCTCTGTTCTCGCCATATCTTTAAGGGCGTTAATAACATCGGCACGATCCATGGGCTGGCCATCTACAGGGGGTGCAGAGCCAGCCAATTTATCAGCTCGTTCATTTCCCTCGACTCCCGCATGTCCCGGGACGAAGATGAAGGTGACTTTGCGGACAACAGACTTCCGCAGCGACTCAGTCCACTGTCTACGTACAGATCCAGCTTCGATCTTCTGAATCATGCTCATTGAATCACTTAGTACACACACGTTGGTATAATGCTGTGATTCCAGCCATATGAAAGCCTGTGTAACTGCCATCACCTCCATCGTCATGCTGCTCGTGGTCATGGAGTGGGCACCACTGGATTCTTGAACGGTTCGGCCCGCTGAGCGGGCTGTAAATGCCCACGCACTTCGCTGCTGCTTTACAACAGATCCATCTGTATAGATGAGCACTTCGGGGCTATCTGAGTGATCATAGATGAGCGCGTTAACCTCTGCATTGACAGCGGCAGGGTTCTGCTCTCTGCACCGTCTGTCGAGTGTGATAATGCAGGAGAAGGTACACTTAAAAGCTGGAGGCACCGGCACCCATTCCTTGCCGGGGTTGATGCTGGTAAGACTGCAGACCTGTCCGACGACATCTTCCGCCCGACCCATCCATGATTTGCCCCTCTTTAGCCTGTCACCCTTTTCTCTGAATACAGCGTCATGCAGAGGGTGCTGCTCATCTGCACTTATTTTTAAGTATGCACGAGCTCTCCAGATCTTGATTCTGTGTTCCATTGTCGGGAAGTCAAGGAGGTATCTCATTGCTACACAGCTGGTGTCTTTCGTGCAGCCCAAAATGATGCGCATGGCTTCGTTTTGTACCTTTTCAAGTCTTCCAATGGTGAGAGAGTATAATATAAGGTGAGAGAGTATAATATAAGGTGACAGAGTATATTACATTGTGAGAAAGTGGAATAAAAGGCGGGAGAGTATAACACAAGGTGGGAGAGTATAATACCAGGTGGGAGAGTATAATATAAGGTGAGAGAGTATATCACATGGTGACAGAGTATATTACATTGTGAGAAAGTGGAATAAAAGGTGGGAGAGTATAATACAAGGTGGGAGAGTATAATACCAGGTGGGAGAGTATAATACAAGGTGGGATAGTATAATACAAGGTGGAGAGTATAACACAAGGTGGAGAGTATAACACAAGGTGGGAGAGTATAATACAAGGTTGTCGTGTCCTCCTTTAAAGTGTCGTCCCTGGAGTGACGAGAGTCGACACCCACATTATAATATTTTTTTTTTCCTCTCAATATTCTGGAGAATCCACCAGCTTCCGTCCAACACACTCCATCAGCCTATGGACACCTTTTCCTATCACTCTCTCACTGTCGTACTATGCCCCCCTTCTCATACTTCCCCAACGCAACATACTCAACAACTATTGCTTCTAAAAATTAATAAAGACTAATTTATTAAAAGAAAAGTGTAACGTATATGAGACGTGTATGCGAAGAAAAAAATGTGTCGTGTATTATAACATAAATGAGTATGTCAGCCTTCAAAGTTCAGGATCATAGTGTACACATCATGGCAAGGATCACACGACATCATTCGAGTCAGTACGAAAAACCTCACCGAAGTCGTATCCTTCTCTCCAGACATGTCCTCCTCCAGGAACTCTGATGACCATGAGATCTGAATCCCATGTAAATATATAATCCGTGGAAAAAAACTGTTATTGTTCCTAACACAACTGTTCCTAACAGTTTATAGAAACTCCGGCTTCATAATTCCGGCGCGGTGAAAACAAACATGGAACACTGTCCTATGAACAAGACTTTTTGTCTCTTGATAAATGTTCACTAGTTCTCACTATTAAACAGTTATTGTATCTAGAATAAAATGGCTTGCTTTATTCACTAGATATAGTCTGAAAGTTCTGATTTCCTTGATACGTGGCACAACTACACTTCAATGTTTGGTTTCATCTAATGTGAACATCAGTTCCTACTGATCTAGTTCCACGTGGGCTGAACCTCCATCACTTCAGGTGTGTTAACGATTGGTATTCACTCATGTAGGATACATATACCATTAGACTCCACCGAGCAATGTGTCTTAACTTCTTCCGTTGCGAAAGTTGTTGGCCCATCTCTCCACATCATACTTTATCCGGGATCGGATTTTTTAGTTGTTCCGGGTTCTTCATTCCACCCAGAGGAACCTTATGTAAAAACCGCCTCATTCCCGGGATGGCTACTACACTTTGCCATAACGGCACATGCTAGTTAATGTTAAATTAATCTAACACTGTAGAGCTCTCCCACAAACACGTCCATCATAATCCACGGTTCTTGGTCAACTCCCCCCTAGTTGATCCCAACTCGGGTTTATATGGCAAACTCCTAAAATTGGTCACGGGATATGGGTGACGTTCTGCAGGTGTTATTTGCGCATATCATCCATTGTCAGGAAACTATTTTCCTTGCTTAAGTCCTGTCAAAGTTGTCAGTAATAGTTTAGATTCTCAAAACAAGCCAGCGAGTTGCTGTCGAGTTCCAACAAAGAGTTTTCCTCAACAAGCTGTCAGTAGCAATCTGCCCCTCTGAGTGATGTCCGGAAACTATATGACATATGGACTGTTTACTTCCTTGCTGAGTACTTCCGTTTTCCATCTGACTTGTCAAAACGATGTATGATTCAGCGCACTCACTTCCTCCTCACTCACCACCAAATGTGTATATGGGCTGACCCCACGGCTTCCATTTGTATTCAAATGTTGACAACCTTGTCAAGGCGATGTCGGGATTCGGCTCCCGCACTTCCGACAGTGGCCAATCCGTCAACCAGATGTACCAGTACAACTGTTATTTCTGCTCGACCTGTTTTGGAAACACGTGTAGCCACAACTATGAATGTTTTCTCTGTATTCGTTGAAACCCTTGTTGCTTAGCAGATAGTCCGGTTAATCAAAACATCCTCCCTAACAATTAGCTGGGTAAACGCACGGTTTCATTTTGTGACATAGGCCCCCTCTTAAGAGAGTAGTCCATCTCACTCTTCTCCACCGTGAGTTTAATCCAGATGATTCATTCTTCTTCTTCAGGAGCTGGGTGTCTTGATAAGAAATCCGCTCCAACATTTTCCTTCCCAGGAATGTACTCCACTGTGAAGTTATATGGTTGAAGTAACAACGACCACCGCATCAAACGGGCGTTGAGCTTCTGAGAAGTAGCCAGGAACATCAGGGGCTGATGATCCGACTGGACCCGAAACTTAACTCCATACAAATATGGCTGAAATTTTTGCACTGCCCATACGAGGGACAAGCACTCTCTCTCGACGGTTGAATAATTCCTCTCCGCCTGTAGAAGTTTCTTACTTGCGTATGCTACAGGTTTCAAAACCGAAGCATCTTCTTTTCCTTCCTGTAACAAAGCGGCTCCAATTCCAATCGCACTCGCATCCGTTCTCAACACAAATGGTTTGGAAAGGTCAGGGAGCTGTAATACAGGTTTGCTGACCAAGGCCTCCTTTAACTGACTATAGGCATTCTCACATTCTGGTGTCCAAATGATTTGATCCGGTAATCCCTTTTTCAAGGTTTCCGTCAACGGAGCTCCCAGTTCCGTGAAATGTGGGATAAATTTGTGGTAGAACCCACACAACGAGAGAAAAGATCGCACATCCTTCTTCGTTTTTGGCCTTGGTGCATTTCTGATTTTCTCCAGGTTCTTCTCTTCTGGGACAATGTGTCCTGGAGTGATGGTGTGACCTAGAAATTCCAGAGTCTGGTAACCAATCATGCACTTGGTTGGACGAGCAGTAAGCCCTGCTTCCTTGAGCCTCTTAAACACTCTCTCCAAGGATTGTAAGTGGTCATCCAAGCTGTCACTGGAAATCAGAATATCATCCATGAATGAGATGATGGACGGATCCTGTAACGGATCTAGTAAAGTCCTCATCATGCGTGTAAACACACTAGGTGCATTGCTGAGTCCAAAGGGCATGACCTTGAATTCGTAGTGTCCACTGGGTGTACTGAAAGCTAACAGTGGTCGAATCTCCGGTTTGACTGGTATCTGATAGTACCCCCGACTCAGATCCACCTTTGAAAAGTACCGAGCCTTATGGAGCCTAGCGAATAACTGAGTTGGATTCGGCAAAGGTTCCACCTGAAACTGGGTATGACTGTTCAGCAGTCGGTAATCTATACACAACCTGTGTTCTCCACTTGGTTTGCGTAACAAAACTACCCCCGCATTGTATGGGGATGTGGATGGTGCAATCACGTCATCCTCCAGCAGTTTTTGTATTTCCTCCTCCAGGGCCTTTTCTTTAGAGAATGGCACTGGGTAAACCTTTTGGCGAACAGGCTCCTGTGTGGTCAAAGTCATCTCGAACTCCACCAACCTCGTTCGTCCTGGTTTATCAGTCAGTATCTCCTTATGAGACTTGAGAACCTGGGTTATCCTTTCCCTCTCCTGGGAGGTCAGATCAGGGTTCACTTGCACATCCCTATAGGTTTCCTGGTGTTCCAAGGGATATTCCCTGCCCTCGCTGGTTCCCACTTCTGTCTCCACTGCAACTGCCATGGCCATGAGGTGCGCTGCCTTGTCTCCGGGTCTCTCTTCGTATTTCCGCAAGAGATTGATATGGAAAATCTTCGACTTTCCCCGGATCCGGATCTGATAGTTGGTTCTGGATATCACCCTTTCCACGGGAAATGGTCCTTGCCAACCTATCTCCAGTTTGTTGTTTCCCGTTGGGAGTAGCAACAAGACTTTATCTCCCACCTCTAGAGATCTTTCTTTAGACCTACGGTTGTAGTAAGCCGCATGTCTTTTCCTGGCCTTTTTCAAGTTTTGATTTGCCAGAGTCCATCCCTTGTGGAGTTTTTCTTTCAGTTCCTCCACGTATTGATAGGATGAGATCACTTCTTCTGACGTCCCCTCTTCAGTCCAACTCCTCAACATGGCTTCCAACGGTCCTTTGATTGGACGACCAAACAGCAACGTAGCGGGTGGTAGTCCTGTTGAGCCATGAGGAACTTCCCGATAGGCAAAGAGTGCTGCTGGGATATATTCATCCCACCTATCCGGTTTTTCCTGCGCTAATTTCCTGAGCATTGTCATCAACGTGCCGTTGAAACGCTCCACTTGTCCATTGGCTTGAGGGTGGTAAGGGCTGGTATGTATGTGGTTAGAGTGAAACACCCTAAATACCTCCTCCATGAGTTTTCCACAAAACTGAGATCCATTATCCGTCAGAATTTGATCCGGAAAGCCTAATCTGGTAAAGGCCTCCATCAGTGCGTCCGCCACTCTTTTCGAGTCAATCGTGGTCAACGGTATCGCCTCACCCCACATTGTACAGCAATCCACCATTGTGAGTATATACATGTTCCTCTTCCTAGTCCTGGGAAGTGGACCCACGATATCGATGGCTACCCTCTCGAAAGGAGAGTTCATGATGGGCATCTCACCCAACACAACCGGTGCTGTCCAGTGTTTCGGTGCCACCCTCTGGCACTCAGGGCATGACTTCACATACCGACGCACATCATCTGTCATTCCCGGCCAATAGTAATGGCAGGAAATCCGCTGCATGGTGGCGGCAATACCCATGTGTCCACTAAAGGAGATGGTATGCCCCATATGAAGAATCTGGGACCTGTGAGCTTTCGGGACGACCAACTGACCGTATAGGTTGTCTCCCCTTCCTGCTCTCCTGTAGAGTATCCTATTCTTCATGTAGTACTGCCCCCGTCCTGGTGGATCAGCACTTTTCTGCAGCTTTTTGTAGCAAGGACGTAAAGTATCATCCTCACTCTGGGCAGTTCGTAGCTCCCCCGGCATTGGGTTAGTCACAATTGCGTCTGCCTCTTCCGTTTTCGTCTGAGAGCGAGTCTGCATTGCTCCCATATGGATTGGCTCCCTGGGCATTCCCAGAAAGACATACCGGCAACCTAGGATGACTGGAAAAATGGGATCGGTCAATACAGCGGCCTTGATGGTGCCGGTGACGTACCTTGACCGAATCTCCACATTAGCAATGGGCAACTTCATGGTTACAGCACTCTTCTGTGCAGGCTGTATATCCAAGGTTTCACCTGTGAATTGTTCTGGATGTACCAGATCCGCAGAAATCACGGCCTCCCCGTCCAGTCCTGTGTCGTATAAACACTCCACTTGACGACCGTTAACCTCTACCAATTCCACTACAGGTGGTTTTTCCTGGTCTGGAGTCTCTTCCTCGGCCTCGACCTGTTCGGTGGGCTCCACCTTAGGTTTTCCTGAGCACACGACGAATTGAGTGTCTCCTGACTTTCCCCTGCAGTCAATAGCATTGTGCGTATTCGACTGGCCTTGGTTGCACCATTTCCCTGTCCTAGATGTTCTATTGCCAGACTTGAGTGAGCTCTCCTGGTGGCGAGCTTCCTTGTTGACCTTGGCATTTTCCCTGACAACCTCCTTGGAAGTCACTTGACATGCTGCGAAGTGAGGGTTCTTAGCCTTCGATTTGCAGTCCCTCGTATTGTGAGAGGGTGACTTACAAATTGAACACCACTTCTCCGACCACGGTCGTTTTGGTGTAGAGCTTGAAGTGCTCTTGCTTCCCTCCTTCTTCTTCTCTGAACTATCCTCTGATTTTTGCACATAAGGTTCCCACTTTTTTGTTCCTGAGTTTTTGGCTTTCTTCTTATCATGTTTCTCTTGACTTTTGGTGTTGGTGGAAAGGTTTTCCCCTGCCTCCCCATGTACCTCGACGAACCGTTCTGCTAATTTAGTCACGAGGTCAATACGTTCCGCTCCTTGTTCTCCCAGGAACGTCCTGAGAGGTTTAGACATTTGCTTCTTCAACTGGTCGACCACCATGAGCTCTTCCAGACTCTCATAGTCATGGGCGAACCCAGCCAAATCCATCCACTTATGGAGATAAGATTTAAGACGCAAACTGTAGGCGGCAAACAACTCCCCCGGTTCTCGTTTCGCTGCTCGAAATTTTTTCCGGTAGGTATGTGACGTAACCTCGAATCGTTTCAGCAGAGCCGTCTTTAACTCGTCATAATTGTTCTCATGTCCTGGTGGCAGGCGAGTATAAACCTCGTAACCGGTCCCGCGTAATCCCTGGGATAGCTTAAGATTCCATTTGTTACGCTCCAGACCCATAGCAACTGACATAGCCTCGAAGCGTTGAAGGTATTGGTCAATCTTCTCTTTGTCCTCCTCGTAGACCGCCAAAGGAAACTTCATGGCATGGTACCCATGTCCACCTACTGGTGTTGATCCTGGGATGGAGGAACCTCCAACTGCTCCCTCAGTTTCTCCATTAGATTGACTCTTCAACTCGAGTTCCCTCATCCGGTACTCGTGCTCCCTTTTCTGTGCTTCCTGTTCAGCTTCTAATTTCCTAGCTGCTTGTTCAGCTTCAAATTTCCTAGCTGCTTGCTCAGCTTCCAATTTCCTAGCTGCTTGCTCAGCTTCAAATTTCCTAGCTGCTTGCTCAGCTTCAAATTTCTTAGCTGCTTGCTCAGCTTCCAATTTCTTAGTTGCTTGCTCAGCTTCCAATTTCTTAGCTGCTTGCTCAGCTTCCAATTTCTTAGCTGCTTGCTCAGCTTCCAATTTCTTAGCTGCTTGTTCCAACTCCATCCTTCTCAATTCCAGCTCGGCCTTTCGCTCTTCCCTTTCTGCTTGACGATACTCTCTCTCCACTTCCTGTATGTAATCCGTTAGAGCAGACCCCGCCAATCCCATGTCCTCCCCCTTTGCCTTTAATTCTAACGTGGTAAGTTTAGGGGTGGCCATTATACAGAGAGGTAAGCTAGCAGGTCTAGTACAATATAACTGCAAATTACTATACAGATATATGAACAAGTACTATAAATCTAGATATTACTACACACAGCACATTCACTCAGTGACAAGAGTAGAATCAGGACCACAGACCTATGCAGACGTGTGAAGTGTGAACAGGTAAGATATTAGTCCTAACCCCTATCCACATTCACTCTAGCTGGATTCTCCAAAATGATATCTCCCTCTTATAACTAGGGATCCCGTGTCAAAAGACCCCGCCGTCAGAAGATCCCACTGTCGAAGGTTCCTACTTGCAGGAGATCTCGCTGTCAAAGGATTCCGTTTACGGGAGATCCCGCTGTCCAAAGATTCCGTTTACGAGAGATCCCGCTGTCCAAAGATCCCGTTATCGAGCCCCCAATAATGTCGTGTCCTCCTTTAAAGTGTCGTCCCTGGAGTGACGAGAGTCGACACCCACATTATAATATTTTTTTTTTTCCTCTCAATATTCTGGAGAATCCACCAGCTTCCGTCCAACACACTCCATCAGCCTATGGACACCTTTTCCTATCACTCTCTCACTGTCGTACTATGCCCCCCTTCTCATACTTCCCCAACGCAACATACTCAACAACTATTGCTTCTAAAAATTAATAAAGACTAATTTATTAAAAGAAAAGTGTAACGTATATGAGACGTGTATGCGAAGAAAAAAATGTGTCGTGTATTATAACATAAATGAGTATGTCAGCCTTCAAAGTTCAGGATCATAGTGTACACATCATGGCAAGGATCACACGACATCATTCGAGTCAGTACGAAAAACCTCACCGAAGTCGTATCCTTCTCTCCAGACATGTCCTCCTCCAGGAACTCTGATGACCATGAGATCTGAATCCCATGTAAATATATAATCCGTGGAAAAAAACTGTTATTGTTCCTAACACAACTGTTCCTAACAGTTTATAGAAACTCCGGCTTCATAATTCCGGCGCGGTGAAAACAAACATGGAACACTGTCCTATGAACAAGACTTTTTGTCTCTTGATAAATGTTCACTAGTTCTCACTATTAAACAGTTATTGTATCTAGAATAAAATGGCTTGCTTTATTCACTAGATATAGTCTGAAAGTTCTGATTTCCTTGATACGTGGCACAACTACACTTCAATGTTTGGTTTCATCTAATGTGAACATCAGTTCCTACTGATCTAGTTCCACGTGGGCTGAACCTCCATCACTTCAGGTGTGTTAACGATTGGTATTCACTCATGTAGGATACATATACCATTAGACTCCACCGAGCAATGTGTCTTAACTTCTTCCGTTGCGAAAGTTGTTGGCCCATCTCTCCACATCATACTTTATCCGGGATCGGATTTTTTAGTTGTTCCGGGTTCTTCATTCCACCCAGAGGAACCTTATGTAAAAACCGCCTCATTCCCGGGATGGCTACTACACTTTGCCATAACGGCACATGCTAGTTAATGTTAAATTAATCTAACACTGTAGAGCTCTCCCACAAACACGTCCATCATAATCCACGGTTCTTGGTCAACTCCCCCCTAGTTGATCCCAACTCGGGTTTATATGGCAAACTCCTAAAATTGGTCACGGGATATGGGTGACGTTCTGCAGGTGTTATTTGCGCATATCATCCATTGTCAGGAAACTATTTTCCTTGCTTAAGTCCTGTCAAAGTTGTCAGTAATAGTTTAGATTCTCAAAACAAGCCAGCGAGTTGCTGTCGAGTTCCAACAAAGAGTTTTCCTCAACAAGCTGTCAGTAGCAATCTGCCCCTCTGAGTGATGTCCGGAAACTATATGACATATGGACTGTTTACTTCCTTGCTGAGTACTTCCGTTTTCCATCTGACTTGTCAAAACGATGTATGATTCAGCGCACTCACTTCCTCCTCACTCACCACCAAATGTGTATATGGGCTGACCCCACGGCTTCCATTTGTATTCAAATGTTGACAACCTTGTCAAGGCGATGTCGGGATTCGGCTCCCGCACTTCCGACAGTGGCCAATCCGTCAACCAGATGTACCAGTACAACTGTTATTTCTGCTCGACCTGTTTTGGAAACACGTGTAGCCACAACTATGAATGTTTTCTCTGTATTCGTTGAAACCCTTGTTGCTTAGCAGATAGTCCGGTTAATCAAAACATCCTCCCTAACAATTAGCTGGGTAAACGCACGGTTTCATTTTGTGACAAAGGTGAGAGAGTATAACACAAGGTGGGAGAGTATAATACAAGGTGGGAGAGTATAACACAAGGTGGGAGAGTATAATACAAGGTGGGAGAGTATAATACAAGGTGGGAGAGTATAATACAAGATGGAGAGTATAACACAAGGTGGGAGAGTATAATACAAGGTGAGAGAGTATAATACAAGGTGGGATAGTATAATACAAGGTGGGATAGTATAATACAAGATGGAGAGTATAACACAAGGTGGGAGAGTATAATACAAGGTGAGAGAGTATAACACAAGGTGGGAGAGTATAATACAAGGTGGGAGAGTATAACACAAGGTGGGAGAGTATAATACAAGGTGGGAGAGTATAATACAAGGTGGGAGAGTATAATACAAGATGGAGAGTATAACACAAGGTGGGAGAGTATAATACAAGGTGAGAGAGTATAACACAAGGTGGGAGAGTATAACACAAGGTGGGAGAGTATAATACCAGGTGAGAGAGTATAATATAAGGTGACAGAGTATATTACATTGTGAGAAAGTGGAATAAAAGGTGGGAGAGTATAATACAAGGTGGGAGAGTATAATACAAGGTGGGAGAGTATAATACAAGGTGGGAGAGTATAATACAAGGTGGGAGAGTATAATACAAGGTGGGAGAGTATAATACAAGGTGGGAGAGTATAATACAAGGTGGGAGAGTATAACACAAGGTGAGAGAGTATAATACAAGGTGGGAGAGTATAACAGAAGTTGGGAGAGTATAACACTAGGTGGGAGAGTATAACAGAAGTTGGGAGAGTATAACAGAAGTTGGGAGAGTATAACAGAAGTTGGGAGAGTATAATACAAGGTGGGAGAGTATAACAGAAGTTGGGAGAGTATAACAGAAGTTGGGAGAATATTACACAATGTGGTAGAGTAGAATACAAGGTTTGAGAGTATACCACAAGGTGGGAGAGTATAACACAAGGTGGGAGAATATTACTCAAGGTGGGAGAGTATAATACATGGTGGGAGAATATTACACAAGGTGGGAGAATATTACACAAGGTGGGAGAGTATAATACATGGTGGGAGAATATTACACAAAGTGGGAGAGTATAATACATGGAGAGAGAGAGTGTGTAGAATACAAGGTGAGAGAGCAGAACAAAAGGTGAGAGATTAGAATACATGGTCGTAGAGTATAATGTATGGTGTAGAGTATAATGGCGTTTGTCCATCAAGATGATGTTGACCATTCATTTCATCCAGTTGGGTTAAAAGTTTGAAGCCGTGAGTTCTAAGGTGATTGGTAAGACCTATTTTGACTCGAAATGTTCTTTGACAATATTGGAAAAGAATGCTTGACGTTCCAGGAGGAGGATCTCCTGCAGTGATTTTTTGAGCAGCCTTTTTTCACAACTCTTGCAGTCCTGGTTGCTTCACAAGTGACTACACCTTTGCTTAATGATGTAGGCCATGAATGTCGGTCTTTGGCAGCAGTTTTTCAAGTGTCGTGGTGAATTCCACAAGTTTTTAGCGAGATCTGCAAACTAAATATAACAGAGAGAAGAGCATCCGCCATACAGTGGGTTACGTTACGATGGAATTGATTCTCACTGGCATCAAAGGGAAGACATAAGAACTGATAACCACATAAGAACATTTTAACACATTAACCTAATTTTTATAGTGGCATACTATTAACCGTGCTGTTCAGTGTGTCTTAGTCTTGTAGTTCATGCCGTGTGGCGTTGACGGTAACACTAACAGCACTCAGGCTCCGGATGTAGAAGGTTCTTTACAATTTATCTTTGTCAATCAAAGGAAAAGAATTCATAAAAGCTAAATTGAGATAATCTTGATGTATGGAAATAAATCATTAACAATTAGCAGGCAAGTGAGGAATTATGTGGACGCTGCAAAGATATGGTTTAAAAAAGTATGATGAGAACGCCGTGGACGGATAAAAAGAGCAATGAATATATCTTGAAAGATGTTTACCCCCATAGAGAACTGGCTACTCGCATCAGAAGTGATAGTCAACATTCTTCGGTCATGTCATGAACAGAGCCTTACAAGCCATCTTAGAATTCACGGCTCCATACTTTGAATTCCACTGGATGAAATTAATAGTCATCATCATTCTTGATGGACAAACATCAGCTCACATTGTAGAAAACGTAAATCAACATCCAACCTACAAATGACTTAGCATGTGTGGTTATGTCTATATTCCACTAAGAGCTGAGTTGAGTAAAGAAACATCACAGCACTCGAGTAGTCCCACATACGCTCTGTCCTCATCTTCAACAACCAGCGAAGAGTTCCAGTACTAATGGAACCAGGTGCAATCTGATTATGTGTTCGTCTGGTCTTTCCTCGGAGTCCTGAATTATTGACCAGATACTCTGGTTCCCCACACCGGACTGTTCTCTCCAGCCAATGATGGTGTAATAGTTCTTCCACACTACATACATAATCCCAAAGGGTTCTGACCACATTTGCCTTATTGTCCACTTAGAGTCTAAAGACCAAACGAACAAGAGGAACAAAGCGAAACATATTCAGAGTAGATCCTTTCCAACGACCAAAGCTGTAAGTAAATGATTCACAAGCCACAGCTGTCTAGCTTTGAAAAGCAGAGACAAGTGTAAGCGTTAACAATGTAATTTCGAAGCTGTGCAACAGCTTTAAGATCGATCGCCTTTCCTCGCTATTTATCTTCTTCTATTTATCTCCGGGGAAAAAAAACAGTCATTTATATCGGCTTGACAGGTGGATCTCAGCATGAAGTTGATTTTTATCACATTATGTGATTCAGATTGCATGCACCCACAATGTCCTATTTCATGATTTCACAGTTAAACTGTTTCTGCTTACAGGACAAGAAAGTAAAACAACAAAGGACAGTGGAAAGAGTTAGCATCTCAAGAATATAATCACAAATGAGAGATTGGACTGTGCGGTTGAAAAATCTTCCTCATCAAAGAATAAATAGAAAGGCATTAATGCAAACTACATGGGGGAAAAAAAACTAATTAAAATAACACTAAGCTGTAAAACATGGAGAAAACTATGTTCAGTCTAACTCATTTGAGCAAACAAATCAAACTGTCTGCTATGAGATTCTCAGGTCAGCTGACAGGAAGTGATATAGTGAGTCGTGTCGTCGATTCTCTTGACTTTTACCCTTTATCTTTTGTCCGGTGTACAACGTTTCTCATATTTCCGAAATTCGCACTATCATAATCAAAATGTCCTGCGTATTTTGCTAGTATGTGGCCATTTGTTCTTCTTAAAATGTATTTTATTATTACAAACGTGTACTAGGCATCTATACAGAAGGTAGTCTGCCATTACTTTCCTTCGTGGCCGTGATATTGTCTCTATACATAGACAATCTGCCTACCGTCCATAAATAGAAAATAACCAACAACTATCTGTCGACTGATCTGAAGCTCAATCCGCTACTTGCTGCAGTGGTTTACTTCATCTTATTTGGGGGGGGGGAGAGAGAGAGAGAGAGAGAGACAGAGACAGAGAGAGAGAGAGAGAGAGAGAGAGAGAGAGAGAGAGAGAGAGAGAGTCTTGTCTATATGGGGACTCCTCGTACCCAAGAGCGGGCAATGGACAATCAACACACTAGTGTCCTCTAAAAGTACTGGAGAGCTTTGGTCATAGACCATAACTTTAGGAAGGGTAAATCACAACTGCATCTCCTAGCGGTAGAGGATGGGAAACACACCACAGTGTGGCGGCTAACACAGCTCTGGGGACCGAGTATCCACCGGAATAAGTGGACAACTCTGCAGCTGAGCAGAGCAGGGCTCTCACTTTTCCTTACAGTCGGAAATGGCTGTCAAAGGCAGAGGTAAAATACCACCATGTGGATGTGGAAGGCAAGGGGAACCACCAAATTATCTTCCCAAGAATTCATGGTAAAACATATATCAGAGTTAGTGAACTACGTTAATGGCTGTCTTAGGACATTCTCGTTCTGTAGGGACAGTCGTGAGCCACAGGTGACACCAGACCATCAACCAGCTACTGATGGCAAAATCATGAATAAAATAAATAAATTTAGAGTAGGAACATGGAATGTGACGACATTAAATGAGCTAGGAAAGTTGAACAATGTTTTAAGAGAGATGGATAACATGAAAATGAATATACTAGGCGTTAGTGAGATGAGATGGAAGGGATCGGGCAAAATTATAGCTGATAACCACACAATAATTTATTCTGGAGGGAATACACATGAAAAAGGTGTAGGAATAATACTTGACGAAAAAACAGCCAAGTCACTTAATGGATACTGGTGTATTTCAGATAAAGTTATTATGGTCAAAATCAAAGGTAAACCACTAGATATAAATATTATACAAGTATATGCACCAACAACAAGTAGTAGTGATGAAGAAATACAACACTTTTACGACGAAATATAAATGGCGAGGGCTCAAATTGGATCACAGGAAATAAAAATAATACTTGGAGATTTTAATGCAAAAGTAGGAAATGGGAAAATGGAGGATGTATTGGGAAATCGAAAAAGGAGACATCTCCTATAGTGAATAAGGAAGTGCATAATGACGACTGCATCCCAAATTCTTTTGAAAGGGTGCATTCTGACAATACCTACCTGAAAAGTAGAAGGAGAAGTCTGAGAATTGGTACGTGGAACGTACGAACCTTATATCAAGGAGGGAAGTTTGATAACCTTATTGCAGAGGCAAAAAAACATGAATTTGGATATCTTAGGCGTATCTGAAACAAGATGGACAGATACACGTTATATAAGGAGAGAAGATTACGTATTCATTAATTTAGGAGGAGATCATCACGAGATAGGAGTAGGAATTTTAGTAAAAAGAGATTTAGAGAAAAATATTAGTGGATTCTGGACTCATAAAGATAGGATGATACTTCTCAAAATTAAGGCAAGACCATTCAACATAGTAATTCTTCAGACATATGCTCCGACAACTGATTATAGTGATGAACAGCTAGAAGAATACTATGAAGACCTACAACAAACACTGCACGTTGTAAAATCATCAGAGGTCCTAATTGTCATGGGAGACATGAACGCAAAGGTCGGAAAAAAATAAATATAAGCAGATAGTAGGGTAATATGGTATAGGTAACAGAAACGACAGAGGAGACCGGCTGATGCATTTCTGTGAAGAAAACAATCTTATTGTTTGCAACACATTCTTTCAACATAACCCTAGGAAACTGTATACATGGAAAAGCCCTGGAGATAGAACAAGAAACCAAATTGACTACATTATGATTAGAAATAGATTTACAAAACAATATTAAAATGCCAAAACAAACCCTGGTCCTGATATCAACTCTGACCATAATCCTGTAGTATTAAAATTACAAATAAAACTTAAAACCCCAGGAATAAGGAAATCGAAGACACTTCAAGTAGATATATCGGCATTGAAACAACCAGAAATAAGTCAACTATACCTGGTTGAAGTAAACAATAGTTATGATGGGCTAATCATTGAATGTATGGAACAATATCGACGTGAAAATCCCGAGGATAAAATTAATACAAAATGGGAAAGTATAAAAACCAGTATTTAGACTGCAAATACCACCTTGCCAGTGAAAATTAATAAGAAAAAACAATTATGGATAACCGATGAAATATTGAGTAAAATGTCTCAAAGAAAGAAAGCAAAGAACACTCCAGAGTAAATCAAATCAATTCAAATAAACTTTATTTTAAAAGGGTAACAAATTGGGCACGCAGGCCCGTCTTACATTCGGCCCTTCCAATCACTCGTCTTTCGTTCATCAAGAGCATTATACATTTACATAGGAAGAAAGATAAACATTGTGAAATGAATGTTGTAAACATAATCAAGATAAATTACCATGTTATGAGGCCCATCTCCCACCTACCCATACATCACCCAACCCACACACACACACCCAGGGACACATACATACCCCACCAACCAACCCATCCCCCACCCGCACAACCTCCACCCACACACACTGTCCTCACCTGTTCCCCCAACCAAAACACATTCGCCACCCACAAACACCCCCCACCAACCCACACATCCCACGCCCACCCACATACACATCCTAACCCACACATCCTATCCCCCACCCACACCTCCAACCACCCATCCCCCAGCCAAATCTCCATCGACCACATATTCCTCACCCACGCACACACATCGCCTACCAACCCACACATCGCACATCCACTCACACATCACCAAACCACACACACACATTCCCACCAACTGACATCTCCCTACCCCGACACACACACACACATCTCCCTAACCACCTATACATCCCCAATCCACTCACACACACCCCACCACCCACACATACATCCTTCACCCACCCACACATGCCCTAACCCAATCCCCCACCACACACACCCCCCCCCACCCGCACATCACATACATCCTCTACCACGCAATATTCCCAACCCACACACCGCACACATATCCCTCACCAACACATTCCACACCCACATACCACCATGCATCCCCACCTACACACCACACACATTAGTAATAGATAGAGAAATACGTCACATGTGCAGAGTTGCCAAAGAAGAGTGGCTGCAGAAACATTGCATGAAATGGAGGATCTGGAAATAAAACACAACTCGAAAGAATTACATGAACATATAAAAAGATTTACAAAGAAGAAAAATAATATAACAGGAAACGGTTGTATCAAAGGAAAAATGGAGAAATTATAATTAATAACATTGACATAATAAAAAGATGGACAGAGTACACAGAAGATTTATTCTGGGACAACAGGGTCAATAGGCCAACATTGTATAATACTCAAGATGGACCAAAAATACTAACGGCTGAAGTAGAAAAGGCTATTAAAAAGATGACAGAAGGAAAGTTTGCAGATCCTGACAAGATAACAACAGAGATGATAAAATCCTTTTCCAGCTTTGGCATTGAAACTACCACAGAATTATGTAATGAAAAATATATAGACTTTCAATAAAGTATATATGTTTGTTTTATAGACTACAAGAAAGCTTTTGATAGAGTACAACATGAACAACTAATTACGTGCCTTCAAGATATAGTAGTAGACGGAAAGGACATCAGACTTATTAGTAACTTGTACTGGGAACAAGTGGCGTCTGTTAGATGCGGTAATAACTATTCGTCATCTATAGAGATAAACAGAGGAGAACGGCAGGGATGTGTACTGTATATTTAAACAAGTTGAAATGCCTAGACTCAACATCAATGGAAGAATCATAAACAATCTTAGATATGCTCACGATACCGTGTTACTAGCAGAAAGTGAACAAGAGTTGCAAGACCTAGTGGAAGAAATAAATAGGCACAGTGCAGAATGTGGCCTAGATATTAACATCCAAAAAACAAAAACTATGATAATTAGCAGTGAAAAGGAAAAGTCATCAATGAACATCACAGTAAACGGGCAGATGCTAGAACAAGTAACAAGTTTATCTTATCTTGGGCAAATAATAAAGGATTATGGCAGAAGTAAAATGGAAATCAAAAAGAGAATCGGAATAGCCAAAAATGCTTTCAATGGCGTGAAATCAGTATTAACATCTAGAGAGATTAATAACGCATTAAAATTGAGAATTGTCAAATGCTACGTATATTCAACGCTACTGTATGGCGCGGAAGCCTGGACATTGAACAAGAAACTAGAAAGTCGCATAGAAGCACTGGAGATGTGGATATACAGACCAATATGTCGTATTCCATGGAAACAAAAACAATCAAATGCAGAGGTCCTAGAAAAACTGGGATGAAGAGAGAGTTGATGAAAGAAATAAAGAGGAGACAAGTGAAATATTTTAGCCACGTTAAAAGACATGATACTCTTATAAAAACCATACTGGAAGGCAAGGTTGAAGGCAAGCGAGCAAGAGGTAGACAACGATACAAGTGGGAGGATAACATCAAGAGATGGACGAACATCAGCCCGACAGAATGTACAGTCAAGGCAAGAGACAGAAAGTGTTGGAGATCCATTGCAGACAACCTTCATTGCAGAGACGGCACCTGATTGATTGAGTGGGGAATTATGGTTTAGGTACAAGAAATGAAAGAGAGGAAAAGCTAATAGAATGGGCAAATATCAATGATATGATAATTGGAAACACATGGTGTAAAAAATATAAAATACGACTATACACATGGAAAAGCCCTGATAAGAAAATTATCAACCAAATTGACTACATACTAATTAATAAAATATTTAGAAATGCTTTAATTAATGTAAAGACAATGCCTGGTGCTGACTGTAATAGTGATCATGTACCACTATGTGGACAAATAAAAGTAAGATTAAAGAGAGGGAGAAAAATGGTTAGGAACATGAGACTTAATAATGAGGTTCTGAAAGTAGATACAGAAATTCAAGAACAATACAGAGTGACTGTGAAAAATAGGTAAAATGCAATAGCTAAACTACAGAGTGAAAATAAACAATGGAAAATGTTAAGGGACTCCATTCATCAAACTAGCAAAGAAATATTACCGGAGAGAAGCCAAATAACTAAAAAAAAAAATAGATGAATGAAGAAATCTTAATGCTGATGGACAAAAGAAAACAGAGTAAAAAATGACAGACAAGAATACGCTAAGATAAATAAAGAAATAAAAGATAAATGTGGGAAGGCAAAAGAAAGTTGGTTAAACGAGCAATGCAAACAAATTTAATTAAATGCCATTAAAGATACAAAACATATGCACAGACAAATCAGTGAGCTCACGAGAAGAAAATAAGAATAAATATAGGGTGATTGAAATCAAAAACAGGAAAGATATTATTGGAGGAAGGTGCGATAATGAAGAGGTGGAATGAGTATATAAGAGAATTCAATCAATCATGTGCCATGCCGGAACGCGTGGGCGGTCATGACTCGCCATTTAATTCGATCACCAGCGTCGTGGAGAGAAGATAATTATATGATGGAAAAAGGGAAGAATTAGCAGAAGAAAGTTACTTAGAAAGTCCACCTATTCTAAAAGAAGAATTCGCTGACGCTATGAAACATATGAAGAAAGGAAAAACAGCTGGGCCAGATGAAATCAAAATAAAAGAATTAGAAGTATTGGGAGAATTTGGAGTAGATATATTAACCAAAATGTTGAATGATATTTACAGCAGTGCATATGTACCCAGTGATATGCTTAAATCTGTATCTATATCTATTCCAAAAAGACCAGGAGAAATTGTGTGTGAAGATTTTCGCACAAATAACCTTATAAACTATATTACTAAGCTTCTACTCAGAATCATAATGAGAAGAACCAGAAAGAAAATAAAAATGGTAATTAGTGAAGAATGGTATGGATTTGTGGAGGGAAAGGGCACTAACAATGCAATATATATATACATTACGGACAATAAAAGAAAGGTCAATAGAGAAACAGAAAGACATAAATTTGTGCTTCATAGATTTACTAAGGCATTTGATAAAGTAAAACATGATGAACTGATTAAAATTTTGGAAGATATCAACATTGATGGGAAAGATTTAAGAATAATAAAGAATATTTGCCGGAACCAAGTAGCAGCAATTAAAATGGGAAATAATGAGGGTAGTACGAACAGATAAAGCTAGGAGTACGACAGGGGTGTGTCTTGTTACCAGATCTCTTCTCCCTGTATAGCGAAGTAATAATGAGAGAGATCAAAGAGATGCCTGGAATACTAGTTCGAGGTTATAATATAAATAATATATGCTATGCAGATGACACAGTATTGGTGGCAGATAAATCAACAGACCTAAAACAATTGTTGGACACTGTAGTAACAGAGAGTGCAAGGAAAAGACTCTCCTTGAATATCAAGAAAACAGTAACAATGGTGATATCAAAGTAAATGCTGACACCAAAATGGGATAATTAGAAGGAAAAATTCTTAAACAAGTGGATAATTTTAGATACCTAAGGGCATTTATAACATCAGATGGAAGATGCACAATAGAGATTAAGAGCAGTATAGGGCAGGCAAAAGCCGCATTTCAGAAAATGAAGAGTATCTTATGCAATAAGTTACTATCACTGAGTGTAAGAAAGAGAGTGCTGAAATGCTATGTAGAACCAGTTTTGCTGCATGGCAGTGAATCATGGAATGTAAATGAACAAATTGAGAAGAAATTAGAAGCAACAGAGATATGGTTCCTAAGACGAATGTTGCGAATTCCTTGGACTGCCAAAGTAACTAACAACGACTGCCTGAAACAGGCTAATGAAACTAGAACATTATATACAACAATAAGAAAGAGACAAACATGCTTCTTCGGTTATGTGATGAGAAGAGAGGCATTGGAGAACATCGTGACAACTAGAAAGATCGAGGGGAAGAGAGGCAGAGGCAGACCAAGAGAAATTATGCTGGATGGATTGAGAATGAATAAAGAATGAATGAATGAAGGAATATCAGCAGCAGAGTTGATCCTGAAAACAAAGGACCGAGATCTGAGGAGAGCCATGAATGCCCACGCCAGCTAGCAGGGCACTTGATAATGATGAGTGATTAATTATGTAGATACTCCAGATATGTAGATTTGCAGAAAATTGGACAATGGAAGGATAAAACGCATAATGAAGATATCTTGAAAGAGGTTATCCAGAAAAAGGAGTTACTTGATCCAGAATGATGTCTATAATTCTGTGTGCACGTCATGAGAAGGAGATTGCTAGCTTACGTTGTGACCTTGAAAAACTGAAGGGGAGTAGAGTCAGGGGAAGATCGAGAGAGAATATGTTGGACAGTTTAATATCACGTCATGGATGAGCATAGGAATCATAAATGATTGACGGTACAGGGGACATTCAATTGTGGGCTGAAATGATCACCACCGACACACGGCGAAGAAGTCATTTGCAGAATGTCGCTTCCATCATGGCCAGTCGGAAGGACTCGATATCCTATCTGTGCTCCTTGCTCATGCATATCCATGCACAGGGATTCTTTAACGGCACGTATTCACATTCGCATTGGTAAACCATTGTCTCTTCTCTCTTCTTTCAGGTACTATGTCATCCATTGCTTTTCGTTGAGGAGCCGTGTCATTCATTGTTTTTATTTCTGGCACCATGCCATCCATTGCTTTTCTTTCAGGAACAATGTCACCCACTGCTTTTCTCCCAGGAACCATGTCATCCATTGCTTTTCATTAGGAACCATGTCATCCCTTGTTATTCTTTCAGGAACCATGTTATCAACTTATTTTCTTTCTGGAGCCATGTCATACACTGCTTTTCATTAAGGAACCATGTCATCCTTTGCTGTTCTTTCAGAAACCATGCCATCCACTTATTTTCTTTCAGGAACCACCCCATCCATTGCTTTTCTTCGAAGCCATGCGCATCATTGTGGGCTGCACGAGAGACACCAGCTGTGTAGCAATGAGATACCTCCTTGACTTCCCTACAATGGAACACAGGATCCAGATCTGGAGAGCTCGTGCATCCTTAAAAATAAGTGCAGATGAGCAGCACCCTCTGCATGATGCTATATTCAGAGAAAAGGGTAACAGGCTAAAGAGGGGCAAATCTTGGATGGGTCGGGCGGAAGATGTCGTCAGACAGGTCTGCAGTCTTACCAGTATCAACCCCGGCAAGGAATGGGTGCCGTTGCCTCCAGCTTTTAAGTGCACTTTCTCCTGCATTATCACACTCGACAGACGGTGCAGAGAGCAGAACCCTGCCGCTGTCAATGCAGAGGTCAATGCGCTCATCTATGAACACTCAGATAGCCCCGAAGTGCTCATATATACAGATGGATCTGTTGTAAAGCAGCAGAGACGTGCGTGGGCATTTACAGCCCGTTCAGCTGACCGAAGAACCGTTCAAGAATCCAGTGGTGCCTACTTTATGACCACGAGCAGCATGACGATGGAGGTGATGGCAGTTACGAAGGCTTTCATATGGCTGGAATCACAGCAGTATACCAATGTGTGTGTACTAAGTGACTCAATTAGCATGATTCAGAAGGTAGAAGCTGGAGCTGTACGCAGACAGTTGACCGAGTCGCTGCGGAAGTCTGTTGTCCGTAAAGTTACCTTCATCTTCGTCCCGGGACATGCGGGAGTCGAGGGAAATGAACGAGCTGATAAACTGGCTGGCTCTGCACCCCCTGTAGATGGCCAGCCCATGGGTTGTGCCGATGTTATTAACGCCCTTAAAGATATGGCGAGAAAAGAGGACTTTGACGTCAGTGAATTCACATCGCTGTCCAGGATGAAAGACTTGGGAGTAAGAATCGGCACGGCCAAGCGCGAGAGGTACATTGGGAAAACGAGGTGCCTCGTCAACCAACACAGAACTGGCACTATTAGCCACCAGATGCTGATGCAAATGCTGGGGGGAGGATCTGAGCACCTATGGACCTGTCCGGAGTGCAATGAAGATACCCCAACTGATAACTGATAACTGATAACTGAGCTTTTCTTTCGGGAACCATGTCATCCACTTATTTTCTTTCAGGAACTATGTCATCCACTTATTGTCTTTCAGGAACCATGTCGTCCACTGCTTTTCTTTCAGGAACCATGTCATTCATTGCTTTTCTTTCAGGAACCATGTCATCCTTTGATATTCTTTCAGGAACCATGTCATCCACTGCTTTTCCTTAAGGTACCATGTCATCAATTGGTTTTCTTTCAGATGCCATGACATCCATTCCTTTTCTTTCAGAAACCATGTCATCCATAACGTTTCTGTCTAAGAGACTGGCGTGAAATATGCTCACAGTATTTCGGTTTTATTAAACATCATTAGTTATATTTCTTTGCAAATTGAAAGCTATGGTTCGGTGTTCACGTCTTTCTGGAGTTCACCAATAGTTTACTATATAATCGCCGGTCTTTCAGGTAAAGTAAACTAACAGAAATCTCCTTTCACGCAATGAGAAGTCTTGAGTATATGGTGCAAGCCTCATACTTTTGGACTAATTAATACCTAATGGGTGTTGTGCTCAAAATCACTTCATCCGCCTCTACTTCCCAGTTCCTATTGCTAATTTTAGAATGGGTCGATATAGGAGAATAAGTCAGAGAAATACTCCCGACCCACATGAGATTTATGCACATGACCACCGGGCCGCAAGTCACAAGTGCTAGCCACTACCTCACCGTGGCTCCCAGACCGAATGTATGCTGTGTTATGTTGTGCTATATTTTAATTTTATGTTGTGCTATATTTTAATTTTATGTTGTGCTATATTTTCATATTATGTTGTGCTATACTTTCATTCTAGATTGTGCTATATTTTAATTTTATGTTGTACTATATTTTCGTTTTATTTTGTGCTATATTTTCCTTTTATTTGTGTTAAGTTGTGCTTTATTTTTATTTTATGATTTTATTTTGTGTTGTGTTTTTTCTCTATTTTAATGTTATGTTGTGTTATGTTGTTATATATTTTTTATTCTATGTTGTTTTATGTTGTGCTATATTATCATTTCATGTTCTGCTATATTATTATTTCATGTTGTGTTATGATATGCTATATTTTAAATTTACGTTGTGTTATGATGTGATATATATTTGTTTTGTGTTGTTTTATGTTTTGCTATATTTTCATGTTATGATGTGTTACTTTGTGCTATGTTTTCATTTTATGTTGTGTTTTGTTGTGCTTTATTTTCATTTTATGTTGTGCTATATTTTTATTTTATCTTGGGTTACGTTGTGCGACGTATTCAGTTTTTGCCTGAAGACAATGCAGCGAATATGACAGGCAATAATTAGTGCAACTTATTGTTTGTCTACATCATTCAAAAGCGCTAAGGAAAACATTGTTTCGAATTTCAGAGAACTACTATAAATAGTTGATTGAACTCAAGGACCACCACTATGGTACTGAAAAATATACATTTAGTTTAGTCGACAGATCAACATCACGGCACACGGGTTTAACCCACGAGTGCTTCGTTCAACTCATAACTCAAGTCTGAGTCCGAAGAATCTCAGCTCAGTGCACGAACTCCGTAGCACCGGCTAGGATCCTGAAATTGTTTGGATAGATGTTTAACTCGAAATTTTGCCCGGGCAGCGCGGTTAGGCTACACTGTGGTACTTAAATTATGCATTAGTTGTCCACTATCTCCCACACCTCCACGTTATACGAGGAGGATCTCACGCCTATGTGTTTCTGGGGCCAAGAAGGGAGGCAAGAAATATGATTACTGCCACCTGCCATGGGTGTTGGGCGGTAGGCGTGAGACTGGCTACCTAATCTCGTAGAGAACTCGTGCTGCAAAATCGAACCATTCATAGGAAAGTGTACAGGAAGCTTGGCGTGATTTGGAAGTGGGGGGTGAGGATATGCTTAACTAAGAGTTTACAGACAGATGAAGAAGAAGAAGAAGAAGAAGAAGAAGAAGAAGAAGAAGAAGAAGAAGAAGAAGAAGAAGAAGAAGAAGAAGAAGAAGAAGAAGAAGAAGAAGAAGAAGAAGAAGAAGAAGAAGAAGAAGCATAAGAAGAAGAAGAAGAAGAAGAAGAAGAAGAAGAAGAAGAAGAAGAAGAAGAAGAAGAAGAAGAAGAAGAAGAAGAAGAAGAAGAAGAAGAAGAAGAAGAAGAAGAAGAAGAAGAAGAAGAAGTAGAAGAAGAAGAAGAAGAAGAAGAAGAAGAAGAAGAAGAAGAAGAAGAAGAAGAAGAAGAAGAAGAACAACAAGAACAAGAACAAGAACAAGAACAAGAAAAGAACAAAAACAAGAACAAAAACAACAAGACGAAGGAGAGAAGGAGGAAAAGAAGAAGACAAAAAAAAAAAAGAATAGGAGAAGCAGGAGGAGGAGGATAAGTAGAAGAAGAAGGCGTGCCCACTGGTTTATTAAAAATCTAGATCTAGTAACGTATGTCCGATGCAGCCTGGGATGGCCCATTACTTACTTTACTTATTCTATTATATGATTGTAAATCATGGAATTGATTGCTAAGATTACAAAGATCATGGAGACTACACTGATGTAGTGTTTGCATAGAATGCTGGTAACTCCACGGACAGCTAGGAAGACTTTTATTCTTGTACTTATCACTATTATCATTATCATGCGCCCTGTAAACTGGCGTGGGTGCTTATGTCTCTCAGCTTATCTGGGTTCTCTGTGTTCTAGATACATTTTACTGATGATGTTCATCCGTGTCATAGTCTGAGAACATCAAGTATATTGTTTTTACTGATGATGTTCCTCCGTCTCATTCTTCTTCTTCAGCGTTCCGAGCCATTGAGGTTCTTTGCTGCAAATACAATCCGTCTCCATTCGTCTCTCTGGTGGACCTTCTCTTGCCAGTCGTTGATTCCAAGTGCTTGTAGGTCTGTACATGTATTATCTCTCCACCGCCTTCTTGGTCTACCTCGGGGTCTACGGTCATTTATTTCCTGAGTGTAAGCGAGTTTTGTTTCCCTATTATCTTCCATTCTTTCTATATGCCCCAGCCATTGTAGTCTATTAGCCTTCATGATACCAGTGATTAGCGGGGACTTAAACAGATCATAAATGTCTTTGTTACTTCTTCTTTTCCACTCTCCACTTTGTGTATCCCTAATGGGTCCAAAGATGCGTCTTAAAATTTTGTTCTCAAAGGTTTGTAACAAGGCTTAGTCTCCTTTCGTTGTACTCCATGTTTCAGAGCCATACAGCACAACTGGTCTGATCAGTGTTTTGTATATTGTGATTTTGGTGTTACGAGATAGCGCCTTTGATTTTAGTAGATGTTGTAGTGCATAGTATATCTTATTTCCAGAGTTGATTCTAGTTTGTATTTCTTCCCTTATGATGTTGGAGCAGTTGAAGATTGTACCCAGGTATTTGTATGTTTCCGTTCTTTTAATGGTCAAATTATCTATTTGTATGTGGCCAGAGTTTCTAGCCATTCCGTCTCTTGAAATTACCATATATTCTCTCTTATCTTGGTTGATAACCAGCCCCATCTGTTGGGCTTTTCCCTTTAAGTGAGTCAATATTTCCAATGTCTTTTGTTCACTTTGCCCTATAATATCTATATCATCTGCATAACCAAGCAGTTTGGATGTTCCTCCAATATCACATTCCTCCTTTACCTTCCTTACAACTTTCTCTAGAGCCAGATTGAAGAGTAGCGGCGATAGTGCATCACCCTCCGTCTCATTATTTTAGAAAATCAAGCATGATTTTACTGATGATGTTTCCCAGTGTCATAGTCTCAGAACATCAAGCATGATTTTACTGATTATGTTCCTCTGTGTCATAGTCTTACAACATCAAGCATGACTTCTCTCGGTCCGCTTCTACCTCTCTAGCTCAGATCTCTGCAGCCGTCGCAATGTTCTCCAGTGCATCTCTTCAAAGTATATGATCAATAAACATGGTCTGTCTCTTAACAATGCTTGACCACCGTAAGAGATAATTTACAGCATGTTGTGACAACCGAGAAGATTTCATATTATAGAGACTTGGGTCGACAGAAGCAGAGCAGTAATGAATTGGCAGAGCGACACTGAATACAATTAACTGCCGTGCCTGTCAACAAGACAAAACAGAAGATTGTGGAGAAATATCTTCTCCGCCAATTAATGCACGTCGTTTTCATTATGACTGCTTATCCCTATGGCAAGCTATTATTCCTACTTGTCTGGGCCATATGGATCTCATGGCTGCTGTATCTCATAGGAGTCAGGTACACCTGTGCAATTTCCAGTATCGATTATTCCCCGCGTGTACAGGAATACAGCCATGAAAATGACAAATGCGCGACAGCAGTAAACATACAGTACGCGTCTGATAAACTGAAACCCATATCGACTTGTAGTTTAATTACTACAGGTAGGGCTCAAATCTTCGGAGACATGGAGAAAAAAAAAAAGCCAAATAATTAGAAACTAGTTAAACAAACGTACACGGTCAAAAAATAATCTAAAGAATCACGACATAATGTTCGCCGGGACACGCATTATTATTGATCGTTTTATTTTTGGCGTCTTTTAGAAGATGCGGAGATATTAAGATAAAGAAGCCAATCAGGGGTAGTCTATTAGACGAGACAAAAACAAACATGAACTGATGAATATATCCGTTTGTTGGAGGATTTTTCGGCAATCTTTTTTCTCTTATCCTGTCTATTCAGGTGCAATTTCTGCCTGAAATTAGGGCAAGGCAGCTCATTACTGGGAGAACTAAGTCTATTATCTGATTTTCTAAGCTTCTTCAAGAATGGAAAGCTTCTTATTACACACGAATGTTCGCAATATATTTATACATATTAATAACACGCCTTTTCACCGAAAATAAAAGGCACCTCCTTAAGATCAGTGGGATTCTTTCAATACGCCACTTCACGTACACAAACATACGAGTATGCATATGTGCATATGTATATATTGAACATCCTATTTCACACACATACACCGACTAGCATGTATATGTGTATATTCAATCGTCCATTTATTAAATACCCAATTTCCAACATATACACCCACTAACATATGTATGTGTATTTGTGCATCGGCATGGGCATACGTGCAGTTGTGTGTGTGCGTGTGTGTGCGTGCGTGTGTGTGTGTGTGTGTGTGTAATGTTACAGTCTTATATTATATTGACGACAGTTCATATAAGACAGAACAAGACAGACAGGAGACAAGGACAAAGACGAGTGCACGTGGTAAAGACAATTCACGACAGGTGACCAGAGGTTTGTGTGAACACGACTCATAGGGGTTTTGCCCTGCCATGACCGGCGGGAATACAAGAGGTCAGTCGGCCTCGGAATAAGGACAGAGAACTACAAATGTGTTAGCGCGAGCGATAGTTTGTGAACGATTTAGCTAGCGACTAGAGGTGTCGTAAATGATGTTTTTATATAATTAAGTTAAGTTATGTAGTAGCCAGCTTCGTGACTTAGAGGTTATGACTTTTCTCCGTAATCTCGTATACTCTCGTCGGTAACGTGATGACGGTGAGAATCAGCAGTGGTTCGAATCGCATCGGTCACTTACGGGGTATGTGAGCCGGCCGCTCAGAAAGCAATGGCAAACTAACGAGCGTAATCTTGCCAAGAAATCAACATACAGCTGAAAGATGCTAGTGTTAACAGCGATGTCCTGTAAAGGATATGAAAAAAAAATGTAGTAGGGATTCGAGTTAAGAAATAGTGTGTGATATGAGATGTTTGGGTCGTTGTAACTGCGGTGCGGATGCCTATCGACTGGAAGGGAAATGTGCTAGTGATTTCTGGATGTTCAGGGTTAAACTCATGATAATGGTTTTGTGGGAGTAATATTTAGTTGTAAATAAACCGCTATTTTATTCTTGTGATTTTTGAGTCTGTTCATTAGTGTTAGCCAGAAGGCGTATGTCAGTGTCTGCGGGGCTTATAGGTATTCCATAAGGTGTGGGCCTAACCATCAGGTTGAGGACATCTACCATTGGCACCTTGTCGCTTTGACAGACAATAATTTGTTACATTGTTCATTGTGCTTAAGAAAAGGCATAATAACTACAACCCATGTCGGGAGCGAATGTGACTGAACATACCAATTCGCGCGGTAAATGTTCGTCCATAACCTCTTTTGGACCCTTATCATAATCTGTATCTTCATTTTGCTAATTGTTAAACCAAATTCAAAGCATTGGATAATACAGAAAGAAGACGCTACTTTGTTTTCTTCAGAGTGGATCGTAATTACAGCAACATCTGCAAAAAGCAAATCTCTGATCAGTAAGCTCCTAATTTTGGAATTGACCTTCAATCTTTGAGCATTGCAGAGGCTGCTATCTAAGTGTGAGTGAATGTAGATACCATTATAATGATCACGAAAGACATATTTCAAAAGAAGTGAAAAGTATATTCCAAAGAGGGTGGGAGCAAGTGCACAATTTTGCCACTATTTATTTTAAACACTTGTGAAGATGCACTTGATTATGTCCTTCATGCCTGAATGGAACGATTCCACAATCTTCTTTACCGCTTTGAAAACATCCTCACGACTCACCAAATCAAATGGCTTTGTGAGATCGATGAATGTAATGAACAGTGGTTGATTCCGTACACGGCATTTTTCTTGAAGCTGTCGCAATGAGAGTAGCATATCATTGATAGACCAGGTCCATCGAAAGCCACACTTCGGAATAATTCGAGGTAGACTTGATCTCCCATGACTTAAAGTCTGTGCAGAACAATTCTGGCAAATATTTTCCCAAAGACACCCTGATAGTTGTTACAATCACTTTGATCCCATTGTTCTTGTGCAGTGTTATGATACATGAATCTTTGAATTAATGTGAGACCTGTAGTTCTCACCAGCAAAGCTCTATTAGCTGGTGTATCTGTAGAGTGGGTGTTTCTTACCCACTCCCGACAACCTCTATTGGAATCCCGCCCTTACCTGGAACATTACAGAAGCAAGTTCATTAACAGCAAGCACACTTCTGTTATGGTGGGAAATGTGTCCAAGTTGTCAACAGTTTGCAGAACCTCTAAGGTTTTGTGGGTATCATCCGTCAGTTGGTCTCGCTTGAGTAAAACCCTATTTATCAGCTGTTTGTTATCAGTGATGATATTTTCCAGTTAAGGTTTTCAGTGGTGCACATTTTTTAATTATTGGACCGCAGGCCTTCTTGATCCCTTGATACATGTTTATGATTATCCCCTTATGATGTTCCCTTGATACATGTTTATGATGTTCCCCTTATGATGTTCCCTTGATGCATGTTTATGATGTTCCCCTTATGATGTTCCCTTGATACGTGTTTATGATGTTCCCCTTATGATGTTCCCTTGATACATGTTTATGATGTTCCCCTTATGATGTTCCCTTGGTACATGTTTATGATGTTCCCCTTATCACTTGCATTTTAAATGCGCTCGCACAACTTGAGTTCCAAAAGTCGTTCGCACACTGCCTGGTTACCTTGTGTACATCCTTCCTAGCTTTTTTTCAGCTCACTCAGTTTTTTAAAGAGCTATCTTCTTTGGACTGAGTGGTCTCGAGGTATGGTGTCCGCCTCAAGTGCTGGAGGTCCCGGATTCAAGCCCCGGTGAGGGCCGGATTTTTTCACGTGGACTTCTAGTAACAAAATTTCTCCTGGTCTCTGGGTAGTGAGATCGGACATCCGTGTGTATTGTTGCGCACGTAAAATATCCCTTGGCAGTTGGAAATGGAAAAAGAGTAGCCTATCGGCGCTGACACGGAAAAATTTTGAGTTAAATATTTACCCAAAGTATTTCAGGATCCTCGCCGGTGTTACGGAGTTCGTGCACTGAGCTGAGACTCTCCGGACTCAGGCTTGAGTTAGGACACCCGTGTGCCGGGATGTTGATCCGTCGACTGACTTCTTTCTATCAATCAAAGACTGCAGTGTCTGGCTGTTTGCCACAGACCTGCCTTGTCTCTTATGATCCACAGTGCCATAAACTCCTCCCGCTGTTTTATAAAGTTTCCTTAAGTATACCCCATTTTTCTCATGCTGTACAATTTTCTGATGTATCATTGAGAACGTCTTCAAGTTGCTGTTGGTACTCAAAACACTTATCAGAATCTTTGGTGTTTATAATATAAATCCTGGGGATAGATTTGTGTTTAGCTGTGCAGATTATTTTTGGTCTCAAACTAACCCTTGCAACAACCAAAGAATGATTGGTATCACTGTCAGCACTGTGGAAACTATGAGTTACTGATGTTTGACTCAAATGTTGTCTCCGTGTGATGATGAAGTCCGGCTGGTGCCAATGGCCGGATCTTTGGTGTCTCCATTTATCCTTACGATGCTCTTTTGTTTTAAAAAGAAAAGAGTTTGTGATACATAAGTCGTTTATTGGCGCAATCCTCTTACAGTTTTTGTCCATTTTCATGCATGCACTGAAGCAGGCAGGCTAGATCAGTACCCAGGTGGTTGAGGGATACCCAGCTTGAGGCTGGCGGTAGCTCATCAATGACGCCTGTAGATGTCTTCCACAGTCAAAGGCAACCCGTTGAGTCCCTGTCTACGCCAATTGACAAGGACTTATAATCAGTAACTTGAACAAAACAAGTTGCAGAAGCTGGACGATCAGCATAGCAATTCTCTAACTGTCCGCCTGTAGGAGCGTCCATCATCAATCAACTGCCGACAAAGAGGTTGCCAGGCGCAGAGATAGTAGTCTTTCATTCTTCCAGCAAGAATTTCAATTATTCCGAGATGTGAATTATTCACAGCAAAAGCCCAATCCATGGTGTATTTTTTCCCTGTTCCTTACCCTTCCAAATACATGTAATAGTTTTCCCCTGAGTGGCTCTTCCTCAGAGAGACTAGTCACCTGCAGGCCAGCAATATCAATGTTAAGACGATTGAGTTCGGCATCAATCACAGACGTTTTTCTCATATCGTCAATATTGGTCAGATCAACAAAGTCTCTGACATATGGTTTTTATGTTCCAGGTTGAAAGTAGTGCTTTAAATTTTTCCTTCTAGTGTCTGGTGCATTCGTTCTACAGTCTGCAATTCGGATTTAGTCCTAGCCCCAAGCACCCATTGGGGCAGGCAGGCTGAGGCGGATTAGCACCAAATTGACTGGGGGATGCCAACTTGGGGTGGGCAGTAGCTGACCAATGACACCTGTAGGTGTCTCCCACCGTTAGAGGCAACCTGTGTCGCCTCTGTCTACGGCAATCAACGAGGACTTATAACCTCTCTCTCTCTCTCTCTCTCTCTCTCTCTCTCTCTCTCTCTCTCTCTCTCTCTCTCTCTCTTTTATTCCAAGACCAGTTAAGACCAGGGATGGGGCTATACCTTTCCATAGCACACTCTCGGCTGAAATGTGGAGACCATGTGTTGCCCATGCAGATTGACCTCTCTCTCTCTCTCTCTGCCTGCATAGTTTACTGCAGTGGAAAGGTAACACCAATACGCCTGGAACAAGACAAGCTGCAGAAGCATCCGGATCAGCAAAGTAATGCATTAACTGTCCCCCTGTCGGAGCATGGAGAACTTGGTCACAACTGGCAAAATCGAAGTGAAGAGACCAATGTGAAGACCTAGAAGTGAATACCTGGATGGCTTGGCCACGTGGCATGGTCGAGACAGGAACACGGAGCTGATTCACAACTCAGGGGATCGAGTGAGATGGCAAAACAGGACCGCCCATGCTTAACGGCATGGCACATGATGGATGGATGGATGTCGGAGCTTCCATCTTACACCTGCTGCCGACCAGGGCTTAGGGCCTGTCTGCCTTGCCATGATATTTAATCAGTTGGTTGCATTGCCTCACACCATAATTAGGCATGTATCCTCCCAGTTGCGCTCTAACGCCTGACGCCGTTGGCACAATTCGTGATGTTGGGTTTGGCGATCGCCGCCCTACATTAAGCGGTAACATAAAGCAGGTAGTGCCGTCTGCTGTTATACGGTAGCCCAGTCATATCTAAGACCTGACTACTGTGTGTGTGTGCACGTGTGTGTGCGTAAGTGTGTTTGTGTGTGTGTGTGTGCTCACGCGCGCGGTGTGCTAGTGTGTGTGTGTGTGAATATATGTGTGTGTGTGTGTGTGTGTGGTGTGTGTGTGTGTGTGTTTGTGTGTGTGAAACAGCGCCAAATCTGGGCTTATCCAAATCTGGCCTGTGAAAGACAAAACCTGGACAAGGGTGGAATACACCATGACATTGGCGATTTAACAGTCCTTGGTACAGGAAATAAATAGTGTAGTTAACTGGAGTCATGCAAACCGCATGCAAATTAACATTACTAAAACAAGTCTATGTTAATAGGAACCAGGCAAAGACTTCACACTCTAAACTCGCAGAGAACTCTTCAGCTGCACATTGGTAGCACGCCTGTAGAAAGTGTCACCGAGCACAAGGCACTGGGTGTTATCATAGATCAAAATCTCACCCTTAACTCACATGTTCATGCTCTAGTTAAAAACATAGCCAAAAAAGTATACCAACTTGCCAAAATTAAAAATTTCTTTGACGAAAACACAAGAAAGATATTCTATACTTCCCATATACAAACACATATTGATTACTGCTCCACAGTCTGGGATGGATGCTCCAAATCAATAACAAAACGCCTATATTCACTCCAGAAAAGGGCAGTGCGTTTAGTTAATGGTGAAAAGCTTACCGACAATTCTAACCTACATAAACGTATTCGGTTATTGCCACTCCACAAGCGCCTACTTTTTAAAAAGGCCAAACTAATTCACAAAATCCTATTTCAAAATGCTCCAAGCTACCTTTGGCCATTGTTTAAATATAACGCTAGACATAGCGAACGACTAAATATACTTCATGTCCCTAAACCTAGGATAGACTTATATAAAACAAGCTTAGCATACTATGCCGCTCAGTTGTGGAACAATCTACCACAAGAAATCAGACACCACCAATCATTATACATACATTCACAACCTGTTTTGAACACTACCTCAGTACAGACTACATACCCCCATAAACAATAACACAAAAAGACAATAATGGTAACTTATCTCAAACGACAACTAGCCAAAAAACTTTCCCTTATGTATGGCACGTTACACCCTCCTTAGGTATTTATAATGCCCATGTCAAACACTGCTTCAGTGAGTCATTTGTTATTGATTATTTTTCATGCGTTTTAATTCTATTGTTCTTTTGTTGTCAAAATTTGCTTCATATGTGATGTTGAATGAAAGAATGTATGAGAGGAAATAGAGAAGAAGGGCAGAATGTCAGACGGGATTGCGTGCCCAATTCTTAACCCTTTGAAAATAAAGACTTTCGTTGGTTCGTTCTCTATCGGAAAGACAATATATGTCGTTCGCCCTGTTTTAATCTTTGATTTGTGGGCAGCATTTGTCGATGTAAACCCGTAAGTTTAAAGTGATGAATTTAGCAGTTATCTTAAATTGCAGCGGCTAGAAACAGTATTTGTGTAGTGGGGCACAACGTGGATGAATACAACGGTTGGGGAGATAAACCAACCATGCCGGCACAAGATTGAATGTTTTGTGTTTGATTTTCGAGTATGAATACTCCAAAGTAACAGTGATCATGTATGTACTATTTACAATATGCAGCAGAAAATTATTTTACTTGATTATCCTGTGAAAAAGATGCAATGGTGTTTGGGCTAGGAGGTGTATCAGATTGCTGGTGAAATTATATGACTGGGGTTATGCCTGCAGTAAAACATGGTGCTTGTCATATCATGGAAAGCGTGTGGTTTAATGCTACGTACCACCTACTGTGAGGATTTGTATGGTGTCTTGTTGTGCTACATGAAGCGTAGTAAAGGGGGATTTATAACCGGTGTACCAAAGGAGGAATGTAGAAGAGGGGAGATAACTTGATATCTGCTGTTCATTCACAGAGTTTGGTTGACATCAGTTTGTAATATCAGCGGTGGTAAGCTGTATTTTGCTATACTGATGTTGTGATTATATGCAGTCGATTTATTCAGCCATGGAAATTTCAGGAGTGAATAGTTTGTCCCAGGACACATAAAATTCACATAAGGTAAGAACTTTAGAAGTAGAAGAACATTATGTCAATTCACTTTGCTGACCTACTTTGCTAGAGATGCATGTTTATGTGTGTGTATTGCATTTCATAGTTAATTAAATATGTTTACAACTGGACAGGTCAGATCCAATCTGTCATCACTGGTGTGAGTAGGATCTTTATGTGATAGTTCCACTGAATCGAAAGCATTCTGTAAGTGAATGCTGTGCTGCATGGGAAGGTAGTGTTTTTGAGAATATTGCAGTAGGAGGTGTTCAGTTCTAACAATATCAAGTGTGATCTCAGGATAGAAGTAGCACAGCTGCAGAGGATGGTAAAGTATGTGATTTGATGATGCAACAGTGATTGCTGCATTTAGCATACAAGCATTTATTTCTTATGATTCATGTATGCATTGATTCACGTGTGTACTTAATCTGTAATGCAGACAATCAGATATATTGTATCTTTATGTTGCAGGAGGGCATTTGACTGAGCGCTGAGCATTCCGGGCTCAAGTGGGAGTCCCAATATAAGACGACTTATATGTGTGTTCATGTCGCAACAAAGCGTTGTTGGTGTCAAATTTATTTTGTGTGTCACGTTCTAATCAGCTTGGGGAATGAGTCTCTGATTATGGTACTTGGGGTACCCTATAGACATGGCCGAGTGTGGCAGAAGTTTGGTTGTGTATTGGGAACTACCCAATATTGATGTTTGATGTTGAAATGCTGTTATATTTACTGTTGGATTTCATACGTCAGTGTCTGTATGAACAGTAGTTGTTCATGAGATGTGGAATTTGATAAATAAAAGAGCTTTTTTGGTTGTTCTTTATTTGTTATTTAGTCTGCAAGTTCTAAGTTATACGCTCGCTATTTCTACCACATCCTAACACTCTAATTTAATGCCTGGAATTAGATATAGTAGTCCATTTCGCAATATTCGACTCCAAAACCCCATTTCCGCTGCCTTCAAGCTCTTTCTAATTTGTTCAATCACATCCCATACAGCAGGACATACACCAGTAGGAATCACTATCATGATTCAGGACCATTACAGAACGTCGCTCTCGTCAACAAGTGTCTCGATCTCAGGCTATGTCTCCCGCCTCATGCACCCTCATGCACAAGGTGTCTACAATACATATATCATCTTCGTGCTGGCCGACCTGTGCCACTTCTTCCGGGAAGCACGTTTTCCGCCTCCGTTCTTTCCGAGCCGCTGTGGCTTTTTATATGGCTCAAGAATTTCAGTTCTTCCTCGTCTTTAGTGATAGGAAAATGGCTCCTGATTCACATTCGTTCGTTGTCAGATAAAAGTACAGTACAGTAGGATTTAAATACAGAACGCACGTCGCACTTTGTGCCAGACGAAAAATGTAACCCTCGATCACCCTCTAATCTGTGTGACAATTTGATGAATTCATAAATAAATTTCCGAGTCTATCACGTCTGCAGTAACTTGTCAAAGCATGGCGTATTATTTGGCACATTACGAATTCATCACTTTCGTAACTGTTCCCGGTCGCTCATTGATTACAACAAATAAGCGAATTGGACACACACAAAAAAGCAATGACGTTAGACGTTTGGTTACTTTATTCATTCTTCAGTTTTTGCATCTTAGCCCGGACCACTGTAATACACACTACCAGAACTGACCCGTGTCATTCTCTTTTTCGTACTTGCGTGGGGTTACAACACTTTCTCTCTGTAATCCCGTTTATCACGCAGAGTCTCGCAGCGGAGCGAGAACTGAGGTGGTTCGACCCCCGCTCGTGACTTGCGGATACTGAGCCGGCCGCTCAGAAAGCAATGGCAAACTACTGAGCGTAATCTTGCCAAGAGATCAACAGACAGCTGAAAGATGCTGCTGTTGACAGCTAAGTCCTGTAAAGGATACGCAAAACATTTTTTTTTTCTCATTTTAATAATCGACAATTCCCTCGCAGGTCACCTGATTTCAGATGTTGTGATGATTACCTTCCTTGATAATATTTCAAATCATGTATTAAATCAACTTTTAAATCAAGTTTATTTTAAAAGGGTCACAAATTGGGCACGCAGGCCCGTCTTACATTCGGCCCTTCCAATCACTCGTCTTTCGTTCATCAACAGCATTATACATTTACATAGGAAGAAAAATAAACATTGCGCCATAATATTGATTGTGTTAGCTGGTTATGAGTACTGGCAACATCATTTTATCGAATGTCTATTCAATTATTTTTGTCTTTTATCTTCCCATTTTTTCGTTTTTCATCTCGTCAGGTATATCTGCAGAATTCACACAACATAAAGTAAATTAACTAGATAAATCCTTCAAGCTGAAATATACACATGTTCACACGGTAATGTCAATTGTCTACCACGGTAATTTTAAGCTGACTAGCATGACGAGAACAGCGAAATATGCCAGGCAATAAATCGTGCAATCTATTGTTTATGTCTTCGATATTCAAATTCACTACGGGAAAACATTGTTTTGAATATATATATATATATATATATATATAGATAGATAGATAGATAGATAGATAGATAGATAGATAGATAGATAGATAGATAGATAGATAGATAGATAGATAGAGATAGATAGATAGATAGATAGATAGATAGATAGATAGATAGATAGATAGATAGATAGATAGATAGATAGATAGATAGATAGATAGATAGATAGATAGATAGATAGATAGATAGATAGATAGATAGATAGATAGATAGATAGATAGATAGATAGATAGATAGATAGATAGATAGATAGATAGATAGATAGATAGATAGATAGATAGATAGATAGATAGATAGATAGATAGATAGATAGATAGATAGATAGATAGATAGATAGATAGATAGATAGATAGATAGATAGATAGATAGATAGATAGATAGATAGATAGATAGATAGATAGATAGATAGATAGATAGATAGATAGATAGATAGATAGATATAGGTTTGTTTCCAGGTCCGGTCAAGGATATGCACTACTGACGAGCTCAAACGAGAGCGAAACTCCAGTCTAGTGCTTCCATAGTGACGTGGACAAGGCCTTAGGTTCGTACTGGAATACGATCAGCGTTGCCAGTAGTGGGTTGTGCTCAATCATTAAATCTCAAATCCCGAAACAACCAAATAAATAAAAAGTGCAGATAGCTGGGAGGGTTGGATAGATGAGTTGATAAGTTAGGTGGATAATTGAGTTTGGTGGGTTAGGTGGTTGGACAGTTGAGCAGCTTCGGTTGGGTGGTTGGATAATTGAGATGGGTGGGTTTGGTAATTGAATATTTGAGTTGGGTGGGCTGAGGTGTTGGGTGATTGGATAGTGAGATGGGTGGGTTGGGTAGTTGGATAATTGAGTTGGGTGGAATGGGTTGTTGAGTGGTAGGATAATTGAGATGGCTGAGTTGTGTTGTTGTATAGTTGATTTTGATGGGTTGGGTGGTTGGGTAGTTAAGTTATGTGGGTTTTGTGTATGGTTGAATGTATGGATGGATATATGGACGGACCGACGGATATAACCTCTTCTCGTGACATGACCTCAGAACCTCGTTTACCTCTTTCGTATAGTTGTGTATAATGTTCTATTTTCAATTGCATCAAACAGATTTGTTGTTGTTAGTGTCTCTGCCCATGCAAGGTATTCGCAATATTCAGCTCCAAGTCATCTCCGCTTCCTGTAAGCTTCTCCTAATTTGGTCAGCCATATCCCATACTGCAGGATATATACAAGTAACAATCATCATCATGTTGCAGTTCCTTTGCAGAACGTCGCACTCATCACCCTGACAGGTGGCTGGTTCTCTGGCTATTTCTTCCGCCTTATGCACTCTTGTGACTGTTATAGTAATAATGGTTAAAGTTAGAAAGTATGTTTAACGATAGTTTAATTTAAGGCTACAGCCAAATCAACGAGTCCCAGCCAGGCAAACTGGCCGAATGGCTACTAACGCCCCGGCCAGGATTTTCCGGTTAGACACAGCAGTCTAAAAACTCGCCCCTTTTCAACCCAAAGCTGCAGCAGTCGGTCGCGTGTGAAATCTAGTCCCTGATTCATTATATTGGGAAACATAAAGTACTTCACCAATACATTTAGCCAACATAAAGTACTTCACCAATACATTTAGCCAACATAAAGTACTTCACCAATACATTTAGCCAACATAAAGTACTTCACCAATACATTTAGCCAACATAAAGTACTTCACCAATACATTTAGCCAACATAAAGTACTTTACCAATACATTTAGCCAACATAAAGTACTTCACCAATACATTTAGCCAACATAAAGTACTTCACCAATACATTTAGCCAACATTAAGTAAACTTGAGGCAAAGACACTGCAATTGAGGGTTTTGATCGCGGGAAAGACTGGGTATTTGTAAATTAATTAAATATTGATTCGTTTAGTGTTCATTGATAATAAAAAAATTTTAAATGTTGCATATCCCTTGCAGGACGTTGCAGTCAACACCAGCATTTTCAAGCTGCGATAGATGTACTAGGCAAATTTTACGTTCAGTAGTTTGCCATTGCTTTCTGAGCGACCGGTTCGCATACCAACACGATATAACACAACGCGACATGGTCTGCTGCACAAATCGGTCGCGGCTGCGTTTCAAATGCCTGGTAAGCGGCTCACGAACAGCGTTCGCAAGCCTGTGACCGCGGAGCCCGGATAATAATTATGTGTGGTGAAATTCTACATGATTGATCAACCAGAGGTGTAATCATGGAGTATAATATGTACACGGCCAAGTAGTGACTTAATGTACAAGGATCATAACGATGCAGTATGAGTAAGAACAAGGCAAAGTCGACACTATACGGACAAAGGCAGATGTCGCAAAATGGACGCCGACATAGATATTCGAGACATGTGCATGTATCCGAACACGCCGTTCACCAATCCCCAGGGAACGGTATTTAATATTTTTAACAGATATAGTGATTACTATGAGAAAGAATAAAGTAATAATAATGTTCTACTGGAACGAAATGGTTATTATTAAAGGTGAATAGGTATTTCAGTTAATAAAGTCGTAAACTTTTTACAGTATAAATATGTCGTAATTTTTCACATTGTCGGTAATCCTACCACGTGTGATAAAGGTCACTCACATTCAACGTGAACTATTGGAACCTACGTGAATCTAACTATTTCTGTCTTGGAGTGGGTGTATTTATGATCCCACTATAGGAATACTATCAATAGTGAATCAGTCTGTTAAACTATAAACCTTTCTAAATACAGCAGGTTTGAGTGACGGTTGGTCACAAACCAGGTCAAACTCTTCTTAGCAGATTCTTGTAAGACTATGTAGAAGCGTCTGTCATGTTGGAATAGAAATATGTCTAACTCAGGGGTTCCCAAACCACGGCCCGCGGGCCACTTGTGGCCCGCCAGCTGTCAGAAAGTGGCACGCGAGGCCTCGTTTCAGTCGAGATTTCAAGAGTTCAGAATAGAGGAAGATAACGTTGCCCTCTTAATAAATCTGTTTGTATTTCCTGATGCCAAGCTCTGTCAATTACAACAAAACCTTCAACACGAAGTAATTGATTTGAAATACAATTCTGCACTGAGATATAAATTTCTGGCGCTGCCTGCTTCACCTTCAGCTGATCATATGATTTCATTCTGGCGACCAATTTCGAACAATTTGAATCTTGCGTTCATTCGCCCAGAGATACATTTGTCGTTTTGTTTCGACTTACAGATTCGAGCAGTCATTTTCCGTAATGACCGTAAAAAAAAAAAGCAACGTTTCAGACTCACCGACAGTAACTTAGCTCCGCCTATGACTTTGGGCACGACAGATTTGTGCCCAGACATTGATAAACTGGCATCTTAACTTAAGTAACCAGTTATAAAGAACAGTTATAATTGTAAATTAATTGCTTTAATAGCGATTTTCGAAACTGATTAAAAATTTATTGTTAAATGAAGATTTGATTTTAAAACAAAAATACCCGCAGTGTAGTACTGACACTGAATTTTGTTGACAAAAGTTAAGAAAGGTAAGAATAATATTGCACGACATTTATAATTTTATAACGTTGTGGCCCGCTTAACTACAGAAAATAGTAGATAGGGCCCTCTGCTTGAAAAGCTTGGGAACCACTGGACTCTAACTCATTGTTTGTTGACAATCAACACGACTGTAGAGACAATAGAGACAGGGCGCATACGTGATGAATAGCCATGTAAAATATGAGACTGTTAACGACACCATCCGACTAGACAGATGGGCAGTCTACTACAAACTACTCACACGAGGTTGCTGTTAACTTTGTTTGCAGGTTAGTGTGGAATGCTCCGCAGCTAGAATCTACACCCATCTACAACGACGCATCACCACCATCAATCTAATCACAAAACTACATTTTACGAATCAACGGCGAAGCAATCCGTCACTATTCATTCATTAGCACATTATCAAAGTGATTCTATAAATGTATCTGTGTAAACATAAAGAAGGATATAAACATTCCCCGAAAAGTAGTATTAGCACTTTCTGAACATTGAATTAGTCAGGAAAGGTAATTGGACTCATATAAAGAAAATTAGTAGTCAGTGTCAAGTAATACCTAAACAGGAGTGGAGTGATCTTGTCATCGTCTACAGAGAGGAGGAGCAGAAGACAGACCTGAGAAGACACTATAGCCGAACACCTGGATGTGGGTGCTATAGTTAAGTGGCCGATATCCCCGTCTAAGCCACATCTCAACTAACTACTTAATCACGGCCAGAGCCGAGATACTGTCAAGGATTAAATTATAAAAGAGTAATTTTTGTTCAATAGATATAACACAAGAACTTTAGTGCAGTTTAGGATTTCATACCAACATATATGTTTGTGGTTAATATTCGTTGGTGTCACGTTAAATAAATATATCCTTAAAAGGATATACATTTTATAAACGTAACTCTTTGCCTTTAAGTTCATTTACCAATACCATAACATAGCAGATCTATAGATCTAGTGTAACAGAGTGAAAATTTTGGCTAAACATTTGTCTTCCTATTTCAGTGATGTGAGAAAGAGGGGGACTGGGGAGATCTTTTACTTTCTAGGTTTAGTGTAGCAGGATAATTAGGTCTGCGGCCTTTACTTTAGTTGCTACTGTTCGCCTTAGCTTCCTTTGCCTGACTACTGTTAAGAAGTCTAAACCATCACTGGGATCTGTATTCTCATACAGTCTAGATCTTTACGAGCCATTTCGATCACTTCTTCGTCAGTGGATAGTCTTTCATTCAGAAAGTCTTCTTGTCACTACTTTTGTAAGAATAACTCTGTCAATAGTCAGTGACCACTCTACAGTGACCAAAGTGTGTGCAATGCACACATCCTTCCTCCTGCTGGGGAGCCCCTACCACTTCCTATAAGAACCAAGCTTTCCATCGCCGTTGTTTCCAAGAGTCTAATATAACCCATTACTTAAGTTTCACCTGTTCCATGGCGAAGATGATCCGGACGCAGTTCGTAATCCCGCATACAAGCGTTTGAAATACAGCTATGAGCGATTTCGCAGCAGACCACTTTACTTTAGCATTTTTATGGAATGGTATGGCTGCTGGTTGTTCAGAAAACACTGACAAACTACTAAACGTAAACTTGCCCAGTAATCAAGAATAGCCAAAAATGTTAGGGGTGACTACTACGTCATGTAAAGGATATGCATCAACAACTTTAGTTTCTAATGCACTTTGCTGTTTATGAGCCATTTTGTTCTCTTATCTTATTTTCGATGTTCAGATCTTGTTGAATGTCTGGGTTATATCCGTCCTTTATCTTGAACACGATATTCTAAGATATGACCGAGCAGACGGTACTTGCTTTCTGTTAGCTCCGAATGTTAGGCGGTGCTTACCAAACCCGACACAACACATTGTACTAAATGGCTTCGTGTAAAGGAGGTTACATGACATCCTAGCGCGAGGAAATGCAACCTAAGACTAAATATCACGACAGGGCAGACAGTAAGCTTTGGTCGGCAATTGACCTAGGATCAACAGGCGAAACCTTAGAGCATTGCTTTGTTGATACGGCAATGAATGAATCACCCCAAAAAAACGAGAAGTAGATTGTGAGCTTTACTAAAACACGACTACAAGAGACAAATTGGACGTTACGGCCAAAGCCTTCGTCAACACAGGACAAACAAATACAAACCAACACAAACCTACATGAAACACACTATGACAATATTAAACGATTAAACTAATTAAATGTACTCATCTGATTCTGTGTCCTTGCTTGGAAAGACTGACACGCGTAGGGCTCCAGTGGATTAATAGACCGGATGTATGGTACACGGGTCAAAGGTCAAGCGGGAGGGGAGTGGGTGGAGAAGCGCCCATGTGTGCGGACAAGTGAAATTTAAGACCGGCAAAGATGTCGCGGACGCAGTTGACAATTAGCAATTCTCGTTAAGCGCCCGAAACACCGCTGCGGAAAACTACATAGTGTTAGTCCACACAGAGGGGCATGAGTGGCGGTCGTTCAGAAAACATGGGCAAAACACCGAACGTAAACCTGCCAAGAAAGTTGACTGTGATGTCCTTTAAAGGACCTGCACGTACCTAGATGGTGGACTGTAAGCTAGGGGTGGGAGGGGTGGGGTAGGGAGTTAAATGAAGCTGTGTTGGACATTAAGGCCGTGAGGGGAGAGTGTGCCCAACTGGAAGATGAGACGGTGTTCCAATGTCTTCCGATCCCGTTCGTGGGATGCGCATGATTTGATGGCCGTGACCTGTATGTCGGCTGCGCCATGGTGGTCAGGACTGTTGAAATGCATGGATACTGGTTTCTGGGCGCCGCTGGTGATATCAGAAAGATGTTGTCTAAATCTGTCCCCAAGACGTAATCCTGTCTTACCGACATATCTCATGTCGCAACGTGTGCAGGTAATCGCATAGATAACGTTGCGACTGATGCATGCGATACCCTCACGGATGTGGAAGGTCGTCTTAGGGAATGTCAGACTCTGGGTTTGAAGTACGTATGGACAGGTCTTGCAACGCGATCGAAGACAAGCCACCGTGCCAGGAAGAGACTGGTGAGGTTGGGGTAGCCTGCTATGGACCAGCACATCCCTGAGGTTACGATCCCGCTTATACGCACCCAGAGGAGCCTCTGACGTCCAATTTTAGTCGTGTTTTAGTAAAGCTCACAATCTACTTATCGTTTTTTTGGGGGGTGATTCATTCATTGCCTTTTTAAGCTTTACTGCAGTTCCCCTCATTCTTGTTTACCATCTTTGTTGATACGGCAGCTTTTTACAGCATGTTTTGATCCAGGTGTATAGATGTTAGCTTTCCGCTGGAGTAAACTAGGCAGGTCGAGAGAGGGATCATGCTGCATGTACAAACACATCGTCTCTATAATTTAGCCCGGGCTTTGTGCTTTGGAGAGGTATAACACCATCATACACACTATCGTCTGTCAAGACGGCAATGTGCCAGTCAAAAAATTGTCTGTAACATTTAAATTGAAAATCCCCGATTTACTTCATTAGTAATAGCAAAATGGTCCAGAGAAGAGTAGTATGCATAGGAGGACATCCAGAATAGAGTAGTATACATTCTCTGAATAAAGTACACGTTGGAATTATATTTTTACGCAACCTTAACGAGGATCAAACACATACCTCACGTTGTGCGAGGTGAACAATCTGACCGGCCATCCTCTAATCTAACTGTATAACAATTTAAAGAATTCAGAAAGATAGTTCCGAGTCTATCATGTTTGCAATTAATTTGTCAACGCATCGATCGTCGTTTGGCGCATAATAAGTTCATCGCATCCATATATGTTCCCCGTCGCTCATTGTCGTTCAATGATTACGAAAAAAAAATTCAAATGAGACAAAACATACAATGATGTTAGTCGTTTGATTAAATTATTCCTTCAACGGATCATCCCTTCCCAACTTCCCTCTTTAGCCCCTCCCCGCCCCCCCCCCCCGCCCCCTCCTCCCTTTCTTCATATTTGCCACAATTTAATTACTGAAAATCGTCTCGCAAGTCCCTTGGTATCAGATGTTGTTACAGCTGACTACCAGGATAGTATTTCAGATAATGTATTGAGTTTCCTCCCCTGATTATGTTAGCTGGTTATGACAACTCAAAATATACATTTTCTAATCTCTGCCTCATAATATTTCTCTTGAATCTTCCCATTCTTTCGTTGTATACTTTGTTTTTATGTTCCCAAATCTTTATAAATTCGGCTAGAATACAGGTAACCAAGAACGATTGCCTGGAAGAGACTAAGAAAATACAACATTATGCACGGATATAAGAAAGAGACAAAGTGTTCTTTGGTCAGGTCATGAGATTAGAAATTGTAAAGAAGGTTAAGATGACAGTACAGATCAGCAGAAAGACAGATAGGCAGACAGGCTGGAATGATGGATGTATGGATGGATGGGTGGGTAGATGGATGGATGGATTGATGAATAGACAGAGAGGCAGAAACGGAGATGACAGGGGGCCGGACGGACGGAAGGACGGTTGGGAGGGTGGGTGGGTGTTATTAGCTGTGTGGAATATTTTTTTTTTGTCCACCAGGAATGATGATGACCGTTCATTTAATCCAGTGCGGTTGAAAATATGGGTCCGTGGCTTCTAAGATGGCTGGTAAGTCTACTTTGGCTCGAAATGTTATTTGACAAAGTGAGGCAAGGAATGCTTGACGTTCTAGGAGGAGGATCACCTGCAATGGTTTTTCTGTCCAGCTATTTTTTCATAGCACTTGTAGTGTTTGCTTCACAAGTGACTGAACTCTTGCGTAATGATGTACGCCACGGAAGTGAACATCCAGCAATTAATTCTGAATAATGCTCGTCAGGGTGATGTCAGGGTGATGTCAGGGTGATGTCAGGGTGATGTCAGGGTGATGTCAGGGTGATGTCAGGGTGACACAGATGGTTCGGTGTTGAGAGGCAGGAGAAGTGCCTGGGAGTTCTTTTTTTTTTTTTTTTTGCATATCCTTTACAGGACATCGCTGTCAACACCAGCATCATTCAGCTGTATGTTGATTTCTTGGCAAGATTATGCTCAGTAGTTTGCCATTGCTTTCTGAGCGGCCGGCTCACATACCCCGTAAGTTACCGATGCGATTCGAACCACTGCTGATTCTCACCGTCATCACGTTACCTACGAGAGTATACGAGATTACGGAGAAAAGTCGCTAACCTCTAAGCCACGAAGCCGGCCTGGGAGTTCTTAGCAAAAGCTAATGGTCCACGTTTGGTGCAGGACATCCTGGCATATGATACCACAACATCTAGTTTAAGAATGGAGGTGGAGGCAGTCAGTGCAGCTTTCCGCTGGATGAAGAATACGATACACACACACATCGTGATTGTAACTGGTTCAGAAAGCATGCTGAGTAGGGTGAGGACAGGTAAGCTTCGTGCAGAGTGGCTTGCTTCGCTTCGGAAGACACGGGTGGCAAGCATCGTCTGGATCTTTTCTCCGGGGCATGCTGGTGTGTTGGGGGATGAATAGGCAGACAGATTGGCTGGCTCTGCAAAACTTGGTAGAGTATTGATGCATGATAAGGCAGACGTGGTTGTGGCCTTGTGGGAGCACGTGTACACCTCGGAGGAGCAAATGGATTACCATGGTCTGGCAAGAATGCGACAGCGAGGGGAGTCGAGGTGATCAGGCCGACGATCGACGCTCAGAGGAAAGGCTAGACGGACATGTAATCAGATTGCTACTAGTGCTATTAGTGTTGGAACTCTTCGCTGGCTGCTGAGGATGGGGACGGAGCGCTTATGGGAAGGCCCCGAATGATGTGATGTCGGTTCCTAAATCAATCAATCAACTCAATTCCGCTGACCTCCTTAGTAGCATTTACCACTCGCCGTAAAAAAATTCATCTAGAGAGATTGTGATCTGGCATGCAAGTCACGTGACAAGCCTATCGAATCTGATTCTTCATTAGTAGATTGTGGATACTGGGCATGGACGCTCAATCTAGGTCTTCAGTTTCTGGGATCTTGTCTTGCCATTTAATTTTTAATAGCTTCCTACGGCAGACCTGTGGAAGTGGTTTGATTTCCAAGCGTTTCGCTGTGGAAAATGCTCATCTACCAAAAGGGGACTGGCTGTTATACTAGAGTTTTATTATTAATATTTCTATTATTAAAGGGGAAGGTAATCCGTACTGAGATAGTGTTCGAATAAGTTGCGATTATATGTATAGGGATTGGTGATGTCTTTGATTTATTGTAGAAGATTGTTTCACAGCTGAGTTGCGGAGTACTTTAAGCTTGTTTTGTATAAGTCTATCCTAGGCTTCAAAGTAGTGCAGCTTTACATAACAGAATTACGACACATACAGGACGTTGCGGCGATTAGCCTTCATCAGCAAACAAACACATACACAAAACACAACATATAGTCACGGAGATATCCTGTGACTACATTAAAACGTGACGACAGGACGAGAAGAATAAAAAGATGACAAAATGAAGCAATGAAGAGAAAATGAAAATATGAAAAAAAAAATGTTCCTACTTACACCAGAATTCCGAAATTTGTATGCGCATGTCAACTATAAGCTTGTTGCAAAATAAATACTGTAATGTTACTTTATGAATGTGTTTTTCTAGTGGTTTAGATAGTGATGATAGTAGGGAAATTGGTCTATAATTTTTCGGGAGACTTTTGTCCATGAGCCAGATTAAGAAGAGGAACACTTTAGAGATCTTGAGAGCTGATGGACAATAGCCTTTGGCGAGACACTGATTATATACATAGGTTAGTGATGCACAGATCACTGGCGAAGCACAATGGAGTATCCGATTTCTGATTCTATCTAACCCAAATGACTTTATGTTGTTGTTTTTTTTAGGTTACTGAGGTAAGTGACTACTTCAGTGATTGTCATTTGCGTATGACGGAAAGAATATCCAACATATCGCAAATTGCAATCACTGGAGAGAGAGAGAGAGAGAGAGAGAGAGAGAGAGAGAGAGAGAGAGAGAGAGAGAGAGAGAGAGGAGGGGGGAAGAGAGAGGGTGGGTTTTTAAAATAACATAGATTGACAGAGAAATGAGAAATGTATGACTTCCGGTCCATTAGGGTGGCTAGGTTGTTGAGCTATTGAGACCTCTGGTGTGTTTTTGCTTATGGATACGTTTTGCTTATGCATTGTCCTCATTGTGGACTGGTAGTACATGGAGTTTGTGGGGTGAAGAAATTTTAGACGAGGAGATACCTAAGGGGTTCCTAGTTTGGAGGGGCTAGCATCCTCTTGTGCTTTCTTGAAAATGGCTTGAAAACCTTGAAATGGCTCGTTGTCCCCCACGTGAGGACCCCTACTACAAAAGCAAGTTTCTTTCACGAAATTTATAAAGATAGGTACCTTTGGAAGGTATCACTAGTCCTTGGGAATGATATTTCCTCAATAAAGTATATGGACTTAGACCAGTGTGTAGTTATCCGCCCTCATCAGATCACCAGCAGTCTATAAATAGATTAAGTATGTACAGAAGATAGGGTGTGTGACTGAATATACACTGAAATCTCTGGACAACAACTGTGTGAACATAATATACATGATTATCACCTACATCTGGTACAATATGCACTCAAGTCTTGAGTTTCAAATATCATCTATATTAGAACATACAACAATGATGCATGATATGTAGTTGTTATAACTCTTTCAGTTAACAAATACGCAACATGACAAAACCCAACAGATATAGAACAGATCAGTCTCAAGAAACATCACATTAATATATGGATATGGCAAGACAATCTTCTAATGCATGTTGCTGTGAATAAATAAGAGTTTCTATGGTGACAGTGTCTCAGTCTGTAGAGCATCTTAAAACTTTTAGCAGTGGACTGATAATCTATTCTCTGTTGTTGGTAGACATGGCTGGGTATTGGTCTTCTGAAAGTCTATCATTCTTGGTTTCCCCAGTAATGATACATCTTTTCTTCATAGCACTCAGGCTGTGAATGGGTTGTTGAGGTAGGGCTAGTAGGAACGAGCATACTGGATGCATCAGAGATTAGCCAGGTTCGTCATCCATGGAGGATAATTTCATGTTTTATAAATTGGAATGTTTCTCCATGAGTTCTAGATGAGCTTATAAGATAATAGACAATACCATATAGCATAGGCTTTGGGCTGACATCTCTTCGCTGTCAGTATTCGCCATCACCAGAAAGTATGAGCTTCAGCTCCTATTGTTAGGCCAACAAAACATACCACTCATCTGGACAAAGCAAACAAAATAAAACCCGTTCAAGCATTTCATAAAATCATATATTATTTACAAAATAAACATGGAAGACAAAAGATGGGGGATGGGGGGTGGGGGTGTTAATAATATGAGGAGGCAGGAAGGTGGTTCCACTCACAGGTGAGATCACTACCCTCTTCTCTCTAAATGGAGGGTATTAAAACATATGATGGAATGAAACCAGTATCAACTGATGAGTCAGCATTTCTTCTCCATTGATGTTTTATTTCCATGATGAAACAAACTCAAGATGATATAAGGACTGTGAAATAAGGTAAAGTCATCAAGATTTGATCAAATCAAGTTGAGATGGAGGCATGGTCAGATCATGGCAAGTTGTGACAAAGCAGGTTGCGACAAATGCTTTTTGTGACATATGCATGTTATGACAGATATTTGTTATAACAGATACCTGTTGGAACACTGCCTCTTGAAATACTGCATGTTGAGATGGATGCAGGTTGTGACAGTTGTATTTGAAGGTAAAGCATGTTGAGATGAATGTGTATTAAGACAAGACATGTTGAGACATAGCCCTCTCTATAACATTTCAGCATCCTAATTCTGTCATATAAAATCTGGACTTGAATCTCGAGTGCCTTTCTCATCTTCTATCATTAGTATTATTTCATTTGCCTTTCATAACTGGAGGAAGATCAAACAACTCCTCCAGCAGGGGAAGTAATAGTCATGTACCAACATCAAATGTAAAACACTCACAATGAAAATATTTAATTAATGTCATGAAGCAATGCAATAGCCTTGATATAGATATGCATCCAATATATGTAATGGTTCGAATAAAATGGCATATGGTCTCTCCCAGCTTTCTCTTTTGATCAAGGGGGTGAAGACGACGGCCTAAAACCAACCCAAGGTTGCAAGCAATTTTCGTTCACACAGTACAGAAATAGTCTGCTGTATGGCCATTTTTCAGAACACATTGTGGCAGAGTACTGAACGTAAAAATAACCTAATCATCATCATTAGTGGTGTGATGCTAGTAATTAGTGCAACATCTGGCAAAATTTGAGTGCATGATGCATCTATATTTCCATGTCAATGAGCATTAATTCTCATGAAAGAACATGGCAACTTCATATGCATTCTCATGAAAGAAGTGTACAAAGGATTCACATGATATATTCAGAGTGATGTGAGACTGTGCACACGAAGTTTACGAGATAGACTCTTAGCAATATATTGCTCAATAAAACGCTAATTTTGAAGTTAGCATTTGTCAGTTACAGTAAGCAATGGAAGAAGGGTTTGGAATGGAATCATTGTTTATATAGTTATCGCATCATCTTCCACTTTTGCCTTCGAGCGTCGTGAGGAGGAATCGTTGATGTTCCAGTGCCCAATGGATGGTACCAGATATTATCATTCCGTGTGATTGTACAGTTTCTTTGATTTCATCAATCCATTTTATTCTTGGGCGTCCTCTTGCTCTCGTAGCAGACCATATTTGATGTAGAGTCAGTGCTGGTGATTGATGGAGTTGCATTATAACGAGATCGGCGAACCATTTGATCTTCTGCTTTCAATATATGCGGCACTAGATGTTGATCCCACTGTCTGTCTGATAACATCTTTTCTGATTCGGTCTCGGATTGTTAAGTTGGCAGCTCTCATCAAGCATCTCATCTCACAGGAGTTGATGTTTCGTAAGTGTATTTTTGAAATACGCCATCCTTGTAGGTCTAGTAGATATGAAAATTAATAAATAATTGTGTAAATATATTCGAAGCTTGCATTAAAAGGGCTTAACATGCCGAGTTAACGTTAGAGCTAAATATTCTAAGTTTAGTATAAGCCTTAATTACTTTTGATTTCCATATGTTTCCTATCGCTTTGTAAGCTCTTCTTACCTTTCCTATTCTTACTTTGATATTTGAGTTCATTCTTCCATTAATGTCTACATTTCTGCCTAAAAAGGTGTTGCATTCCACATTTTGACTTGAGATTTTATAAAGAGAGATTGGGTTCAAATCAGTATGTTCACTAAGTTAATTTAACAACAGGTGCTAGACTCATGTTGCAGGATTTATTTTCTGATAAAACGTCACTGCATCTTATCAGGTGCATATTGCAGAGTTATATAACATTTGAAGTGGATACATGAAAAAATGATCTGTTATGTAAGTCCGGTTCAATATGGCGGATAAACTGATGAACTGTTAAAGTTTCAAGCGTATTTTTGCTTCTACTACGGTTTGCTTACGCGATAATTTCCTCATTTTGGCCTGGTATTAGATGGCGTCTAAAGGTACGATGGTAAGTTAATAAGTAAGTCATAAATGGCTGTAGAAAAATAACTAGAAACTATAACATGAAACCAGTTTATTTATATGGATACATGGTCCCTTTATTTCTCAACATAATTTCCACCAACATTGATGCACTTATCCCACCGTTTTATCTGTCCTCCTAAACCGGCCTCATAGAACATATATATATATATATATATATATATATATATATATATCACAATAAATCTTGGATGTCGATCGATGACGGAAAGTAACACCAAACGTCTACAAACAGCCGGCATTTCTTTAATGTGTTGTTGATCGAGGAAGGACTATAGCGCCATACGTCTGCAAGGCGGAAGCCATCCTTTGATATGATAGACGGATTGTCTGGATTGGGTCGGCAAGATCTTTTGTTGTGGGGACAAGAATTCTCTAGATTACAGACGCAAGAATTTTTGAAGTGCCGGGACAGGTGCCCAGATGAAAGCAAAATAGACAGCGGGATGTTTCCATCCAGTCTAAAAAAGAGTGTCTAGACAGTTTTGTGACGTCACTCAGACCCAGTATTAAAACCAGTTGAGGTAACCAACTCTGGGTGAGTTGACAAAATGTTGTGACACCGCCAGGACGTGTGCAATATTCCTAGTTGTGTATAGAGAGAGACTATAGTCTATATGACTATAGTATATGATATATTATCAGACGCATCTAAATTCAGAGTAGAGCAAACAGTCAACAAGCCGGAGGACCTGGATGCAAAAATGAGGAAAGAAATCCAGTCACTTGTGAATGCAGGACTCATCAGTGAGGCCACTGCAAAAACGCTCACACCGCGTGGCTCCCAAACACCTCAGATGTACGGTCTACCCAAGCTTCACAAGCCCGGCATCCCACAAAGACCGATCCTTTCCATGGTTAACTCGGCACAACACCGAATGGCGAGATGGCTAGCTGAAATTTTAAAGCCAGTACGACAGTCCTTCGATCAAAGATCACTCAGGGATACATTCGAACTGGTGGAATTATTGGATACTATGGACATAAACAACAAACACATGGCATGCATGGATATTGCCTCTTTATTCACCAACGTTCCATTAGACGAGACCGTGAATATAATAAGCGAACGCATTAGAGACAAACAACTAAAACTAGGCATACCATCAGCTATTCTAGAGAGGCTATTAAAATTATGTACTGCCAACATACAATTCAACTTTCTAAACAAGTCATATCGCCAAATTGACGGAGTGGCCATGGGGAGCCCACTTGGACCTATTCTAGCGGACATCTTCATGGCACACTTAGAAGAAAAGAGATCCTCAGAAATCAATAACTTGGCCTTTTACCGTCGTTACGTGGACGATATACTAATTATCACCACAGACGAGCTACAAGCAACGTCGTTCCAGGCCACAATGAACGAGACACATATAAACATCTCTTTATCTATGGAACACGAACACAACGAAGCGTTGCCGTTTCTAGATATCCTAATGAGACGTAGTGCAGATGGCACAATTTAAAGATCGGTGTACCGCAAAGAAATAAGGACCGGCCAATACTTAAATTTTCAGAGCTTCGCACCTGTCCAGTACAAACGGGGCTTAGTACGGACCCTGTTTGACCGTGCTAGGAAGATATGCACCCAGGACACACTGACAGAGGAATTTAAAACTCTGAAGAATGCCTTAAACCTGAATGGGTACTCCACAGGATTTATAAAGCGCCACTGCCAACAGCCCAAACCGAAATCAGAAGTAACTACAGTCCCTAAACTCAAAGTATTCATCCAGCTAACCTTCCGAGGAGATGACGTAATGCAACGTCTGCGGGACCGGCTCACCACAACAGTTGAGCGAACATTCTGTGCTGCAGCTCTAGTCATCAGGTACAGAAACACACCGATCCCAGTTCCAGCAGTAAAAGAACATGTAGCTTAGTACGCCAAATCAAATTGTATTTACCAAATTACATGCAGATGCGAGGCCATCTACATAGGCAGAACTGAGCGACAGTTACATTGCAGGGGTTCGGAACATATTCCGAATTGGTTGGACAAGATACTACACACAGAAGATGGTAGCCTAGGCAGGCCGACATACCGGAACAGTCTGGCTTCATCGGTCGTGAGATATGTGCTCGAGAGTGGTCACGTGGTTGAAAGAGACAATGCCTTCCGTGTGTTGTTCAACACACAAAGTAGTCGATTGTTAAAGTTTGCTGAAGCTATACTAATCAACCTTCGTAAGCCGTCCTTGTGTAAGCAGAAAGACATGTTAGTCAGTTTAAAATTACCGTGGTAGACAATCGACATTACTGTGCGAACATGTGTATATTTACGTTTGAAGGATTTATCTAATTAATTCACGTAAGTTGTGTGATTTCTGCAGTATGTACCTGACGAGATGCAGCGAAATATGACAGGCAATAAATCGTACAATCTATTGGTTGTGTCTTCGTTATTCAAAGAGACTATAGTGTCTATTGTTGATGTATATCCGCGGACATCTATCCAGTGTGTAATTTCATAGTCTTCATCTACAACACGAATAATTATATGGTATTCTATTAAACATATCTAACTTAGATTATTCTTAGGAACAGAATGCAGTACTGTGCGGTGATAGAACATATTATAAGAGCGTCGGCAACAGTAGCCTATCGCGTAGCTTAAACTAGCTGGTGTGAGATATCATTTAACTCAGTGAGTTAAGGACAATGTAGTGGGATGATATTTAGGAAGATTGAGAATGATTTGGGGGCATGAAGGTGTCACGGGATACTGTGAGTTTAGTGATTCCCTGATAATTTACATATAGAATTAATTGCAATATATGAGAATGGGAAAATTATTGACAGTTAGTCAGAATAACAATCGAGTACTTCAGTCTGAGGTGAGGACAAATTGACGGTCATTGACCGAATGGTAAAGAAGTAAGATACAGTATGAGGTGTCATTGACTGCCGATTTCACCGGACAAAACAACGCGGAGACATCGGGTTGGGGAACACACGAAGACGTTGATCAAAGAGTTATAACTCTTTGATGTACGCGGGACTCAACGAAGGAGCCGAAACGGAGCGGCAACGAACGAATACGTGATTCACAAACCTTTGATGGGGGAATCACGGCAAATTTGATTGTGGATCAAAAGTAACGGAGAATTGGAAACTGAGTATAAATAGTTGTAAACTTGTTTTTGTAGTTAGTGTGCTACCAAACTGGACGGAGAATATCTATGCGTCCTTAATTAGAAAAGAAATATAAGTCCCTTATTGTTTAAAGGCGATGGGATATTAGTGCTTATGTGCTTGTGTATTTCAATTCATGGACTAACATAGATTATATAAGGTAATCTAGCCTTAGCTTAATAGTCTAGCATAGGGAACTAGGTGTCTGTGCTTGGCTGTTACCATTTCCTTCTTTTAGCTAATCGTTTAGACTTAGTGAACTCATCTGTCTTATGTCAGAGTATCTTTCGGAAGCGTCTGAGTACGCCTGGAGAAAGGCTCTCACATAAGAATTAGTCTGAAGCAGACTAATATCACCTAGTTATATATATCACCCACAGGTTCCACGAAAACTCCTGACATACTCAGAGAAGATAAGAAAGTTACTTCACTTGTGCAGAGATACAGTACCTCCCCTTAAGAACTAAGATAAGAAAGGTGCTTCACTTGTGCAGAGCAAGTACTTCACTAGAACCACTAAGAACATAGACATGTTCTAATCGTGAGACGAGATACCCAATCGCCCATAAAGGAACTCTGTATAAATAACATAAAATCGAGGTTAAAAAAGTGATGTAAAGGACGTTAAATTGCTGAAGGCAGGGCGACATAAAAATGCCTATATTTGCACTATAGACTAATATACAAAAAACACTGGATAATTCACGAACAGTTTCCATGCCTACAAAAAGTGGTAATTTACTACCTGGAACAGTGTGTAAAACATTTATAGTAGATCTAGACAGTGTTAGACAGTGGTGAGGTGTTTTCAGTGGTGGATTTTATTAACGTCCAAAAAAGGGAAATCTATCTACTCCAGAAACTTATCGTCATCGCATTGAACATTTTCTAAAGATTGGATTACGTCCAGACTCAGGCGGAACGGAGCATCCAGGGTGAGAGCTGTCCATATATGTGTGATGTCTTGTTGCATGGCCGTATGCAGATGAGATATGTGATACGGAGCATAGACATTCAGAGTCCTATCCCGCACTCACAATAGAAAACACTACAAATTACATATACACATTCAATACATACAACCGACATAGTTTTCATTAATAAATATTTTATTAATTGTTGGAGGAAACTGTTGTCAGGGTATGTTATGAAGGAATAAGAGAGAGAGAGAGAGAGAGAGAGAGAGAGAGAGAGAGAGAGAGAGAGAGAGAGAGTAAAAGACAGAACGGAGGAGTGTAGACAAAAGTCTGTCAATAATTCCCAAGTATAAGGATCTTAAAGGTGTGCTTGTTGATTTCACGTTCCTCCCGGGACGACAAGCGACAGAAGGGAATGTGAAATGGTAGGATCTTTCAGTAGGGCATCTGCTGTGTTTCTACCCTGTTCCTTTAGTCTTTCCTTGTGTTACCATGACTCAGACCGAAGTGATGAGCACCTCGGCCTTATAACAGAGTTTGGTTATCTGTTATTTTTTATGAGTGCGGCCGGTGGCCTACACTCACCTAATAGAGGTCGGAATCGGGTTGCTCTCACCAGGTGTGTTCTTTCTTCAACAGGTTCCACTCGATTGTTCCACGTTATTCTACCAAGAAGCTAGCAACAAAGTCATAGAAAGTCATGGCTCGAGTATTGAAAGCAGAGTTTACTGAGAGGCTTTTGCACTGGGCCCATAACCCAGATGGTCTGTAGGAACCTGGCCTCTGCTGAGCAGGAAATTATTAATATATAAAGGTGTTATTAAGTGATAGTTTACATCACATTAAATTCAGGACACTGAAAATAACACGTGTACCAGGAACACTAGTAAATATAAATACCTGGAACAGTAACCTTGTGTGTTAACATTGGAGAATTCTTACAACAAGTGAAATACTAATATTTAGATTTTCCAAAGTGACAGTAACAATAATTATAGGATTCTCTGATCACAGAACGTTTATGAACAGAATAGTTACACTGTGTGTGTTGGATCGATGTTCAATATTGGACTGTTGTCCAATATTGAGGACCAAGCATCCTGATTGTCCACGAGCTATCTGAGGAAGTCGATACTTGGCCTGAGAAACACATCATCTGGGTGAGGTTTTCTGTCCCTGATATGGTGTTGTGGTGTGGCCAGTACGATGATGAAGCAGACTGTGCTCCTTGGCTGTTCGGTCTGATTCTGCATACACACTAGATTATACGACAGACATTCTACTCATACACTTCGCACATACATGACACCTTTCTCTATTAAACTAAATTGTTGTTTTGATAGAGGTAGTGTTGTGTAGTGTGTTTTCGGGAAAAGAATGAGAGGGGGCTTGGTACAGTAGTAAAAGAGAGAGAGAGAGAGAGAGAGAGAGAGAGAGAGAGAGAGAGAGAGAGAGAGAGAGAGAGAGAGAGAGAGAGAGAGGAGGGATCCAGGGACCGACGGGGTTTTGTGGACAGAAATCAAGAAGATCCTCAAGATAGTGATATGGGGTTAAAATGATGTCGATGTTGATTCCCCTCACCCCAGGGACGACATTATAAATAATATACGACAATATATATATATATATATATATATATATATATATATATATATATATATATATATATATATATATATATATATATATATAAATAATCACACATGGACATATATAAATGAATACGATCACAAATTAGTAGAAAAGTTCAGATGAAGAGAAATCAGCTGGTGTGAAAAATACCGTTTTAACACCATGGAGCTATGTGTCTAAAACACGTTTCCGGAAGGACTCTGGGTCAAGTTGAATGACCAGTAAGCAATGGCAGTAGTGTATGAGAAAACATAACGAGGTAACGTGACAATTATTACCCCTGTAATAGGTATCCACTTCTAGATTGGAAAATGAATACTATAGCTGGGCATTCGTCTATGCAGACGTGAATAGGCGACTCAAGGCAACCCGCTTCTGAGGTTTAGCAGAAAAGAAAGGCAGTATAACCCAAACGCGTTAACGGAACTCTTTTGTGTAACTCTCCTGTGCGTCGTTCGGGTCGTACTACTACTGATTCTCTAAATTAACCATTTAGATCTACCTGATGTTGACGTCTAGAAATTTAAAAAACAATGAAAAGCAACATTTAGATGCAGGTGACGATACGTAAATCATATGGACAAGGGATGACCAATATGTGAACAATATCATATCCTCAGTAAAAATGGAGGCTGAATTTCGAACAGTTTCTCAACATTCCATCCGATGCTACAATAGTCCAAGAAATCTACACTTATACCATCGAAGAACTGAAACCAGACACATTGAAAGAATAAATTAGAGAAGGCATAAGATTATCCCCCATTGAATAAATCACAGGGACGCAGGTCCGCATGGCCGAATGGATAAGAACGATGTTCTTAAACATCCGATGTGCTGATGCCGAGGTTAGCAGTTCATCCCTTACACCGGACAGCTGGAGTAAAATTTTGACTTGTTGTCCTTGACTTAGGGAAGTAAATTACAAGTGCCTCTAAAGTAGTAGGGACACTGTTTATAGGGAAAGCTAACCCATACGCAAAATTTAGTCCACCACTACTAAAAAAATAGTGTGTATGGACTACGCTTGAGTTCAAATCAAGCGAGCGCAAAATATAAAAACCACAGGGACAAGACGAAATACTAAATTAACTAATTAAAACAGCAAGAGAAGTGGAAACAACATGGCAACATAGACTGCTTAACCACGGTTGTATAGGACAAAACACACCACGAGACTGTGGAAGGGCCATAATCGTTCAAGTTTGGAAAAACAATGGCACAAATAGAGACTGCACACAATACAGAGACATTTCCCTGTTGAGTCACATTGGAAAGTATAATGGCAATCCGACCTACATTAGAACTCCAGGTACGGGAAACACAGCTTGGATTTAGGAAAAACAAGCGATGCACAGATGTTATCTTTGCTCGTAGACAACTGATAGAAGAATCAAATTGAATTTAATGAAATATTTTACTTGGCCTTTGTCGATCAAGAAAAGGTATTTGATAAGAAAATGTAATCGATAGAGTAGAGAGAAACAAGCTGTTGGAAATCCTGAAAAGATATGGAGTGAGTAAACATCTAACGAATGAATGTAGAAGCTTATATGTCAACATTGAATCAACTGTAAGAACCAACGGAGAACACTCAGAGCTCTTCAGCATAAGATCCGGAGTACGAGAGGGTTGTGTCCCGCACCCCCTTCTCACCCCCCCCCCCCCCCCGCACTCCCTCTCTTGTTCATAGCTTATATAGTTGCATGTGCTTCACAGGACGTAGCAGTCAACCCTAGGATGTTGGCTGTTCGTGATTCCTGGGCAAGGTTTACATTCAGTAGTTTGCCATTGCTTTGGACCGGCACCTATACTTTTTCCGAAAAAAACCCAGCACCGCTGTGATTAGAAACCGGGTATACTGGATTACGAACCGCGTCCGAAACGCCTTCGCCACGGAGACAGCCTTCTCCATGGCCAAAGGCTTACGAACGCGATTTGTGAGCCGCTTACCACGCGTTCGAAACACAGCGATTACCGATTTGGCAGCAGACCGTGTAGCGCTGGGGGTTTTAACGTGTTGGTATATGAGCAGGTCGTTCAGAAAGCAATAGCAAACTACTGAACGTAAACTTTCCATGACATCAACAACAGCAGTAACATGCTGGTGTTGACAGCGATGTCCTGTAAATAGGATATGCAAAAGCTTATATAGACAATATATGTAAAGAAACCAACTAAATAAGGTCCGCAACAACAATTCATGATGAACAGAACACAGAAGTGGAACCAACAGCAAATTACAACATTAAACATATTTGCCTACGATTAAGCACTAATTGCAAAATTAACATCAGAACTACTACTAGTATATATATATATATATATATATATATATATATATATATATATATATATATATATATATATATATATATATATATATTAAAAGAAGTGTGCAAGGAACACAACAATAAAATTAGCATTAAAAAACGAACGTAATGACCATAAAAAATTCGTGGCTTAGAGGTTATGACTTTTCTCCGTAATCTCGTATACTCTCGTCGGTGACGTGATGATGGTGAGAATCAGCTGTGGTTCGAATCGCATCGGTAACTTACTGGGTATGTGAGCCGGCCGCTCAGAAAGCAATGGCATACTACTGAGCGTAATCTTCCCAAGAAATCAACATACAGCTGAAAGATGCTGGAGTTGACAGCGATGTCCTGTAAAGGATATGCCAAAAAAAAAAATGACCATAATCAAAGAAGAAGAAAAATATATCCATCTAAAAACAAAACATCCCCACCCCCATCCTGGAATAAGTAAAGAGATTCAAGTACTTTGGAAGGTAAATATAATCAAATGGCAAATGAAGACGACTAGATCACAAACAGATGCAATAAAATCAAATCAAGTCATTGGACAAATGGCACCAATGCGAAAGAACAAACACATATCAGTAGATACTTTTTAAAAAAGCACTCTACAACACACACTTTCTACCAACTCTATACTATCAGTGCCAAACCTGGACAATGGCAGAAACAGAAAAATATATTACGACAACGGAAACGAGGTTCCTGAGAAGAATACATGAAAGAGTTTATTCTTAGGAAAGTTCTCATAACATCTCAGAGATTCAATGTACGAGGGTAAGTTAATAAGTAAGTCACAAATGGCTGTAGAAAAATAACTAAAGATGATAACAACTTGGAACCAGTTTATTTTTTATAGATACACTGTCCCTTTATTTCTCAATATAATTCCCACCAACATTGATGCACTTATCTCATCGTTTTATCAGTCCTCCCAAACCGGCTGCATAGAATTGTGTGCTCTGTTTTCTAAACCACGTTTCACTTCACATTCAACTTCGGCGTCATTCGCGAAATGTCTCCTGCCAAGGTGGGTTTCTTATTTATGCAGACAAATGTTTGTCCCGTAAAGTGATGCATAGCTGGGTAGAAAATGTTACGAGCGTGAGTCAATAAGTAAGTGACACAGTTCTGTGGGATGGTAGGTCTGTGAAATAAAGGGACAATGTATGCATAAAAATAAACTGGTTTCAAGTTGTTATCGTCTTTAGTTATTTGTCTACAGCCATTTGTGACTTACGTATTAACTTACCCTCGTATATTTAGTGTTCATGTGATGTTAATTCAGGGATGAATGGGGGATGATGTATATATGTTTCTGACAAACCAAATACAACTAGACTGTTGAATGCCCAAGACAAACACTATCTGTTTGATCTATATGTCGAGGAAGACATGTCCCACTTAATAAACCGAATAATTATTCCCCCTGTGCCGAAGACACCACTCTATCTTATAACCGGAAGATTCGTAAAACCATCAAACAGTTCATACGTGAGAATGCCCTACCACCCTGTGCCTCTTCACTACAAATCCATGAATCTGACCTGGGTAAACCCACCATGTTTATGCCGCCCAAAATACATAAACTAAACCACCCTGGACGTCTGATAGTTTCCGCCTGTTCATGCCCGACTGAACTGATCTCTGCATTTCTTGGCAGCATTTCCAACCTCTAGTTGCGAATCTCCCGTCATATATCATGCTATACTTAACTCAATCCAACTGACTCCTGGGAACACATACAGACTATTCTTAATGGGTGTATGTTCTCTCTATACTCGATTCCTCACGCTGATGGCCTCACGCCGCTACAATTCTTTCTGGATCACCGCTTAGATCAAGCCATCACTACTCGTACACTTGTTAAACTCGCTGAATTGGTCCTCACCAATAATTCATTTGCGTTCAATGGCCACTACTTTAAACAAATCAGTGGGGTCGCCATGGGTACGAAAATGGGACCCAGCTCCGCATGCTTATTTCTTTGACATTTGGAACACCAGATTAAACTCAGCTATGATGTTCTTCTCCCTTCTTTTTACCGACGCTACATTGATAACGGCATCAGCCTTACTGACATAACAGACGCGGAACTAAACCGCTTCATCAATTATGTCCAGAATTTCCATCCGTCGAACAAATGCGCCATACAAATGTCTACCACTTCAGTCAATTTCCTTGACACCACAATTAATATAACTCCTACAGGCCTCATGACTTCCGTGTACTACAAACCTACGGATGCTCACGGTTTACTCCTATACAGTTCTTTCCACCCGAAATGCTGCAAAGATTCTATCCCATATTCCCAGCTGCTCCGTCTTCGTCGTATCTGTCATGATGATAATGACTTCCTAGAGAAAACCCATGTAATGTTAGACTTTTTACGCAGACAGGCCTACCCAGAGCACATTCTGTCCACAGCTTTCTGTCGCATAACACGGGAAATCACCCTTGTCAAGAAATCGCGACCTTCTAACAATGAACCTAAATTTATCCTCACCTTTCATCCACATGCCCATATCATCAAGCATATTTTTCTCCGACACTAGTCTATCCTGGGATCGACCCAACCATTCGTGCGGTATTCTCTAATGGCTGTGGTAAGTTAAGAAGAAATGAGGATGGGATCCCCAAATTCTAATAGTCAACTGTTTAGAGAAACTGGAAAATGGCTCATTAAGAATCCCTAGGGGTGGATTGTGATCTATAGTTGAAGTTTCTTTACAGAGGGCCAGTAGAGCCCCGGAAGTTCACAGCACTCTGATACGGGAAATTTTTCCCGAGAAGATTTGAGATACTTGTATTATTCTGGCCACATGTGGCTCCACTCTTAAGTTGTAACTAATGTAATTGGTCTAATTAGCACTCTAACTCAACAAGGAAAACTACCAACACTTTGATACACATTATAATACTGTAATGAGATAATATAGTGGTGGGTTCCTGTGTATGTATGTTAGAGTGACACATGGTATCAGATGCACTATTCAGTATAACACCATCACTGAGATAAACCAATCATTAGCAAAATAAGGAATTAAAGTTCCAAACTCTCCACTAATATTAAGGTACACGGTCTTTGATTTATAAATGGCACTAAACCAAATGTGTCTCTGAGTTCATCACATCAATAATTTATTGTCCAGAATGTCACACCTACTCCTACTGTAATTGTTCTTGGTGCACTCCTAATGGCACTCGAGCAATGTTCTTCAAGGTATGAGTCTACCGATGTAACTACTCTCGTTGTAGTCCTACGTGGGATGATGTTACAGGGGGTCGTTTCTATATGGTCCCGGACAACACAGACTATACTGACAGGTACTTAGCAGTTCATTCCTGGGCTGTAGGGTTGTGGCATAGGAGAAGCAGTTGAGGTAAAATGATGCTGTTCCTCCAGAATGACCAACATTAGCATATAGGTCTCTGTCCAGTTTATGCAATCAACATAACCACCACCCGTGAGAAATAGGACCAAAAACCATATAGCTATATCACCTAAGAGCTGGGTTAGGGGAAAAATATAAGCGAAGGGAGAAGGGATCCTTTTCTTAGCTCAGGGTAGTCCACCCAGGCCATCCTGTGTGCCTGATGTTATTCTATAAATATCAGTTGGAGGTATTCACCTCATTTACTGGCACAACATGTCCTCTACTTTCAGGCGTTCTGCAGGCTAGTCCTTCTCTTGTCAATAGAACGATATGAGCCCATTGCCTTGTCAATGCTTTCCTTCTTCCGGAAAAATACCCGCCTAACCCTGTCTCATATATAATTCCCATATACATCAATACACATCTAAAATCTTACAGTGTAGGTTTTAGAAAATTAACATTCACAAATAAAACATATGAATTATTTTAACACAAAATCATATAGAGTCAGAACACGCAATACACTTTAGAACATAATTTTCCAGACATAAAATATAATGACTATCTCTGAAAAAGGATCATGGTAGATTTGTTATAAAGTATAGATCGTCCCTGGAGACTCTGAGAAATAGTGAATGAGAAAGTGTATCACTCATCAAACACATGACTAACGCATCAAAAGATTCATTAAGAATTCTCCATGCCGAGAAATGGCTTATCTACTCTTCTGAATAGTTTCTCTACATCAAGAAAATCTTCTCTATTTTCTGAGCTTGTATATATATATATATATATATATATATATATATATATATATATATATATATTCCTTATCACAAAGAACAAGTGATCTCTCTAGAAGACATCTTTCTGTTAACCATATCCATTTATAGAAGTAGAGGCATATTGATTATTAATTACCTTCACTCCACATGACAATTTTATATCCACACGCAAATGAAACACTTCTTCTCTCTGGCTCACATTGTAAAAGACTGGCACGCTAAGTTCCTCTGTAACTTAATTTATCTCCTACCACGCCACATTATTCGTCTCCCACAATCCTTACAAAGAATTTCCCTCGTTGTGACAATGACTCATTCCACCAGCACCCATCCAAATTACCGATAACAATTCATGTTTATCTTTCTAGTTTTTCCCTGGCAAACAACAGCGCGCTCAGACGGTTAGACATTTTCCGCAAACAGGCCTACCCAGAGCACATTCTGTCCACAGCTTTCTGTCGCATAACACAAGTCTCACGGGAAATGACCCTTGTCAAGAAATCGCGACCTTCTAACAATGAACCTAAATTTATCCTCACCTTTCATCCACATGCCCATATCATCAAGCATATTTTTCAATAATAAACAACAGCGCGCTCTGACTTATTCTGTTCCGTGAAGGTGTCGGGTTAATGAAATTGACACAACGCGCTTGGTACTATCCTTCCGGTGTAGGTGTTCCCAGTTGACAGATGACAGGTACCAGATTACTTTTGGGAACGGCTAAAGCCTTTGTTCACGCGATCGCTGAATCATACTGCTTTCCTTCGCTGTGTGGCTTAAGTTTGGAAACTTAAGAAGCTGCTTGCCGTCTGTCCGTTCAAATTGAACACCATTGTCTATCTATGTTCAACATTATCTATGGTGCTTGCATTATTCGTTACATGAAGATGGTTACTGAGACATTTGACGTGTCACAATGGCCCTGTCGGATAAATAGTTGATGGCTCAACCCCAAAGAGATCAAGGATCCAGAGTTTCTCTTTCTCAATGTGATCCTGCCCGTTAAAATTAATTTAGCTGTTACTGGCTCAATGATTTGAGACCATTAAATAGAGATTTGGAGAACCAAGGAATATCTCAAGGGAAAAATGAAATTTTTTACTGAGTATCCCAAATGTCCTTAGGGACGGTCCTTGCCTCTCCTCTACCAACTAAATAATTAATCTAGGGTAATTGCTTATAACAATTTTACTATGGCAAGAAAACTCTCAAAAGAGAAAATAACCCGTAATTTTCATCATTTATTATATCTATATAAATGAAGTGGCTGCATATACATGTAATAACATACAACAATCAATGCAGTACAATTACCAGATTATGTACATATTCCTCTCTAACTAATTATCTATCTACTGGCTGTGCTCGGTATCATACATGGTCCTCAGAGTTGCATCCGTTCTTAATTATAAATATTGCGCCTCTTCTGCTGGCCTAATCTGTGGAAAGAAACTGGGTACACCCTGGCTGGTTTCCCATTCAGTCAGGATAGAATATTCTGGAGAGTTCTTTTATTTTTTTCCCCGGTTTTATTTAATCTTTTGGCTAACTGCGTTTCTTCTACCTATACCTAGGAAAAGGATATGTGATACATGTCCTGGAAAGGTGGTGAAGATTGGCAGGAAATTGCTGTGGAATAGTATTTGGCCTCACTATCTCAGCTGCCTCACTCAATTAAGTGGCTACTGCATTCAGTCAAGCTGCTACAACTACTTTCACACAGTGCTGCATTCACAAAGTCAGGTCTGGATAATGACCACTACCTGACATTTTCGCATCACATAATTCTAATGATATCGTAAATATGACATTAGCAATGAAATGTAAAAGCCTAAGAACCAACAAGTGAAAACCATAAAATGAATCTTGTTCTTAGAAAAAATAAACATATAAGAAAGATAGTCTTGGAATTCCCAATTAGTTATCACCAACATAGTAGTTTGCTCTCACTCCAATCTTCCACTATCAGGTGTTCAATGTTTAACTTACAGATGTGCAGTTTCAGCTTCACCTATGCCTGTCCTCAGGTCTATAGTTTAAGTAAAACCTTGAGTGATATGGAATTTGACAATTATGTTGACCATTCTCTTCTGTACCTAGTTTTGTGCTCTACATCTTTTTCTATTCAGAAAAAAGGGTCTTATACATTAAAGGCTTTTAAAACTCAGTTCCCATTGTAATGAGTGTTTGTTTATAAGCAGTATAAGTACATTATGGTATCCATTCTTGTAAAGTATTCAGGTGACTTCTCTTTTTAGTCCAAAGTTTTACGGAGAGTATATTCCCCCCTCTTCACCGTCTCTATACTAAGATTGTACTTCCGCTATCCGCATCATCATGCTCATTATAATCATTACATCATCATCATGATTACATTATTATCAATACCATCAACATCATGCTCATTATAATCATTACATCATCATCATGCTCATTATAATCATTAACATTATTATCATAATCATTACAGTCATCATCATCATCCTTGTAGTACATTATTAGCACTACACTAGACCATATGTGTTAACAGGAGTGAAATGAACTACAAAGAGGGATTGTGCTTAAATACAAACACAGATGCTGGCAGTATGCGTAATGAATGATACTGGTTGTGTCGTGATTAGCGCACAAAACCAGATTATTGTAGCATGAATGATATTTTATACAAAGTGTTGTTATGCACCGGAGTGTACTAAATTATTATTTAGTTTATGGGTTACGCCGAACCAGTTCTCCGGTGATAGTCATGGCATTTCACATCAAGTTGCCGGCTATCCTGAGATTGACTGTTGGCCTTACCCCCCCCCCCCTCTCTCTCTCAGCCTGCAACTTCACTCATTCACTCAAACTCCTCATGCATCAGTCAACATATCCATCTTTGCATGTGGGGTAAATTCACTCCTCTCAGACATCATTCATATGTATGGATGATCATTTCTCTCATCTATCAGATATCAATCATATGTGCATGGAAGATCAATTCTCTCATCTATCATCATTCATACTTGCATGTAAGATAAGTAGCTAGACTTATATGATTTCCCAATGATAACTTAAAATGTTTACCATCATTGATATTACAATGAAATATCTCCTTTCACAATCACTCATCATACACATCATATCTGTAGGAATGACATCATGCCTATGTAGGTGCTTTACACATAATACATTCACAGATTCATCAAGAATGACATTACAATGAAATCTCATCCCTCATCAGTAATTATAATATTTCCTGATTGATAATTAATCATTCACACTGAAGTGTTTTACAAATGATACATTCACATCTGTTTACAATAATGAATCACACATGACAGCGATTTATGTGATCATCAATATAATTATGAGATTCTCAAAGGATACTTCCTCATGTGTAGCAATAATGAAAATATACAGGGGTCCCTATATTGTCTCATAAATTTATGTGATCTCCTCAGTCTACATTCAGGCAGTATGAATCTTAACCATTCTAGCATGCCGGTTGACTAAGTATTATTGTGTGGCACAAACGTTAATTCCATATGTTTACAACATTGAAAATACATTTGTCACACCGCATGGGTGCTTTACTCAACACACAAAATTATGATCCCTATAGAATCTATTTGGTTCTCATGTGTTCATGAAATACCAGAAAACTATTTGTTTGCCCATGTGCCCATGTCAAAATTAAATCTACTGACTAATTAAACATTACACTAATTTTCTATCAGTGCTGGCACATGTAAACTAGTTTTAAATCCTAAGTTATTCACCACTCTAAATCATTACTGAATGAGTTGACTACTTAAGAAATATGTACACTTCAGTCTAATGCTTAACATCACTAAGTTATTTAGCTGGGAGAAAATAAAACACTGTAGTTTTCTCCTAATGTACAGTATAATATTATTTATTTTCTGCTAGATTAAATTCTTAAGAACTCACCATTCTAAATCATTGTAGATTGAGTTGCTTAAGAAATAAATGTACAACTTGGACTAATGCTTGTACATTAAATCAGTTGTTTACTTTGGGAGAAAATAAAACGCATTATGGTTATTCTTAATGGAAAGTTTACCCTTAGGCTATGAGAACTGAATATGTTATTTAGTTCTTACTAAATTAATTTAAGAACATCCCACATGGTTCAACAACAAGACGACTTACCAACTATTCTTCTGAGAAAACGACTCACAACTAATCTAAGATTTAAATTAATTATCATATTCACCTCACCCGAACAAGACGGCTTCAGAACACGTGTCAACTGTTGACATCACCAAGAAGTAAGGTCATAGATTTGGTTGTTTCCAAATACTGGCTGCTGGATGTATGGTCCTTCTTATCTTTAGACAATATTCTCACTTAGTCGTGGCGAGTTAAGAAGCTACCATTCCGCAGGCACATCTTGGTTTGTGACCAGTCGCTGTTCTGTTGGTATAATGAGGCCGGAAATCGATTGTAGCTATTTATATCTCAGCTTTATCCGTTTCGTGTTTTTACTTTCCCGTGGACCATGAGTCTGTCCTTGTAAAATATGGGATTATAGTAATATGAAACAAACTTAGTATTGTTGGTAGGGAACTCTGATTTTGTCGTCCTGGAAATAATTAACGCGATGTTACGTTTGTGAAAATACAATATATCACAGGCCCTATGGTTATTTTCCGCCAAAACAAGAGTTTAAACCACAATTTATGTTTCCCTCCTGTCAACAACGAGCTGTGTTAATTTTATTTTGCGTGTTTTATTTCATTGTTTATCTGTTTGTGTTGTCCGGTCCTTAACAAAGGTTCTTAGAACCGATACGTCGGGTAGTCCTTTGTGTTCTACATCACTTATTTTTATTCTATTACTCCGTTATTATATATTTATTTATTGTTTCTGATTTTGAATGTTTTCACCTGCGTATGGAGTAAGGTATGCACATTATAGTTAGTTAGTTAGTCGACAGATAATCCTCATTGCATATCGAACCATTCAGTCCATAAGTTCTCGGTTACCCTCCTCAGCAAATCCCGCAGCGTGTAGCGGTTAACGACACCAGTTCTGTGTTGGTTTATCAATCTTCTTTGGCTTCCTGCGTAGTGTTCTTGTTTGGCCACACCTATTTTAATTTGCTGTTCGCGCAGTCTGACCATGGCTGTAGATTCACAGTCATCACTTGGTTCTCGCAAGAGTCTTACTTCTCGTAGAGCATTCAGAATGTCTGCCTATTCCATGGAGCGTCCGCCCTCCACAGTAGCCTTACCTGCTAGCTTGTCAGCCCACCCATTGCCTTGTACTCCCGCATGCCCTGGCACGAAGATGAAACTAATCTTTGCCAGCCGAGACTGTTCCAGAGACAGCACCAAATCTCTTCGGATCCACCCCATCTCTATCCTCTCGAGAATGCTCATTGAGTCCCTAAGGAAACATGCCCTAATGAATGACTGTGTCTCGAGCCATGTTATTGCTTTACTTACTGCCATGACTTCCACAGTCAGGCTACTTTTGGTCTCAACAAAAGCACTGGAGTCCTCCTTCACAATTCTCCTTCCGCCGTAAAGGCCCATGAACTTCTCACATGTCGGACGACCGACCCATCTGTGTAGATGACAGCATCACCGTCTAACGAATTCTCGAAAATCAACGCCTGTACTTCCGCCTCCACAGAGGCCGGATTTTATTGTCTGCATTGTATGTCTAGTTGGATGCAAACAGAAAAGGACGTACAGAAATCTGCTAGCACTTGTACCCACTCCTCGCCAGGTTCTAAGTCCTAAAGTGCACATACCTGTTGAAGAATGTCTTCGGCTTGACCCATCCACGACCTTCCTCTTTTTAACCTACTGCCCTTCACCTTCCTAATTTCACTATGCAGAGGGTGTTGTGTGTTTGCGTTAACTCTGAAGTAGGCAAGTGCTCTGCAAATTTGTAATCTGTCTTCAATGGTTGGAAAATCAAGAAGGTAGCGCATCGTCCTGCATGATGTATCTCTTGTACATCCAAGAATAATGCGCATAGCTTCGTTCTGTATCCTTTCCATCCTTTCTATCTGCTTATGGCTGAGAGTCAATATCGCCATCGCATACTCAGAAACAGACATGACTAGCCCCTCGTATAGAAGACATGGATGGCGCTGCTGACGGTTTGCTGCCGACATCACCCGCATCGCAGCCAAACTCCGCTTTCCATTTGTTATCACCTAGTCTAAGTGCTTATTATAAGCAAGGCTTCGATCAAAACTTATCCCAAGGTAATTCATTGCCTGCGTACTTTCCATAGTCTCTGAACACAGATTTACCGTTGGTGTTGGAGTGTTAACAAAATGGTTATTCAGAGAGAACCATGTCACTGTTGCCTTTGTTGGGTTGACCATTGCCCCAGCTTCAACACACCAAGTACTTACGAGATTGAGTTCGGGTTGTAGTTCCACAGCAACCTGATCTCTATCCTTACCTTAACAATACACTAAAACATCGTTGGCATATGACAGTGTCCTCTCAGGTCCAGTGATCTGCTCGCTGGTGATTCGTACAGTGTAAGCGTTGAACAGCACCGGAGATAATGGTGATCCCTGTGGTAAGCCAGGATATATTATTGTTGGCTCCGAAGTCCAACTGCCACATCTGAAAACTACTTTCCGTTGGAAGACGGCTGCAGCGATCCAACTAATGAGGAAAAGACATATCTTGATCTCAAGAAGCTGAAGCATTAAGAAATCCAATGATACTCTGGTGTACGCATCCTCAAAATCAATCGCTGCAGCAAAGGTTTCAATGCCTGAGTGGAAACCTTCATAGACGTCATGGGCAAAAACTGCTGCATTAGTCCAGGTTTCTCTTTTGGACGGTACCCTCCCAGGGTAGGTGGGAAAACACCTTGCCTCTCTAGCTGGCTTGATATTTTCCTGGCAATTAACTTCTCCGGCAGCTTGCCTATTATATTCTACATGGTTATTACTCGATATCCCTGAATTTATGTGTGGTCTTTGCCAGGCTTCGGCAAGGGAATCAGATAGCTGTGTAACCACACCTCCTTTATGTTAGCGCTTCTTATACTGTTAATGTAAATGTCGGCTAGTTTCTCTAGCTCGTTGTCGGTACACCTATTGTTGTCATCGTATCTTATGCCATCTGGCCCTCGAGCGCTGTTTGTTTTTTTTATCATCGAAGCACAGCCTTTATTTCTTTCACTGTCACTGTGCCTTCATCCGAAATGTTCTGGGCCTTGCATCTATCTGAGGTAACCTCCTTGGCAAGATTTCGGCCTCTCATATCTGTCTGGTTGCTCTGCTCTAGATAGCGTTCGAAGAGGGCTTTTCCCTGTTCTCGTCAGTCCTCTGTTAGATGAGGTCAGCACCTTGGAAGTCAGAAATTCTTTTATTCTTGGCTACCCCACTCATTCTTTTATGTAGTCGCCAGAACAACTTCAGTGACTTGTCTGTGCTTACTCTTTGACATACCATTGCCCATTTTTCACCTTTAACCCCCTTAACCAGTTTTTTTTTTTTTTTTTTTTTTTTTTTTTTTTTTTTTTAAATAGCTTACTTTTGTGTGCATCTCTCTTTCTAAGTGTACGCAGGGACTAGGATGGGCATTCTTGGCCTTTTGGCATTTCCTTACAGCACTGCGCTTATCCACCCAGGCCTTCTCCACCTCAAAATTCCACCACGGTGGCTGCTCCCAGCTATTTTTCCTGCTCTGAAGCTTTCTGCGCTTGTCGCGCCTTATTTTGCTCACCACATCTTGACCTGTACTGTCATACTGGAAAGTCTTGACCGTTGACTTGTGCTGCCTGGTTCTGCCTTTATCCACCGGTATCCTTCAAATGTGGTGTTCGCTGTCATGGTACCCTAGGACACCCCATCTACACACTGTAGTGAGTGAAGGAGAAACCAGCGCCAGATCAATAGCACTGTCCTCATCACCTGGACGGCTTGCTGTTCTGCGTGTTGGAGGAAATGTTACCCATGATCTGCCTTTAGTGTTGACATCGCCACAGAACATATTATTTAGCTCGTGACCGAGTATGTCACTTAGGCACTGCCACTTCTGGGAATCCACACTCGTGTTGCGGCATAAACATTAACTAACACGAATGGTATACCAGATTGAACTCTAACCGCCTGTATTTGTATGTCGTCATTGTCCCAGCTGGACATGTCTAGCTCTGAAGCCACCATACTGTCGCGACGTTCATAGACTGTACATTATGTCTGTGTTTAGTATCTCTTCCTTTCCCAGGAGCTAAATATACCTAGTTGTTTGCATTTCATACTATCAGTGGAACTAAACAATGTTTCAGAGAACGTACCGACACAACACAACCATGAAATTAATATCAAAGCGAGGTTGTTTATCGTCGCGAGCTATTCACGCAACAGTTGATTCCATGTGATTATAGTTTTCTCGCTGTCTATACTGCATTGAAAAACAAGCTTTCAATACCTGACTGCACAGCAAAGAGAACTAAAAGGTTACGGTTTTAAAGGGGAGAGGAGTGATTTCATTGTAAGGGTTTTATTCTGTATGGCTCGGTCTCTTTATCACAAGCCGGCTTGCCGAAAGCGTCACATAAAGCAAGGACTCCAGCGACTATACCCAGGAGTCACGGAGAAAATTGCCCTCGTGAATTATAACTCAAGCGTAGTCTATACACGTGCTACTTCTGCTGGTGCATTGGACTGACTTTTGCCTGTGGATTAGCTTTCCCAATTACCAGTGTCCCTGCATAGCTGAAGGAATAAGATCGGTCGGTCGTAAACTTCAAGTGTGCTGATGCAGAGGTAACAGGTTCAACCCATACACCTGTCAGTTGGATTAAAATGCTGACTTCTCCTCATTGACTTGAAGACATAAATTACAGTTACTTAGTAAGTAATTAGACGTAAACAGTCAACATTTTAAGTCGCGTTATGAGAAGAAATACATTAGAGAACTTGGTGACACCTGGCAAGATCGAGGGGAAGAGAACAATGGGAAGGCAGAGAAGTAAATACCTGGATGGCTTTGCCACGTGGTATAGACGAGATAAGAACACGGGGCTGATCCACGACTCTGGTGATCGATGAGATGGCGAAACATGACCGCCCACGCTTATCGGCATGGTGCAAAATGAAAGTCACATTCAGCTTTAACTTGCTTTTGTTTAGATCTGCTTCTCTAGTCTTCCATTAATCATTAAACTTATCAAGACATCCAAGTACTGCGGCAGTCGACTGTCAATAATGAGGCAGTCAACTGTCAATAATACGGTGTTGTAATTACTGCATGAACCTACTGTACGTAGCAGATAACATTTCATGTACAAGATAATTATCCACCTTCGAGGCCATAGATTGGTTGGAAATCTGAATGCTGCACATTACCGTGAAAATGCGCGCCAGAAAACAATTGTAAAACGCGTATATTCCGCAAGCTATGCTATATAATGTTAACATTTCGAAACATTCATCGAGGGCCGGTGGCGTAGTTGTATAAGTCAGATCCCAGGCTTCGGACTTCGCGATATCAATGTTGCCTTCGGTGCCATTTTCTTTTTATTTGTTTTTATTTATGGTTTTTTTTTTTTTTTTTTTTTTTTTTTTTTTTTTTTTGGGGGGGGGGGGGGGGGGAGGGGGGGGGGTGATTTTTATTAGTTTATCAACGTTTTCAATAATAAACGCAATAATAATCGGAATAATACTCTTATTTATGTCGTGAAATAACTACAAGTTTACAATCAGATGAAAATAACAATACTAGAGACAGTTTGATTCGCAACTACAAGTTGTTTACTACGGGAGTCGGTAAGATCAGGCAGTGGCGTCATCTTTGAAGTTCCCCACAAGTCAGGAAATTGTAGGCATGTGGTTGTGACACGCGGGCTTATGCCTGTTGTCAAAACAGGGGGAGACAACTTTTGCATTGGTTGAACAAAGAGGAAGAGAATAATTCTGAAATAGTTAGTGCCCTTGAGGACACCATCGTGACATCAAAAGACTTCACTAGAACACTCCCGGCTCTTCTACAAAAACAAGACTTGTGTACAGTAGTGTAGATCAGAAAGTTGACTAGGATTGACGTGTTTCGTTACCGCAGTTATGAAGTTCGGAGAGCTCTATAGTGTTAGATTAATTAAAGATTAAATAACATGTGTCTTTATGGCAAATTGCAGCGGCCATCCAGGAGTAATGCGGTGTTTCATAAGGTAATCTATATAGAGTATTTAGGCATAATTAATATAATCAGTAGCCTTGTTAAAACTAGCTAGAGTGAAGTAGGAATTAGCTCTGCTAGTGAGAATAAGTGTAGTGGGTTGGGAGATGGGGGAATTGTCCAATAGTGGGATCTTCCAGTGGGGTGCCCACTGGGGTTTTGCACTATGTCTATTGGTCTTTCCTTGTCTTAACCTGATTCAGATTAACAACAACAACAACAAAACTTTATTTTGAAAGGGTTAAGAATTGGGCACGTAGGCCCGTCTAGCATTCTGCCCTTTTATCACTCTCTTTCATACATTATACCATTCACACATCATTCAAGGCTAACTGAAAACAGCAACAATATAAAAGATATGCATTATAAAGGCATGTGGAAAAATTAAAAATAAATACTTTACGACTCAGTAATAGTAATAACTGGTGTGGCACTTATTAGCTATGTGGAATATACTGGCCTACCAAAAGGGGACTGGCTGTTATACTAGGGTTTTATTATATTATTACTTCTATTATTAAGGGGGCCTCAATTATAAAGGCCTCTACAATGCTCAGAGATTGAAGGCTAAGACCAAAATTAGGAGGGTACTGATCAGAGAGTTGCTTTTTGCAGATGATGCTGCAGTTACGACCCACTCTGAGGAAGAATTGCAATGTCTACTATCTGCATTCTCCAATGCTTGTTCTGAATTTGGTTTAACAATTAGCAAAAAGAAGACACAGATTATGTCACAAGGTGCACATGGGGTACCATCAATCTTTATTGACGACGCCGAACTAGAGATAGTAGACCATTTTACATATCTAGGATCGGTGGTAAATAGCAAATTATCCCTAGATCAGGAAATCAACATCCGGATTGGTAAGGCAGCAACAACAATGAACAGGTTAAGAAAAAGAGTCTGGGAGAACAGGAAGCTTACTGCCAAAACAAAAGTCCTTGTCTATCAAGCCTGTGTCCTTAGTACTCTTCTCTATGGCAGTGAAACCTGGACAACTTACTCACACCAAGAGAACAATTTAAACAGCTTTCATATGCGGTGTCTGCGAAGAATTCTTGGTATTAAGTGGCAAGACAAAATCACAAATACTGAAGTATTGGAAAGATCAGGTTGTGTGACAGTTTATTCCATGCTCAGTCTTCGTAGACTTAGATGGATAGGACATCTTAGGCGGATGGATGATGGTAGAATACCAAAGGATATCTTTTTTGGTGAATTACAGATGGGTAAGAGATCTCAGGGTCGGCCTCTACTACGATACAAAGATGTGTGTAAGCGGGACATGATTGATACAGGCATTGATAATGCACATTGGGAGCAAGTCGCCGCTGAACGTGTTGCATGGAGGGCAAATATCAGAAATGGAATAAAGTCAAAGGAGAAAATTATTGCAGAAAAGTCACACACCAAGCGTTTGAGACGTAAGATGGTGCATGATGGTGGAAATGACCACGTGTTCACATGCACCCACTGTGAACGGACATTTACAGCGCAAATTGGCCTTATCAGTCACACTCGCTACCGCCATAGTTAAAAGTTGTTATGCCTTTTTAAAGCACAACCTATCGTCTGTCAAGACGGCAAGGTGCCAATGTAATGTATTAAGGGGGAAGGTAATCCGTACTGAGATAGTGTTCAAATAATTTGCGATTATATGTATAGGGATTGATGATGTCTTTTATTTCATGTGGAAGATTGTTCCACAGCTGAGCTGCAGAGTACGTTAAGCTTGTTTTGTATAAGTCTATCCTAGGCTTCGGAAGGTGTAATATATTTAATCGTTTACTGTGTCTAGCATTATATTCAAACAATGGCCAAAGGTAGTTTAGGGCATTCCGATGTAGGATTTTGTGAATTAGTTTGGCCTTATTGAAAAGCAGACGTTTGCGGAGTGGTAGTAACTGAAGGCGTTTATGCAGGCTAGGATTGTCAGTTAAATGTTTGCTATAAATTAATCTCATGGCCCGTTTCTGGAGTGAGTAAAGTCGCTTGGTGCTTGAATTGGAACAACCGTCCCAGATTGTAGAGCAGTAGTCAAAATGTGTCTGTATGTGAGACGTATAGAATATTTTCCTTGTGTCCTCATCAAGGAAATTTTTAATTTTGCCGAGTTGGTAGACTTTTTCGCTGTTTGTTTAGTGAGCGCTTGAACGTGAAGATTAAAGGTTAGGTTTCTATTAATGATGAGGCCTAATGTTTTGTGCTCAATTACACTTTCTACTGGCATGTTATCGATGTGAAGTTGAAGTGATATGTGTGAATTTAGAGTCGGAAGTCTTTGTCTGGTTGTTAATAACATAGATTTTGTTTTAGTGATGTTAATTTGCATACGGTTCGCATAGCTCCACCTAACAACATTATTTAATTCTTGTTGCAAAGACGACTCAAGCAAATTACCGCTTTCAGCGTTTGTATACACTGTACATTCGTCTGCAAATAGATCGCAGGACGACGAAAGATGCAAAGGTAGATCATTAATATATATGGCGAATAATAGAGGGCCAAGAATAGAGCCTTGCGGTACCCCAGTATTGAAGGTAGTGGTTGGGACAGAGATTTATTGTATGATACTACTTGCTTTCTGTTTGACAGAAAAGATGTTATTAGCGTCACAACATTAGGGCCAATTTTCATTGTCTCTAGTTTTTTAATTAAAATGGCATGTTATATCATATCAAATGCTTTTCTGAAATCGATAAACACAGCTCCACATAGATTGTTGTTATTTATATTATGGTGCCAATTTTCTATCATGTTTGTTAGGGCCGTATGGCAAAAATATTTTGGTCGAAATTCTGATTGACTGTCAACTATAAGCTTGTTACGATCTAAATACTGTAATGTTACCTTATGGATGTGATTTTCTAGTGGTTTAGATAGTGATGATAGTAAAGAAATGGGTCTATAATTGTTCGGGAGACCATTGTCCAATGAACCAGATTTAAGGAGAGGATACACTTTAGCGATTTTGAGAGCTGATGGAAAGTGACCTTTGGTGATACACTGATTATATACATAGGTTAGTGGTACACAGATCACTGGGCCAGCACAGCGGAGAATCCGAATGCTGATTCCATCTAACCCAGATGAGTTTGTGTTTTTTAGTTTACTGAGGTAAGTGAGTACTTCAGTGACTGTCATTAGCGGTATGTCAGAAAGGATATCTCGGGGGCATCTAGTCAGGCAAAACAATGACAGTAAAGATAAGTTGCAAGGAGAATTTCGTATTGTAACCTTCAATTGATCTATGTCATTCTGAAAAAAAGTTACTGAATGTGTCGCATGAAATAGGATTTGATGGTAATGAATTTGAGTAGTTATGCTTGTTTGTCAAGGTGTTAATTGCCTTCCATATATCATTACTATTTGTTTTATCCATTACTAAGTTCTTAAAGTAATTTTTCTTTTCCCGTCGTATGGTATATTGAACTTTGTTTCTAAGAGTACGGTATGTGCTGAGATCCCGCTTTTTATGTGCCTTATCTCTGTCTCTCATAATTTCAAGAATTTCCTGGGTGATCCAAGGTGGTTTGACGTGATGTTTTACTCGAACTTCCTTGATTGGCACATGTCTATCAAACACATCAATAAAGATCTTCATCCAGGATTCCAGAGCATCATCCGGGTCTGGAAGTTGATAAACATTGTTTAGAGGTTAACTGAGCAAGTCCTGTAAAAATGCGTTTTGGTTGAAATTTTTGTAGCTTCTATATTTTACAGTTATGTGTTATGTTTAGGAGTTTTAATTCCTTTTTTAGACCACGTGCAGCATATTGGGTAGTGATCGCTCATTGCACAATTGGGCACGGTGCATTCTATGATGTTGTCCGAGCAAGTTACATAAATGTGATCTATAAGTGTTGAAGATGAGTTTGTTACTCTAGTATCTTGTTTTACTATTTGTTGGAAGTTGTATGATGCAATTATATTTCCCCAGATTATATGGGATTTGTTGGTGTCAATGTTAAAGTCTCCGAGTAGTATAATTTCTTTCCCGGAAGTGAAAACCACATCCATCATGGTAGTGAAGTTTTCGTACCAAACGTATCCAGCCCTGGGAGTTCGATAGAGGTAGCCAATTATCAGGGGTGTGCGGTTTCGAAGTCTTAACTCCAACCAAATACATTCTATTTCGCAAGTTTTACAGTCTAGCCTACGGTGAACATTTAGTAGATTAGAAACATAGGCTACTATGCCTGTCTCTTGTTTTCTACAGGGATCTCTTCTAAACACTTTGTACCCTTTAATAGAGATGTCCTCATCTGAAATGTTTTCATTTAGTCTACTTTCACTAAAGCCGAATACATGAAAATTTTGATTAAGAATAGAAGATAACTCTGGCAGCTTGTTGAATAAGTTGCATATGATGTTTAAGTGTCCAAAACGTATTCCTGATTTATTGAGCCAATGTTGCAACTTCTCAGACATTTCACCCAAGAAGTAAGTGTAAATTAGTAAAAATTAGGTAAAAATACAAGATCATAAAAATACACAATTACATTAATTTACAAAATACCAGTAATAGAAATCGATATGTAAATGACAATATTATAACGATATAACTAATGAGACCAACAAGTATAGTGCAAATACAGAACAAAAAGAATTAAAGCGTATGAACATACAACAATTAATTAGCTCGAACTACTTCGCAAGCTATGACTATGTAACCAGCTGCTATCCGAAAGAATGAATAAATGACTATACAAGTCAATGTTCCTGTTTAAAGTTGGGTATCCCACACGGGAGATAAAACGCTAAACAGTAAGCAGTTTAAAGTTCAAGGAGGAAGCTCTTTTCCTGGTATATTGCATATAGGGCTCAGTGTTTAATACATATCCTATCTTACAGGTCTGTATTGTAGAGACATCATAAAAGCTTGATTCAGTGCGGGCGGACTAAATTGCATCAAGTGTAGCAGTTCTGGATTTCAATGATGCGGAACCTGTTGTTGTCTGATATGTGACCCATTGTTGGCGTAAAGTTCTGGACCCCAATAATTCGGAAGTTCCTGCTGTCTGCTAGGTGGCCCATTTGTGGCGTGAGGGGGCTGTGTCAAAGTGGTATTACTGCCGTGTGTGTGTGCCGATGTTTGCAACGCAGGTTCCTTGCAGGGGAGGGCAGGAAAACTATTGTGGTAGTTATCTCCTTCCCGTGCTAAGATGGGGGTAGGAAAGATGGGTTGGTTTATTCTTGGTAGCATGTGTGATTCTTGAGTGGCCGGAGGTCGGGGGTCAGATGTCAGCAGACGTTTACTTGGTGAAATGGGGGAGTTTCGGCTGGCCTTGGTTGGCCTAGGTTCTTCAGAAATCAATGTTTTTCGCATTTGTGTGTTGGTCAGGTTTTGCGCCCTTTCAGGATATTTAATGTTCTTTGCAAGAAGACTAGTTCCTAATGTGGTTGTGTGTATTTGGTCTCTATACAATCGTTTCCTTGGTGCTCCTGTCTGTGATGTGAAGAAGGGTGTGTTGTTGATTAAGTGTACACGATACCGATTGCAAAAAGTCTCTAGGGTGTTATTGTTTATGTCGGCCAATCGACGCTGAGAGCCATAACTTGGTGGTATGATGGAGGAGAAAAAAACTGTAGAATTTGGGAAAGTGTAACGTAGTAAGTCAAGTAGTGATCTTAACTGAGAAATTGTTATACTTTGGTTTTTCATAGTGTCTTGTATTCCTATATGAATCGTTGTCTTTCCAATGGCTGTATTAACCTCCAGTTTACGTATACTGTTTGTTAGTCTTTCTACTCCTGCATCTGGAAGCTGAATTGTTGCGGCTTTGTCGGTGTCTGATAAGGACATGCGGTCGCTATAAATTCCTCCAATCAAACAGTCGCCAATTATCAAGTGGGTGCAGTCAGCCGGTGTTTTCTGTGTATGTTGGGTTCTGACACGTCTTGCACGCTGTTTCTGCCATTTATGACAATCCAGCTGTAGTCTGTCTTCTTGCAGATTATCGGCAGATTGAGGTAATGAGCCACTCTGATCCATGACAGAGTTTAGTTCATTGATAAATCTCTGAGCAAGGCAGTAGGCCTACATTCAGCTAATAGAGATTAGTATCAGGCGGCCTTCACCAGATGTGGTCTCTTTCTCTGACAGGTTCCCCTACGTCTATGAGGAAGCTCTACACTGGGTTTGATGGAGGTCAACTCTCATTAAGAAGAACATCAAATGAACATTCACTTTATTTTATAAGATGAATAAATACCCAGAAGAAAGTACAATCAGCACTGTTTATGCTAGGCCTAGGATCCAGAGTGTCCATACGAAACTGGCTCAGTTGAACAAAACATTATAAACGATTCATTTACAATAGGGATTCACCCAGGTCGGGTGATACTCGTTTCTTCACCACATACCACTGAACATTAGAGTCTAGAGAAGAACCTTGAACATGAAGTTCTCGTGGAATAATTTAGTCTAGAGAAGAACATTGAACATGAAGTTCTCGTGGAATTAGTACAGTGAAGAAGTACTTTAGAACCGTTTGTGTGTGACAATCTATGAAAATGGATTAGAACAAATGTGAGACCTGTGACATTGAAACCTAGTTTTCACGGTACAGCGATCCGTACTTATTTGAGTTATAGGGACCTTAGTCTTTACAGTGAGTGACAGATCCATGATTAAGGTTATACAATAATTATTTTCGGTGGATCATGCATCTAGTCGACCCAGTGGATCCCGGAGAAAGTCAACGTCTGGAAGAAGAGACGCATCAATGGGTGAGGTGTTCACGTACTAAGCTATCATACTGTGGCGTACCCTTGCTAGGATGATCATCTGACTTGACTCCTGATCTGCTGCTCTGAATCTACAGACATACATTCGACAAACATTCTACACATTACACACACACTTCTCACACACATACTCTTTGCTTTTATAAATTATTTTGTATTTATTTGTTAAGGCTAGAGTTGTTGAGTATGTTGTGTTGGGGAAGAGTGAGAGGGGACATGATCTAGGGATGAGTGAGAGTGAGAAAGAGGTGTCTGCAGACTTACGGAGTTTTGTGGACGGAGTCTGGTGGTTTCTCTAGGACAATAATATTGGGTTAATAAAAATGTGGGTGTTGATTCCCCTCACTCCAGGGACGACACTAAAGTAATAAAGGATTCTTACGACAATTTATATTCGGTGTAACCTTCTTCTCTCCTGAACTGTAAAGTTGCGACCATCATCGCATGCTTCAGAAATTTAGAGGAGAGGAGTGGGTCAGAATGCTAGAGGAAAAGTCAAACCTGTGTAGATTGATAATTACATTAGACCGGGAGTGCAAGGGTTGGCCAGCAGGTTGCACTGAATAGCGGGTACAACAACTGATTCATCACAATTAAACATAACAAACATAATTACATTAGACCGGAAGTGCAAGGGTTGGCCAGCAGGCTGCGCTGAATGGTGGTTACAACAACTGATTGATGGAAATTAAACATAACAAACATAATAAAGCCAATTATAACTGGAGGTCACCGTGGCCGAATTTATAAGAGCTGTCGTTCTTAAACATCCGGTGTGTTGATGCCGATATAGCGGGCTTAGACCATACCGGACAGTTGGATTAAAATGTTGACCTCTCGTCCTTGACTTGAGGACGTAAATTACAAGAACATCTGAAGTCGGAGTGGGTTCGCCTGATGGCGAGGGACACAGGTAATATTGAAAGCTAATCTGCACTCAAAAATTAATCCAGTGCACTAGAAGTAGTGTATGCGCCTGTATGTACTACGTTTGAGTTCAAATCGAGCAAACGAAAAGACAAAAAATCATTGTTTGGTGCCGCTATAGAATAGTCAGCCCATTTTGGTTGTCCAGTTGCCAACAGACTCGTTAATAACTGCAACTTTAACTCACCAATAGTTTAGTTAGTTACATATCCTTTACAGAACCTCGCAGTCCACTCCAGTATTGATTTGCTATTTGTGATTTCTTGGCAAGTTTATGTTCAGTAGATTGCCATTGCTTTCTGAACGACCGGCACTTATATCATTTTATAAAAATCCAACTCAAGGCTGTCTGCTGTCAAATCGCCCGCAAATGAGTTTCGAGCGCGGTATGCGGGATTACGAATTGCGTGCGTAACACCTTCGCCACAGAGCCGGCCACCACGAGTACCTGCCGGTAATTCACTACGTCCAGGCAATCAATGCAATCCTCACTTCTGGCCGCAACAACTGACATTCATTCAGTCATACCACTCCCAGATGTTATATGGCTTGTGATATACATCACCACTTCCTAGTAGACAGGCGGGGCTGTGGCTTAGGACAGTGAGCGCGTTTCTCAATACTCCACATGCCGAGTCGAGACTACGAAATCAGCTGCGGGCGATTTGGAAGCAGGTCGATTTGCGTTGATTATGATGGTGTGAGGTGTCGGTCGTTCAGACGGTAATGGCAAACAATTGAACATAAATATTGCCTAGTAAATCATAACAAATCAAAAAGCATGCTTGGGTGATTTCGACGTCCTGTAAAGTATATGAAACTACCTGTTTTTTTTTTCCCAAGCAGATGCCAAATGTCCTCTTCAAGTACTGGAGAGCTTTAGCCACCATAGACCATAACTTTAGGAAGAGAAACCCCAAACTGCACCTCCCAGTGTTAGAGGATGGGAAACATACCGCGGTGTGACAAACGCAGCCCATGATAAAATAGGATATGTGGATAACTCTGCAACTGAGTAGAGCTGGGCACTCACTTGTCCTGACAATCAGAAATGGCTGTCAACGGCAGAGGAAAAAGACTCAAATGTACATGTGGAAGGCAAGGGGCAACCATAACATTATCTTCCCAAGACTTCATGAGCACCCACATTTCAGAGGCAGTGAACGACGTTAATGTCTTAGGACATCCTCGTCCGATAGAGACAGTCATTAGCCACAGGAGACACCAGACCGTCATCCAGCTACTGATGGCTAAACCGAAACTAAAATGAATAAATTTAAAATAGGAATATGGAATGTTAGGACATTAAATGAGTTAGGAAAGTTGAACAATGTTAAAAGAGAAATGGAAAGCATGAAAATGAATGTCCAAGAAATAAGTGAGATGGGATGGACGGGAGCGACTAACATTATAATGGACAAACACACAATAATTTACTCTGGAGAAGATACACGCGAAAAATGAGTAGGACTACCTTTTTATTTAAAAAACAACAAAAACAAAAAACAACAACAACAACTAAGTCTATTAATGGTAATCGGTGTAGTTCAGATAGAGTTATTATGGTCAAAGTCAACGGAAAACCAGTAGATGTAAATAGTGTACAAGTATATGCACAAACAACATGCAGTGCTGATGATAAAATACAACACTGTTACGATGAAGTAGAAATGGCGGTGTCTCAAATTAGATCACAAGAAATACAAATAATACTATAACATTTTAATGCGAAAGTAAGAATACGAAAAATGGAGGATGTAGTGAGGAATTATGGTTAATTTATACGAAATGAAATTGGAGCTAAAATAATAGAAATGGCAAATATCAATGATAAGATAATCGGAAACTCCTGGTTTAAAACCTATGAAGGACAACTTAAGCATGGAAAAGCCCTGAAAAGAAAATACTCAACCAAAGTGACTACATATTTATTAATAAAAGATTTATAAATGCATTAATTACTGTTAAGACAATGCTTGGTACTGACTATAATAGTGATCGCGTACCACTATGTGGACAAATAAAAGTAAGATTGAAGAGATGAAGAAAAGAAAGTGATTAAGAACATGAGACGTAATAAATATGTTATGAAAGCAGATAAAGATATTCAAGAACAATGCAGAGTGACTGTGAAAAAAAAAAAATAGGTGCAATGCAATAGCTAAAGTAGAGATTATAAATGAATAATGGCGAATTTTATGCGACTCTATTCATCAAGCATGCAAAGAAATATTATTGGAGAGAAGCCAAATAGCTAAGAAAACATGGATGACTGAAGAAATCTTAAAGTTGATGGACAAAAGACATCAGAGTAATTATGACACACAAGAGTATGATAAGATAAATAAAGAAATACGAGTGTATAAATAAATGTGTGAAGCCAAAAGAACGTTTGTTAAACGAGCTGTGCAAGAAATATAAATAAATGTATATTAATGATATGCAAAAATATACACAGTAAAATCAGTGAGATCACGGGAAAAACATAAGAGTATATACAGGGTGTTTACAATAAAAATAAAAAAAAAAACAGGAAAGATATTATTGGAGGAAGCTGCTATAATGAAGAGGTGGAATGGGTATATAGGATAATTATATGATAGAGCAAGGGAAGAATTACAATAAGAAAGTAACTTAGAAGGTCCACTTATTATTTTAAAAGACGTCACTGACGCTGTCAAACATATGAAGAAATGAAAATCAGCCTGGTCAGATGGAATCACAATAGAAGAATTAGAAGTACTGGGAAACATCGGAGTAGATATATTAACCAAAATGTTGAATGGTATTTACAGCAGTGGATATTTACCGAGTGATATTCTGCAACTTAATGCGAAGGTTTTCATACAATTAACGTCATAAGCCATGTCACTAAGCTTCTACTCAGAATTATAATGGGAAGAACGTGAAAGAAATTCATTCATTCAGTCAGAAGCATGTCCTTGGCAGAACCTCGCTCCCATAACAACTTTCCGAAAAATTTCTCGATCACAAGTAAGATGTCCCGCGTCCGATACATCCATCTGGAGATCATCCGCCACATCCTGCACCCATCTTCTCTTTGGCTTTCCTCTTCCTCTCTTCCCAGGCAAATAACCCTCCATTAATGTTCTCTCCAAATTTTCATGAAGTTTCACGTGACCAAAATATATCACTTTTCTTTGCTTTATGTAAAGTAATTAAAAATGGAAATTGATGAAGAACAGGATGGATTTGTGGAAAGAAATAGTACAATCAATGCAATATGTACATTATGAACACTAATAGAAAGATCTGTAGCGACATAAAAAGACATATATGTGTGCTTCATAGATAATACCAGGGCATTTGAAAAAGCAAAACTTGATGAACTGATTAAAATGGTTGAAGATAACAACACTGTTGGGAAAGATCTCAGAATAATAAAGAATGTTTACTGGAATCAAGAAGTAACAATTAAAATTAGGAAAAAAGAGGGCAGTTATGAACAAATAAAGCTAGGAGTACGACATGGATATGTTTTGTCACCGGTTATCTTCTCCCTCTATAGCGAAGTAATAATGATGGAGATCAAAGAAAAGCCTGCAATACTAATCGGAGGTTATAATATACACAATATACGCTATGTAGATGACATACTATTTGTGGCGGATAATGCGAAAGATCAACAACAATTTTTGGACATTGTGGTAACAGAGAGAGCAAAAGAAAGGACTTTCCCTGAATATTACGAAAACAGTAACAATAGTGATATCAAAGGGGAAAAAAACAGATGACACCAAAATGTGATATGGAAATAGGAGGGAAAATTCTTAACCAAGTGGATAATTTTAAATACCTGCGGGCGTTTATATGTAATATTAAATGGAAGATGCGAAACAGAGATTAAGAGCAGAATAGGGCAAGCAAATCTGCACCTTAGAAAATAAAAAGTATTTCATACAATAAGTCAGTATCATTAAATGAAAGAAAGAGAGTGCTGAAATGCTATGTACAGCATGTTTTGCTATATGGCATTGAATCTTTGAATGTAAATGAACAGATTAGGAAGAACTTGGAGGCAACAGAGATACGGTTCCTGAGACGAACGTTGCGAATTCCTTGAACGGCCAGAGTAACTAACACCGATGGCCTGAAAGAGGCCAATGAAACTAGAAAATTATATACAACCATAATAAAGAGACAATCAGCTTTCTTTAGGCATGTGATGAGAAGAGAGGCATTGGAGAACATCGTGACAATTTGAAAGATCAATGGGAAGAGAAGCAGAGGAAGACCAAGAGAAACGATGCTGGATGGATTAAGATGTTGGCCTGGAGGAATATCATCTGCTGGGTAGATCCAGAACACCAAAGGCTGAGATCTGTGGAGAAACATTAACGAACGAACTTTATTTTCAAAGAGTAACAAATTGGGCACGCAGGTCCGTCTTACATTCCGCCCTTCCAATCACTCATCTTTCGTTCATCAGTGCATAGTGCATTCACATAGGAAAAAAAAACATTGTCAAATGAATGTTGTAAACATAATGCATGTTACAATGTTATGAGACAAATCCCCAACCCACCCACCAACCCATCCCCTATCCATCCGCGCGTCCCCCACACACACATCCACCAACCAACCACACACATACCCACAGGCACATACATTCCCCCATCCATCCACCCATTCCCAAACCCACACATCCCACACACACCCCCACATACACCATCTCCCCACCCACATACACATATCTCCCACCCACCACACATCCCCCACATACATCAGCCCACACACATCCCCCACCCACCCACACACAAACCCAGACACACATGGATGCATCCACTCATCCATCACCCACACACACATATCCCCCTACCTTCACACGTTTCCTCACACACACGCACACATCCTCCACCCATTCCATAACCTACCAACACTCACCCACCCACATATCCTCCACCACCCACCCACACACCCCAACCACTCAGCCAAACACACAGCCCAACCACATATCCAACACCCACACACACATATTCCCGCCAACTCACATATCCCGCACCTACCCACACACAAAATCCACACCCACCAACACATCTCATACTTACACTCATCTCCCACCCACACAATCTCCCCCACCCACACATCCCGCACCCACACATTAACGCCTACGCCAGCTGGCAGGACACTTCATGATGATGAGATGTCAGATTGCCTCCCAAGTACAGCGGGGATTACTGGTAACAGCTTCTAGATATGATCAGATCTCACATGTAGAATACACATGGTAGAAACAACAACTACTAGATGGTTTATCATCATCATTACTATTTTCCACTTTTGCGTCAAACGCTGTGGGGAGGAATATTTGACGTTCCAGCACCCGATGGATGACACTGAACAGTGTCTTTCCGTATGAACGTACAATATCTTTGATGTCGCCAATCCATTTTCTTCTGGGGCTTCCTTTTGTTCTCGTGTCAGATCTTTCTTTTTTTTAATGTAACTTAATTTCTGGTAATTGATGGTGTTGCATTCTAGTGAGATGGCAAAGCCATTTGATCTTCTGCATTTCAATGTATGTTGCACAAGGTCTTTCTGGTAATATCATTTCTTACTCGGTCTCGGATAGCTAAGTTGGCTGTTCTCCTCAACCACCTCAACTCGCAGTTGTTACATTTTCCGTAAGTGTGATTTGCATAATGTCGAAGTTTGAGATTTGTAGCATAGGGTTTGTGTGAATATGTCATTTATTGTCTGCAATTTTTTTGGACATAGGTATATTTGGATGTATCAGTATGGGTGATTTGCTGATATATAAGCTCAATTTTGAAATCTCATTTCGATTTCTCTATCTCTTCTGCCATCTTCTGTGATCATAATTAGTAGATATTTAAATTCTTTAACATGTTTCAGAGGTATTGATCAGTATATTTAATGAATCAAGAGTTCAGCTAACCCCCGTTACTGTAGTTTTGGTTGCATTTATATTCATTTTGTATCTGATGTTTCTAGATGGTTTATTACACAACAATATAGTTCCCTGATAGTTATTTACATAACCAAAACACTAATAGTTGGTGTCTGTGGCTTTGGGGTAGTGAGCGCATTTTCACAATCCCGATATACCAGGGTCGAAGTCTGCCGCTGGTGATCGCCTTGCGTTGATTTTCACAATGATATGGACGTCGCGGCAAGTGCAAAAATGCAGATATCTAGGGACATGGATGACAGCAGATGGAAGATGCATCGCTGAGATAAAGAACAGAATATGACAAGCAAAAACTGCATTCCATCAAATGAAGAATGTTTTGTGCAATAAGTCATTGTCCTTGGAAGTTAGAATAAGAGTTCTTACTTGATACATAGAACCGATTTTAACATACGGCTGCTAATCCAGGTCAATTAATAGACGGGCGAAAAAACTCTGGAAGCCTTAGAGTTGTGGTTTTATAGAGGAATGCTGAAAATTAATTGGACAGCCAAAATGAGCAATATAGACATTTTGAGGGAAGCTAATTTGCAAAGACATCTGATCAGAAACATCAGAAAAAATCAGTCATCGCATTTTGGCCACATAAAAAGACAAAAACTGGATCATGTCGTGACAACCGAAAAGATTTGCGGAAAGATAGATAGAGGATGACAGGGTGAGAAGATTCCAGGCAGTCGTGTGTCATTGCCTGGAAATGATCCACAATGTCGGAGACTACAATCTGAGACGAGTCATGGCCGCCATTGCCAGCAGGCAAGGCACTGGATCATGATGATGATGATAAGCGTCGGTACTTCAGAAAGCAATGGTAAACTGCTGCACGTAAAATTGCCTAGAAAAACACAAAGAGCGAATAAATCCCTGAGTTAATGGATTGCTTGTTCTGTAAAGGACACGCAACTAACCTTTTAGTGAATAAGGGAACGCCAATATTTTGGAATCCGATACGAGTTCACTAGACAAAACGTCGATCAATATACATCCCATCTTGAGGTAAGGTAAACATTGGAATCTGGTAAGTACTTGGAGATTGGGTTCAGAAACAAGATAACTCTTAGATCAACAAGTTGAATCTGTTCCATCCATCCATCCATCCATCCATCATGTGCCATGCCGGTGTTTCTGTCTCGACCATGCCATGTGGCCAATCCATACAGGTATTTACTTCTCGGTCTTCCCTTGGTCTCTTCCCTTCGATCTTGCCAGTTGTCACCAAGTTCTCCAAGTCATTTCTTCTCATAACATGCCCAAAAAAGTTTGACTGTCTACGTCTAATGACTCTAATCAGTTTACGATCTTCATTTGTTTCTTGAATTACTTGCTCATTGGTTTTTCTGTCTGTCCATGGCATTCTTTGCATTTTCCTCAGAAACCACATTTCCACAGCTATCAGCTGTTTTTCAGCTTGACTGCTTATTGTCCACGCTTCACATCCATACAAAAGCACAGGTTCTATGTAGCACCTCAACACTCTTTTTCTCGTTTCAATTGATATCTTTTTATTGGTCAGTATGTTTTTCATTTTGCAAAAGGCTACCTTCGCAATGGCAATTCTTGTTCTAATCTCTTTACCTGTTTACCTAGTATAATCTGTTTACTTAGTATAAATAATGGTATCAAATGTACGCACATGTCCCTCTATATTTGTGCTCTAACAGTGAATGTGGAAAAAAAATGCACAATGCGAGGTGTTTCTTTTCGTTGAGCCAGAGAAAGCACATGAATAAAATATCAACCATAAATACTGCCGAACACCCGTGTGTTTCCGGGACTCCAAGGGGAAGAATGGTGGAACGGACGACCTACTGAGCATGTTGACGAAGGGTTGGTCTATCAATCCATCCATCCATCCATCATGTGCCATGCCGATAAGCGTGGGCGGTCATGTTTTGCCATCTCACTCGATCACCAGAGTCGTGGATCAGCTCTGTGTTTCTCTCTCGACCATGCCACGAGGCCAAGCCATCCAGGTATTTGCTTCTAGGTCTTCCTCTTGGCCTGTTCCCTTCGATCTTACCAGTTGTCACCAAGTTCTCCAATTCATTTCTTCTCATAACATGCCCAAATAATTTTGACTGTCTGCGTCTAATATCTCTAATCAGTTTACGATCTTCATTTGTTTCTTGAAGGACCTGTTCATTGGTCTTTCTGACTGTCCATGGTATTCTTTGCATTTTCCTCAGAAACCAAATTTCTACAGCCATCAGATGTTTTTCAGCTTGACTGCTCATTGTCCAAGCTTCACATCCATACACAAGTACAGGCTCTATGTAGCACCTCAACACTCTTTTTCTCGTTTCAATTGACATCTTTTTATTGGTCAGTATGTGTTTCATCTTGCTAAAGGCTACCTTAGACATGGCGATTCTTGTTCTAATCTTTTCAAGGCATCTCCCATCAGATGTTATTACTGTTCCGAGATAATTGTACCGATTCACTTGTTGAAGAATATTGCCATTTACTTGTATATGCTTGCTTGCTTGCTTGTGTTCATTGGCTTGAGCTCCAACGCAAAGTCTTGTATGTCGGATGAAGGCATCCTATTGTCCAACATCAGTGTGATGTCATACAGGACCTGAGGTTTGCGTGAGTATCCGTTGTCCCATGTCTGGCTGTGATGGGACAGCCCCAGCAGCATCCGAATGACACAAGTTAAAAAGGAATTAAAGAGCCCACAATAATTTTCTATCATTCTCTAAAAGAATAAACGTTCCCCAGAAGAGGATAAAAACGTAAGAGAAAAATACAGAGTCACTTAGAGCCCGCACTATCATTTTTACTACATTGGTAGATCAAAGCAACGTCTGGTCTCTACATCTAAGAGATTTTCCCTTTGATGTTCTGATCAACCAGACATCGTGGAGCCAGTCAGTTGAGATTGACGTGTTAGTTTACAAGCCTGCGGTTGGAATAGGGACTAACACCTTACGTTCAACAGGACCTAACGTGTGAACCAGCCACGGCAGAATGGGAGATAAGAGGGTCAGCCAGACCCGTCTTAAATAATACATGACAGTGCTACTCAGGGGAAAACCCCGTGTGATCCAAAGACGGCAATATAATGCAGGCCTTACACCTCGTCGTAACCCAGGAGATAAAGCTTGTTAATTCCTGGGAAAGCGAGGAGGCACCAGCAGATTGGAATGTAGGTATGACGCAACGTCTGTTGCATGGGCCAAAGCATTGTTTCAGACACGTGGCGGAACATCGGTCAATTTGATTGACAGATGAAACTACCCGTCACAGGAAAGGAGGAGGGGTGAAAAGAATTTGGCACTTAATCCATCTAGGTAAATCGTCCTACATGAAAAATAGGTGGAGCTAACAGGAACTTGGACATATTAATTAACCAACCTGGAAACTAGCCAGGAATTGAATAGAATAAAACGACATGCATGGCCAGCAAGACTTCAGACGCAAATTCACAATAGCATTCTTAGGATACCTACTGGAGAAATATTAACATTTCGTTCTGTTGGACTTCTGTACGAAGTCGTATGACAGGATTTCCTAGCTATAACCCAGGTAAGACCATTACTCTGATTAGTTGTCTGCTAGTCTGAAGGCTTGTGTAGTTTCTTGTTCTGCATATTCTCCCACAAGAAAGCCTGTGGTCCAGTGATCAAAAGAAGTGCACCATTGAAAACCTTGACTGGAGAAGTCATCACTGATAAGAAACAGCAGATGGACAGATGGGTAGAGCACTATTTGGAGCTTTACTCAAGTGAGACCAAACTAGCGGATAATGCCCTCAACGCCATAGAGGCTCTACCAACTCTTGACCACCTGGACACACTTCCCACCATAACAGAAGTTAAGTGTGCTATAAATGAACTTGCATCTGGCAAGGCTCCAGGTAAGGATGGGATTCCAATAGAGGTTATCAGGAGTGGGCAAGACACACTCACTATACAGATCCACCAGCTAATAGAGCTATGCTGGCGTGAAGGACAAGTCCCACAGGATTTCAAAGATTCAAGCATCATAACACTGTACAAGAACAAGGGCGATCGGAGCGACTGCAACAACTATAGGGGTATCTCACTTCTGTGTATTGTTGGAAAAGTATTTGCCAGAATTGTTCTGCGCAGACTTCAAGTCCTAGGAGATCAAGTCTACCCCGAATCACAGTGTGGCTTTCGACAGAACCGGTCTACCACTGATATGATATTCTCATTGCGACAAATGCAAGAAAAATGCCGTGAACAGAATCAACCACTGTTTATTGCCTTCATCGACCTCACAAAGGCATTTGATTTGGTCAGTCGTGAGGGTCTGTTCAAGGCACTAAAGAAGATTGGCTGCCCACCAACTCTTCTGTCCATTGTGGAATCGTTCCACACAGGCATGAAGGGTATAATCAAGTTTGATGGTGCAACTTCTGAAGAATTTGAAATCAAGAGTGGAGTTAAGCAAGGTTGTGTACTAGCTCCCACCCTCTTTGGAATATACTTTTCACTTCTACTGAAATATGCATTTCGTGATCAGGATGGTGGTATATACATTCACTCACGCTCAGATGGCGGCCTCTACAATGCTCAGAGATTGAAGGCTAAGACCAAAATTAGGAGGGTACTGATCAGAGAGTTGCTTTTTGCAGATGATGCTGCAGTTACGACCCACTCTGAGGAAGAATTGCAATGTCTACTATCTGCATTCTCCAATGCTTGTTCTGAATTTGGTTTAACAATTAGCAAAAAGAAGACACAGATTATGTCACAAGGTGCACATGGGGTACCATCAATCTTTATTGACGACGCCGAACTAGAGATAGTAGACCATTTTACATATCTAGGATCGGTGGTAAATAGCAAATTATCTCTAGATCAGGAAATCAACATCCGGATTGGTAAGGCAGCAACAACAATGAACAGGTTAAGAAAAAGAGTCTGGGAGAACAGGAAGCTTACTGCCAAAACAAAAGTCCTTGTCTATCAAGCCTGTGTCCTTAGTACTCTTCTCTATGGCAGTGAAACCTGGACAACTTACTCACACCAAGAGAACAATTTAAACAGCTTTCATATGCGGTGTCTGCGAAGAATTCTTGGTATTAAATGGCAAGACAAAATCACAAATACTGAAGTATTGGAAAGATCAGGTTGTGTGACAGTTTATTCCATGCTCAGTCTTCGTAGACTTAGATGGATAGGACATCTTAGGAGGATGGATGATGGTAGAATACCAAAGGATATCTTTTTTGGTGAATTACAGATGGGTAAGAGATCTCAGGGTCGGCCTCTACTACGATACAAAGATGTGTGTAAGCGGGACATGATTGATACAGGCATTGATAATGCACATTGGGAGCAAGTCGCCGCTGAACGTGTTGCATGGAGGGCAAATATCAGAAATGGAATAAAGTCAAAGGAGAAAACTATTGCAGAAAAGTCACACACCAAGCGTTTGAGACGTAAGATGGTGCATGATGGTGGAAATGACCACGTGTTCACATGCACCCACTGTGAACGGACATTTACAGCGCAAATTGGCCTTATCAGTCACACTCGCTACCGCCATAGTTAAAAGTTATTATGCCTTTTTAAATCACAAACTATCGTCTGTCAAGACGGCAAGGTGCCAATGATATTCTCCCAAACTTTACACTGGTGGATTTTCTTTGTACTTAATGTTCCAGTTCTAGCTTTACGATTTCACTGAGAACTATTTTCTTCTTTTATTCACCACTTGGTTGTCTGATTTGTTGTATGTGATAATTTGGAGAAATCCATTATCCAAGCTACATGAGCGTGTGGCTTATTCATGTACAGGAGATACATTTAGATTCATCCTGTATGATGTTAAACATTGGGGAGACTGACTACTTAGGAGAAATTCCTGAGAGCTACCAGTCTCTTGATAGCGTCCAATTAACATTGATTATTTGGACCAACACTTTGAGTGCCTACCAAGATTATGGTGAAACCACTTGGTTTGAGGAATGGCACCAGTTCACCTGGTCTGCATGATGTCTGCATGAGGACAGACATGACTTAGGACATTCAATATCCCAGACAGATTCAGGGAAGGCATTTAATGTTCGACAGGACTGTGCGACCAGCCCTTCCGACAAGACAGTATGAATGAATCAGAAAGGGAAAGAGTAAGTGAGGTGAACTTATATGGGAAACACTCCATTACACAAATGTATATGAATATGTATGTTTTGAGCTATAGATGTTCTAAATAGTTTTATTAATATATACATATATATTTATTTATTTAGAACTGATATATGTTTATGTAACATGCCATCATATATATCATCATACCATCATATATTATGACTTGAATGTATGTTTATATGAATGTATAGACATATGTGTTTTGAGATGTGTAGACGTAGATACTACCCATCTCCGTTCGTTTCATTCCAGATCTCTTAGGAGCAATGGACAGTCAACAACCCATATCAGGAAGTGACTTAGCCTTGTGAGGGACCAATTTGGACTCCTTCAATCTGACAGTGAACTGCGTCTCACTGGGGGAAGCATGACCTATGTGCTTCTGAGCTTTTCAGCCAGATGAGTTACGTATACCATAATATAATCATCATCATCATATGATCATCAATAGCAATAATAAACACAGTTGTTGTATTTTAAACTCAGTTGTCTGTATAATTCTAAATGTTTATAAATGTTTGTGTAGCGTAATCAAGTACACACATTATATCATTTAGTGGGGGTTCGCACATATTGTCCAGAAGTGGGAATCTATGTCCGGGAGGTATCTTGCCTATGCAGTCATAAGTAACCAGATTACGTTGCATGTCTTAACTCCTCCTTTCTCACTTCTGGTGATACCAAGTACAGCCAAAACTATATAGATATATTCTATCTTCAACGAGCCACTTCTTGGCTGTTTTCTTGAGTATCAGGGACAGTGTCTTAATCAGCATAAAAGACATTTGTTCCACGTTTTCTCTCTGGGATCTGGGTGGTAATTATTCCCTTCTGACAGAATTAGGGGATCTTAAACTGCATCCAGAACTAAACACCAGTAGAAGAAAATGATGTTGGCTGAGTGGTTGCCCCTCTGGAATCTAACCCCAGCCAGTTGGTGACGTATTGGGACGGCTCGTCCGCTATAGAATCCGGGAGTAAACCCTAGAACCTATTGGTCTGCTCATCCGCTATAGAATCCGGGAGTAAACCCTAGAACACTTTGGTTCGCTCGCAAGGAACGAACCTATTTCAAATCTGTTAGTCTGGTATTATTCCGGTCTTGCCCATGGATAGAACCTAGTTCATTCTCACTTACATTCTTAGCAGCATTAGGTAGTTATAATTTATTTCTAATGTAACAGCTCGCTTGATTGTAGGCAAGATTTTGACACATTAGGACTTCTCATCCATGATAGAATCAGAGAATAAATTCTAGACTATTGATTTTCATAAACCATTCTTTCATTCTTCACCCATTACATTTACTAAGTATTAACTTAGGAATTTGTTTCTAGGGAAGTCTTTAGAATTTAAATAACTTGTTAAAAAGTTAATAATGGATAATATCATATGAGTTAATTTACATCATTCACCACTGTAGAATTAATAATCACATTAATTAGTGATATTAATTAGTTTATTGATGATTTACTTGATGATTTTTTTGATTACATGCTTTATCATTTGATTTAATCATGAATAATTTGATAATGCTTAGTTAATTCAGTGTATGACGGACTGCTTTGCATCAACTTTCTCACTCTAATTCACTACTATCATTCTCATAGCAGTGTCTGTTCCTCTTGTCACTATCCTGCTCTAGTATAAATCTAACTAGCTCTCTGTAGGGTAATAATATAATTACTTGCCTGAGTTTAAGCTGAGAAGAGATCATGGATGCACGCACAAATTTCTTAGAGTCCGCTAGAGGATGGGGCATAAGGCTCGGCTTAATAGGAGAGAAGCTAGAACTATTTATCAGAGATGAAATGGATTGGTGGGACAAAGAAGATGAACAAATGATGAAAAGACTTGCAGAATTAGAAGCAGATATGCGTCACAAAGCTCAAGAAGATGAGATTAAGAAGAAGCAAATTGAAACACTGAACATGGAGGAATCTACCAGCTCGATTGAGGAAAAGCCAATCACTCAAGCCGAAACTCTGATAGAAAGCGGAGAAGCTGACCGTCACAAAGAAGAGGCATGCATTCCTTCGCAAATCCCCATGGCTCAGAAAAACAAAAACTTGCGAACAGAAAGGCAGATGCTTCCCTCGCCTATTCCTAAAAATATTAAAAATAAACGGAATAGGAATAAATGTACCAAGCGTTCGGTAAACAGTCACAAACGTGATAAATGTTTACACCGCAATGAAAGCGGATTAGCTGGCTTGGCAACCCAGCAATCTCAGGAGCTTCCTAAGACTTCCCAAAGGAGAAAAATCCAGGAGGAGGAGGACCTGAGGAAAACTAATAAAGAGATCGAAGGCGAGACCTTACCCGACTCTTTTATTCCCTTCAGTTCAGAGAAACTAGGAGTGGAAACGAATTCAGCTGAGACCGGAATTGATGTAAAACAGGATTCCATTGTTTCTCCTGGTGTGGCCACACAAGATGAAACAATTATCAGTATGAATTACTTATCTCAGGTGGGAGATGACATTGAAAATGACACCCCACAACATTCACTTCTATTGGATTTGGCACAAGAAAACCAGACCAGGGAGAGAATACCTCAATTGGACTTGGCACAATAGAGCCCAGCCATGGAGGACAAACAAGACACGGAGGAGAATTCTTACGATGTCAGTATCTTGGAGTCTTTCGAAAAGGAAACTCAAGATACACAAAGCATTCATGTAGGTTATACCACGGACTCTGATTCAGGGACGATAAACATGTCTGTTAACAACAAAGAAGAAAATACTTCTTTGGACAGGATGAAGGTAATACCTATCATCAACACAGCTGAAGCTAACAGGGGATCACAAATGATGGACTCTGCAGCGGAACAAAACCGGAGCGGTTGGTATACTCAACACTCAGGACCTTGTTTACCTTTCACTTCAACCAATGTTGGATGGGGAGAACAGCTGTTTGTGTATACTTCTACAAGGAGTGATACAAATTCACAGTTCTTGGGGAACAACATGATTTCTCAAAGCTGGACAACTTCTAGCCTTATACTTTCAAACACAGATTCAAAATGGAACTCTGTTGAAGAGGAACTCACCTGGATAAAGAATTATCGAGGGAAGAACTCTCTTAAATCAGGAGGGAGTAAACAGACGCCCTACCAAGAAAGAGGCAAGTACGAGTTGAATGCACATCATAAAACTATGATGTTTAGCAAATTTCCTGCCAAAAGGAGGAGATTAAAGGATTTTATTATGATCTTTGGCCGATGGAGGAAAAGAAAATGGAGCAACATTACTGCGACCAATTCTTTTAAGAAAACACTGATGGCACTTCCTCTGCTTATAGGACAAGGGCCAGAAATAAAGTGGATAATAACAGTCTCTCTGCGGCGCAGGAGAATCTTGTTATACATTTGGCAATTTCCCGGCTGGGAAAAAGTAAAACCTCCAGAGGACAGGACATTACCGAGCAATAGCCCGGAAATCCGACACAACACCAGGAGCAAAGATTTGCAAGATTTATCCTGGGAGAATGGACATGGGATATTTCTTTTGACTCACAGAACATCCCACTGCCACAAAGAATATTGGGAACCCAGACTTGGAGGCAGTTAGAGAAGGGAGATAACTTAGATACATTCGTGAATGCTGCCGAGGCTCTGTTATAGGCTTCATTAATGAACCTACTTAAATTGGGGAGCTATGTGATGGGACAGCCCCAGCAGCATCCGAATGACACAAGTTAAAAAGGAATTAAAGAGCCCACAATAATTTTCTATCATTCTCTAAAAGAATAAACGTTCCCCAGAAGAGGATAAAAACGTAAGAGAAAAATACAGAGTCACTTAGAGCCCGCACTATCATTTTTACTACATTGGTAGATCAAAGCAACGTCTGGTCTCTACATCTAAGAGATTTTCCCTTTGATGTTCTGATCAACCAGACATCGTGGAGCCAGTCAGTTGAGATTGACGTGTTAGTTTACAAGCCTGCGGTTGGAATAGGGACTAACACCTTACGTTCAACAGGACCTAACGTGTGAACCAGCCACGGCAGAATGGGAGATAAGAGGGTCAGCCAGACCCGTCTTAAATAATACATGACAGTGCTACTCAGGGGAAAACCCCGTGTGATCCAAAGACGGCAATATAATGCAGGCCTTACACCTCGTCGTAACCCAGGAGATAAAGCTTGTTAATTCCTGGGAAAGCGAGGAGGCACCAGCAGATTGGAATGTAGGTATGACGCAACGTCTGTTGCATGGGCCAAAGCATTGTTTCAGACACGTGGCGGAACATCGGTCAATTTGATTGACAGATGAAACTACCCGTCACAGGAAAGGAGGAGGGGTGAAAAGAATTTGGCACTTAATCCATCTAGGTAAATCGTCCTACATGAAAAATAGGTGGAGCTAACAGGAACTTGGACATATTAATTAACCAACCTGGAAACTAGCCAGGAATTGAATAGAATAAAACGACATGCATGGCCAGCAAGACTTCAGACGCAAATTCACAATAGCATTCTTAGGATACCTACTGGAGAAATATTAACATTTCGTTCTGTTGGACTTCTGTACGAAGTCGTATGACAGGATTTCCTAGCTATAACCCAGGTAAGACCATTACTCTGATTAGTTGTCTGCTAGTCTGAAGGCTTGTGTAGTTTCTTGTTCTGCATATTCTCCCAAACTTTACACTGGTGGATTTTCTTTGTACTTAATGTTCCAGTTCTAGCTTTACGATTTCACTGAGAACTATTTTCTTCTTTTATTCACCACTTGGTTGTCTGATTTGTTGTATGTGATAATTTGGAGAAATCCATTATCCAAGCTACATGAGCGTGTGGCTTATTCATGTACAGGAGATACATTTAGATTCATCCTGTATGATGTTAAACATTGGGGAGACTGACTACTTAGGAGAAATTCCTGAGAGCTACCAGTCTCTTGATAGCGTCCAATTAACATTGATTATTTGGACCAACACTTTGAGTGCCTACCAAGATTATGGTGAAACCACTTGGTTTGAGGAATGGCACCAGTTCACCTGGTCTGCATGATGTCTGCATGAGGACAGACATGACTTAGGACATTCAATATCCCAGACAGATTCAGGGAAGGCATTTAATGTTCGACAGGACTGTGCGACCAGCCCTTCCGACAAGACAGTATGAATGAATCAGAAAGGGAAAGAGTAAGTGAGGTGAACTTATATGGGAAACACTCCATTACACAAATGTATATGAATATGTATGTTTTGAGCTATAGATGTTCTAAATAGTTTTATTAATATATACATATATATTTATTTATTTAGAACTGATATATGTTTATGTAACATGCCATCATATATATCATCATACCATCATATATTATGACTTGAATGTATGTTTATATGAATGTATAGACATATGTGTTTTGAGATGTGTAGACGTAGATACTACCCATCTCCGTTCGTTTCATTCCAGATCTCTTAGGAGCAATGGACAGTCAACAACCCATATCAGGAAGTGACTTAGCCTTGTGAGGGACCAATTTGGACTCCTTCAATCTGACAGTGAACTGCGTCTCACTGGGGGAAGCATGACCTATGTGTTTCTGAGCTTTTCAGCCAGATGAGTTACGTATACCATAATATAATCATCATCATCATATGATCATCAATAGCAATAATAAACACAGTTGTTGTATTTTAAACTCAGTTGTCTGTATAATTCTAAATGTTTATAAATGTTTGTGTAGCGTAATCAAGTACACACATTATATCATTTAGTGGGGGTTCGCACATATTGTCCAGAAGTGGGAATCTATGTCCGGGAGGTATCTTGCCTATGCAGTCATAAGTAACCAGATTACGTTGCATGTCTTAACTCCTCCTTTCTCACTTCTGGTGATACCAAGTACAGCCAAAACTATATAGATATATTCTATCTTCAACGAGCCACTTCTTGGCTGTTTTCTTGAGTATCAGGGACAGTGTCTTAATCAGCATAAAAGACATTTGTTCCACGTTTTCTCTCTGGGATCTGGGTGATAATTAGTCCCTTCTGACAGAATTAGGGGATCTTAAACTGCATCCAGAACTAAACACCAGTAGAAGAAAATGATGTTGGCTGAGTGGTTGCCCCTCTGGGATCTAACCCCAGCCAGTTGGTGACGTATTGGGACGGCTCGTCCGCTATAGAATCCGGGAGTAAACCCTAGAACCTATTGGTCTGCTCATCCGCTATAGAATCCGGGAGTAAACCCTAGAACACTTTTGTTCGCTCGCAAGGAACGAACCTATTTCAAATCTGTTAGTCTGGTATTATTCCGGTCTTGCCCATGGATAGAACCTAGTTCATTCTCACTTACATTCTTAGCAGCATTAGGTAGTTATAATTTATTTCTAATGTAACAGCTCGCTTGATTGTAGGCAAGATTTTGACACATTAGGACTTCTCATCCATGATAGAATCAGAGAATAAATTCTAGACTATTGATTTTCATAAACCATTCTTTCATTCTTCACCCATTACATTTGCTAAGTATTAACTTAGGAATTTGTTTCTAGGGAAGTCTTTAGAATTTAAATAACTTGTTAAAAAGTTAATAATGGATAATATCATATGAGTTAATTTACATCATTCACCACTGTAGAATTAATAATCACATTAATTAGTGATATTAATTAGTTTATTGATGATTTACTTGATGATTTTTTGATTACATGCTTTATCATTTGATTTAATCATGAATAATTTGATAATGCTTAGTTAATTCAGTGTATGACGGACTGCTTTGCATCAACTTTCTCACTCTAATTCACTACTATCATTCTCATAGCAGTGTCTGTTCCTCTTGTCACTATCCTGCTCTAGTATAAATCTAACTAGCTCTCTGTAGGGTAATAATATAATTACTTGCCTGAGTTTAAGCTGAGAAGAGATCATGGATGCACGCACAGATTTCTTAGAGTCCGCTAGAGGATGGGGCATAAGGCTCGGCTTAATAGGAGAGAAGCTAGAACTATTTATCAGAGATGAAATGGATTGGTGGGACAAAGAAGATGAACAAATGATGAAAAGACTTGCAGAATTAGAAGCAGATATGCGTCACAAAGCTGAAGAAGATGAGATTAAGAAGAAGCAAATTGAAACACTGAACATGGAGGAATCTACCAGCTCGATTGAGGAAAAGCCAATCACTCAAGCCGAAACTCTGATAGAAAGCGGAGAAGCTGACCGTCACAAAGAAGAGGCATGCATTCCTTCGCAAATCCCCATGGCTCAGAAAAACAAAAACTTGCGAACAGAAAGGCAGATGCTTCCCTCGCCTATTCCTAAAAATATTAAAAATAAACGGAATAGGAATAAATGTACAAAGCGTTCGGTAAACAGTCACAAACGTGATAAATGTTTACACCGCAATGAAAGCGGATTAGCTGGCTTGGCAACCCAGCAATCTCAGGAGCTTCCTAAGACTTCCCAAAGGAGAAAAATCCAGGAGGAGGAGGACCTGAGGAAAACTATTAAAGAGATCGAAGGCGAGACCTTACCCGACTCTTTTATTCCCTTCAGTTCAGAGAAACTAGGAGTGGAAACGAATTCAGCTGAGACCGGAATTGATGTAAAACAGGATTCCATTGTTTCTCCTGGTGTGGCCACACAAGATGAAACAATTATCAGTATGAATTACTTATCTCAGGTGGGAGATGACATTGAAAATGACACCCCACAACATTCACTTCTATTGGATTTGGCACAAGAAAACCAGACCAGGGAGAGAATACCTCAATTGGACTTGGCACAAGAGAGCCCAGCCATGGAGGACAAACAAGACACGGAGGAGAATTCTTACGATGTCAGTATCTTGGAGTCTTTCGAAAAGGAAACTCAAGATACACAAAGCATTCATGTAGGTTATACCACGGACTCTGATTCAGGGACGATAAACATGTCTGTTAACAACAAAGAAGAAAATACTTCTTTGGACAGGATGAAGGTAATACCTATCATCAACACAGCTGAAGCTAACAGGGGATCACAAATGATGGACTCTGCAGCGGAACAAAACCGGAGCGGTTGGTATACTCAACACTCAGGACCTTGTTTACCTTTCACTTCAACCAATGTTGGATGGGGAGAACAGCTGTTTGTGTATACTTCTACAAGGAGTGATACAAATTCACAGTTCTTGGGGAACAACATGATTTCTCAAAGCTGGACAACTTCTAGCCTTATACTTTCAAACACAGATTCAAAATGGAACTCTGTTGAAGAGGAACTCACCTGGATAAAGAATTATCGAGGGAAGAACTCTCTTAAATCAGGAGGGAGTAAACAGACGCCCTACCAAGAAAGAGGCAAGTACGAGTTGAATGCACATCATAAAACTATGATGTTTAGCAAATTTCCTGCCAAAAGGAGGAGATTAAAGGATTTTATTATGATCTTTGGCCGATGGAGGAAAAGAAAATGGAGCAACATTACTGCGACCAATTCTTTTAAGAAAACACTGATGGCACTTCCTCTGCTTATAGGACAAGGGCCAGAAATAAAGTGGATAATAACAGTCTCTCTGCGGCGCAGGAGAATCTTGTTATACATTTGGCAATTTCCCGGCTGGGAAAAAGTAAAACCTCCAGAGGACAGGACATTACCGAGCAATAGCCCGGAAATCCGACACAACACCAGGAGCAAAGATTTGCAAGATTTATCCTGGGAGAATGGACATGGGATATTTCTTTTGACTCACAGAACATCCCACTGCCACAAAGAATATTGGGAACCCAGACTTGGAGGCAGTTAGAGAAGGGAGATAACTTAGATACATTCGTGAATGCTGCCGAGGCTCTGTTATAGGCTTCATTAATGAACCTACTTAAATTGGGGAGCTATGTGATGGGACAGCCCCAGCAGCATCCGAATGACACAAGTTAAAAAGGAATTAAAGAGCCCACAATAATTTTCTATCATTCTCTAAAAGAATAAACGTTCCCCAGAAGAGGATAAAAACGTAAGAGAAAAATACAGAGTCACTTAGAGCCCGCACTATCATTTTTACTACTTTGGTAGATCAAAGCAACGTCTGGTCTCTACATCTAAGAGATTTTCCCTTTGATGTTCTGATCAACCAGACATCGTGGAGCCAGTCAGTTGAGATTGACGTGTTAGTTTACAAGCCTGCGGTTGGAATAGGGACTAACACCTTACGTTCAACAGGACCTAACGTGTGAACCAGCCACGGCAGAATGGGAGATAAGAGGGTCAGCCAGACCCGTCTGAAATAATACATGGCAGTGCTACTCAGGGGAAAACCCCGTGTGATCCAAAGACGGCAATATAATGCAGGCCTTACACCTCGTCGTAACCCAGGAGATAAAGCTTGTTAATTCCTGGGAAAGCGAGGAGGCACCAGCAGATTGGAATGTAGGTATGACGCAACGTCTGTTGCATGGGCCAAAGCATTGTTTCAGACACGTGGCGGAACATCGGTCAATTTGATTGACAGATGAAACTACCCGTCACAGGAAAGGAGGAGGGGTGAAAAGAATTTGGCACTTAATCCATCTAGGTAAATCGTCCTACATGAAAAATAGGTGGAGCTAACAGGAACTTGGACATATTAATTAACCAACCTGGAAACTAGCCAGGAATTGAATAGAATAAAACGACATGCATGGCCAGCAAGACTTCAGACGCAAATTCACAATAGCATTCTTAGGATACCTACTGGAGAAATATTAACATTTCGTTCTGTTGGACTTCTGTACGAAGTCGTATGACAGGATTTCCTAGCTATAACCCAGGTAAGACCATTACTCTGATTAGTTGTCTGCTAGTCTGAAGGCTTGTGTAGTTTCTTGTTCTGCATATTCTCCCAAACTTTACACTGGTGGATTTTCTTTGTACTTAATTTTCCAGTTCTAGCTTTACGATTTCACTGAGAACTATTTTCTTCTTTTATTCACCACTTGGTTGTCTGATTTGTTGTATGTGATAATTTGGAGAAATCCATTATCCAAGCTACATGAGCGTGTGGCTTATTCATGTACAGGAGATACATTTAGATTCATCCTGTATGATGTTAAACATTGGGGAGACTGACTACTTAGGAGAAATTCCTGAGAGCTACCAGTCTCTTGATAGCGTCCAATTAACATTGATTATTTGGACCAACACTTTGAGTGCCTACCAAGATTATGGTGAAACCACTTGGTTTGAGGAATGGCACCAGTTCACCTGGTCTGCATGATGTCTGCATGAGGACAGACATGACTTAGGACATTCAATATCCCAGACAGATTCAGGGAAGGCATTTAATGTTCGACAGGACTGTGCGACCAGCCCTTCCGACAAGACAGTATGAATGAATCAGAAAGGGAAAGAGTAAGTGAGGTGAACTTATATGGGAAACACTCCATTACACAAATGTATATGAATATGTATGTTTTGAGCTATAGATGTTCTAAATAGTTTTATTAATATATACATATATATTTATTTATTTAGAACTGATATATGTTTATGTAACATGCCATCATATATATCATCATACCATCATATATTATGACTTGAATGTATGTTTATATGAATGTATAGACATATGTGTTTTGAGATGTGTAGACGTAGATACTACCCATCTCCGTTCGTTTCATTCCAGATCTCTTAAGAGCAATGGACAGTCAACAACCCATATCAGGAAGTGACTTAGCCTTGTGAGGGACCAATTTGGACTCCTTCAATCTGACAGTGAACTGCGTCTCACTGGGGGAAGCATGACCTATGTGCTTCTGAGCTTTTCAGCCAGATGAGTTACGTATACCATAATATAATCATCATCATCATATGATCATCAATAGCAATAATAAACACAGTTGTTGTATTTTAAATTCAGTTGTCTGTATAATTCTAAATGTTTATAAATGTTTGTGTAGCGTAATCAAGTACACACATTATATCATTTAGTGGGGGTTCGCACATATTGTCCAGAAGTGGGAATCTATGTCCGGGAGGTACCTTGCCTATGCAGTCATAAGTAACCAGATTACGTTGCATGTCTTAACTCCTCCTTTCTCACTTCTGGTGATACCAAGTACAGCCAAAACTATATAGATATATTCTATCTTCAACGAGCCACTTCTTGGCTGTTTTCTTGAGTATCAGGGACAGTGTCTTAATCAGCATAAAAGACATTTGTTCCACGTTTTCTCTCTGGGATCTGGGTGGTAATTAGTCCCTTCTGACAGAATTAGGGGATCTTAAACTGCATCCAGAACTAAACACCAGTAGAAGAAAATGATGTTGGCTGAGTGGTTGCCCCTCTGGGATCTAACCCCAGCCAGTTGGTGACACTGGCTTATTGGTGTGCAGACTGGTGGTTCCTCGCCATACAGGCAGACACTCTCCGACTTCGGAGGAATCGGCGATCCTATTGACTTCAGCCAGGACCCCGAAGGGACCTGTTGCCCAGGATGCTCGGCGAGGACGCGTCAATAGGTCTTGGCCAGTATATAACCCGGCCCTGGTGCCTTGGAAACACCTCTGCGTCCCATTTACTTGTATATTACATTGTGATACTTCGTTCTTCCTAGTGACGACCATAACCTGTGTCTTCTTACAATTTAATTCCAACCCCAGCTGCCCACTGTGTACAACAACTGCGTCTACTAATTGTGGTTGATCTTGTGCATTGTCTGCAATCAATATTATATCATCTGCATATCTAATGTTATTGATGTTTCGTCCTCCAATGCTGATTCCATGTATATCTTCAACATTCCTGAAAATATTTTCATTGTATAGGGAAAAAAGATCGGCAGAGTGTGATTAATCCCAGGAGTTGGCTGGTACATAACTACAATCTTCTCAAAGTTAATATTGAGTCCAAAGTTGGCACAGGCATATGAGAAAGCGAAAACATTGTGTTGCACATCTGCCTCTCATTTGGCATATAGAGCGCAATCTTCAGCAAACAGGTGATCTCTGACGATGTCGCTGTAAGTATTGTTTTACCTTTCAGCTTTCTGAGATTGAATAACTTTCCATCCATGCGGTAGTTAATGTCTATTCCAATGTCGTTGTTTTCGACGGCATTTTTCAGCATATCTGAAAACATGAGGCTGAATAGTGTTAGTGATATGACACAGCCTTGCTTCACTCCATTGGTGACAGGAAAGGGCTCAAACAATTTGCCATTTTCCTGTACTCTTGCCTGCATACCATCATGATATAGCCGCACACAGTGACAGTGAAAGAAATCAAGGCTGTACTTCGACGATCAAAAAACAGTGCTCCAGGTCCTGATGGCATAAGATACGACGACATTAATAGGTGTACCGACAATGAGCTAGAGAAACTAGCAGACATGTACAACAACAGTATAGGGAGTGCTAGCATCAAGGAGGAATGGTTACACAGCTATCTGATTCCCTTGCCGAAGCCTGACAAAGACCACAAAAAAATTCAGGGATATCGAATTATAACCATGCAGAATACAATAGGCAAGCTGCTGGAGAAGGTAATTGCCAGGAAAATATCAAGCCAACTAGAGAGGCAAGGTGTTTTCCCACCCACCCTGGTTGGGTACCGTCCAAAAAGAGAAACCTGGACCAATGCAGCAGTCTTTGCCCAGGATGTCTATGAAGGTTTCCACTCAGGCACTGAAACCGTTGCTGCAGCGATTGATCTTGAGGACGCATACAACAGAGTACCACTGGATTTTTAAATGTTTCAGCTTCTCGAACTAAACGTAAGTCCATTTCTCCTTAGTTGGATCGCTGCAGCCCTCTTCCAACGGAAAGTAGTTTTTAGATGTGGCAGTTGGACTTCGGAACCAACAACAATATATCCTGGCCTACCACTGGGATCACCATTATCTCCGGTACTGTTCAACGCCTACACAATGAGAATCACCAGTGAGCAGATCACTGGACCTGGCAGGACATTGTCATATGCCGATGATGTTTTAGTGTATCGTCAGGGGAAGGATAGAGAGGAGGTTGCTGTGGAACTACAAACCGAACTCAATCGCATAAGTACTTGGTGTGATGAAGCTGGGGCAATGGTCAACCCAACAAAGGCAACAGTGACTTGGTTCTCGTTGAATAATCATATTGTCAACACTCCAACATCAACTTTAATGCTGTGTTCAGAGACGGTGGAAAGAACGCAGGAAATGAATTACCTGGGGATACGGTTTGATCGAAGCCTTGCTTATAATGTGCACATAGACCAGGTGATAACAAAGGCCAAGCGGGGTTTGGCAGCGATGCGGGTGATGGCGGCAGCAAACTGTGAGCAGCGCCATCTATGTCTTCAGTACGAGGGGTTGGTCATGTCTGTTTTGGAGTATGCAATGGCAATCCTGACTCTCAGCCATAAGTAGATAGAAAGGATGGAAAGGATACAGAATGAAGCTATGCGCATTATTCTTGGATGTACAAGAGATACAGCATGCAGAGCAATGCGCTACCTTCTTGGGTTTCCAACCATTGAAGAGAGAATACAAGGTTGCAGGGCACGCGCCTACCTCAGAATTAACGCAAACACACAACATCCACTGCATAGTGAAATTAGGAAGGTGAAGGGCAGCAGGTTAAAAAGAGGACGGTCGTGGATGGGTCAAGCCGAAGACATTCTTCAACAGGTGTGTTCACTTGAGAACTTAGAACCTGGCGAGGAGTGGGTGCAAGTGCCAACAGACTTCTGCACATCCTTTTCAGTTTGCATCCAACTTGACAGAAAATGCAGACAAGAAAATCCGGCTGCTGTTGAGGCTGAAGTACAAGCGTTGATTTTCGAGAATTCGCTAGACGGTGACGCGGTCATCTACACAGATGGGTCGGTCGTCCGATATGTGAGAAGCTCATGGGCCTTTACAGCTCGGGCCGGAGGGAGAATTGTGAAGGAGGACTCTGGTGCTTTCACTGAAACCACAAGTAGCCTGACCATGGAAGTCATGGCAGTAAGTAAAGCAATAACATGGCTCGAGACACAGACATTCACTAGGGCTTGTTTCCTTAGCGACTCAATGAACATGATCAAGAGGATAGAGGAGGGGTCGATCCGAAGAGAATGGTTGCTGCCTCTGGAGCGGTCTCGACTGGCAAAGATTAGTTTCATCTTCGTGCCAGGGCATGCGGGAGTACAAGGAAATGAGCGGGCTGACAAGCTCGCAGGTGAGGCTACTGTGGAGGGCGAACGCGCCATGGACCAGGCCGACATTCTGAATGCTCTACGAGAAGTAAGACTTTTGCGAGAACCAAGTGATGACTGTGAATCTACAACAATGGCCAGACTGCTAGAGCAGCAAATTAAAAGAGGGGTGGCCAAACAAGAACACTACGCAGGAAGCCAAAAAAGATTTATAAACCAACACAAAACTGGCGTCGTTAGCCGCTACACGTTGCGGGATTTGCTGAGGAGGGGATCCGAGCACTTATGGACTGAATGGTTCGATGTGCAATGAGGATGATCTGTCGACTAACTAACTAACTAACTATGATATAGCCGCACTATTTGGACAGCCGTATTTCGCCATAAGCTTCCACAGTCCTTCTCTGCTGACTATATCAAAAGCCTTGGTAAGATAAATGAAAGTGGAGAACATTTCGGAGTGCTGTTCCTGACATTTCTCTTGCAACTGCCTTGAAACGAAAATCATGTTAACAGTTCCTCGTTCTTTTCTGAAGCGACATTGACTCTCAGTAAGAAGACCTTGGTCAAGATGGGCTGTGAGGTGACTGAGAAGAATTCTGACAAGTATCTTCCAAGCAATTGAGAGCAAGTGGTTGTCAGAGGATTGGCGATTTGATTTACGTTTGTAAAGATGGATTATTGACTCGTTCCTGAAATCTTGCGGCATGGTCTGACTCACCCATGTATTCGTAAAGACTTGGTGAAGCTGCTCTATTGGAACCGGTCCATCTCCTTTGTAGATCTCTGACGGGATTGAGTCAGGACCGGGGGCCTTTCCGCTGGACAGTTTCTGGATAGTTTTGTTTATTTCCACGATGGTTGGTAAGTCAGCAAGAGTATTATTAGTGGGGACTTGAGGAAGGCTGTTGATGGTTTCGTCATCGATGGTGGAGGTTGCATTTAAGATTTTGTTAAAATGTTCTGCCCAGCATTGGAGGATTTCTTTCTTATCGACGACCACAGTCCCCCAACTGTACTAAGGAAGGGAACTATTCCTGGTGATGTAGGGCCATAGTCGTTTTTAGCGAGTCATAGAAGTTTTGTTTTCAAATCATATCTGTCAGCAAAGCCTTGAATCTCATCAACTTTATAGCTAAGCCATGAGTTCTGCATATGCCGAAGTTTCTGCTGCATGACTCCCCGGGTGTTATTGAAGGCATCTTTTTTTATGTTGACTACGGTTGACTTGCGTTATTTATTTATTTATTTATTTATTTATTTTGCAGTTTTACCCTCTGAAGACGCCGTGGTGGTTTGATGTGCATGTTTATTTTCGAGACAATCAGGCGATGGTCTGTCCAACATTAGGCACCACACATGGATTTTGTGGCTCGAACGTCATGGCTGTCACTTCTACTGACGATGACATAGTCAATGAGGTACCAGTGTTTCGAGCAAGGGTGCATCCACCATGACATATTTCTCATTGGAAGACGGAAAATAGTGTTGGTAATCAGGAGATCGTGTTCGGCACATGTCTGAAGGAGGAGGAGGAGTCTATTGCTGTTACATTTTCCGACTCTGTGCTTTCCAATAATGCCACTCCAAGAGGCGGAGCTCATGCGTACTCTGGCAAGTCCCCAAGGAGTATAAGTTTGTCTCCTTTGGAAACATATGTTAAGACATTGTGCAGGTCCTCATAGAACTTGTATTTGACGTCATCTTCATTGGTCATAGTTGGTGCGTAAACGCCTTCTTTAGCAATTCGTGTCTCGCTCAAGGCTGCAATGTCGATGTTGCACCTGCCCAACTCTCTCCCAGTCAGTGCTGCTCGTTTCTCTGGGCCCGACGCGCCTTCTCTATCTATTAGAGTGCGTGCATTCACAGTGTCGATGGTTAAGGGAATATGGTTTGCTGTTTGTTTTGCTTTATCTGTTTTTACTTTGGTTGTATGTTGACCGCAGTTATAGAGTACCCACCAACCGCGGCTAGCTGGTTAGGTAATGATGGAGCAGACAATTTTTAGGGCACCTTTTCTCGCCCCGTCCTCATACTATAAACAAAGTAGCTTAAAAGTCGACAGGGTCGACTTAATTGCACCGGGTTACTATCCCATATGGCTCAGTCTCTTTCCGCAGCCCGGAAAGCGTAGCACAAAGCACGAACTCCGTAGTCCAGCAGCGACCCTCAGGAGTCTCCGAAAAAATGCTATCGTGAACCGAAGGACGCGGCCCAGAATCGAACCCACAACCTTCGGAGCCCGAGTCAGACGGTTTGACCACTTGCCACGGAGACTCCCCTCATGCTATGGAGGTAAGCAGTGCTTTCCTATAGATGACTGCACCGTAGCTCAGGAGGCTGCAGAATCCCACTGCTGCTCCTGTCAGTAGAAGACGATCATATGGCCTGGGCGGCATGTGTGCAGGTCTGCGACTACGACTGCTAGCGTACCCACGCATGGCGCTTTGCCACAGGCTTGAAGGTGATAGATGAAGTTGGATGAAGAATGACTTAGAGATGAATTGGATTAAAGTTAGGAAGAGTTGCGGGGCTGTATATAGACCAAAGACAGCAGGGGCTACTCAAATAACGAAAGACGAGTGGGAAGTTTCTCGTGTGCTAGAGAACTACATGCTTCAAGAAGATGGCGTTCGTCAGCCTTTGTTATAAAACATATTAATCAACCCCTTCCTGTCTGATACATGGCTTATCCGTAACTATCGGCCAGAGTTGGTTAGTTACATACCTCCGAAATCTGCGTCCAAATCGCCCTCTGTTTAGTCTCAACCCTCGACTCATATGTCGGGGGACGATGAAGTTATACGTCTCAGTATTCCCTAAGCATCAGACGCAGAGAACGACGACGGCCTGAAGAAAGAAAAAACGACAGCTGTAAATAATGACTATGTGTAACCAGAGGCCACAGCATCTATATTTATCTCTGTGACGACGCAAATCGGGGAGCTCAAATTGTAGTCTCGTCGCATAGGGCTATCATTAGCATCAATCGTCATTTAACTGTCCGTTATTTGACTGCTCAAAATTCCAATAACAATCAACACAATGAGTGAGACAACATATTAACTGAGAAATGGGCCAAAATTGTTGAATTGGGTAATATGATGAGAGCAGAGCTAAATAGAGTGAAATAATTCATTCTTTCATTCCGTAGCATGTCCTCTGCAGAACCTCGCTCCCATAACAACCTTCCGGAAACTTCTCGATCACAATAGATGTCCCGCGTCCGATTCACCTGTCGGGAGATCATCCGCCACTTCCTGCACCCATCTTCTCTTTGGCCTTCCTCTTCCTCTCTTCCTAAGCATATAAATAGAATCTTACAAGTACACAATTATGCATCTGTTTTCGACTTCTGCCTTGTAACCCCTAGTAGAGTTTACGCCCGTATTATGCATTTAGGAGACCAGTCATGTGAGCACAGTCTAATATTCAGACTGGACTAGATCGAGGCGATACAATGAAGCTATTTGACAGTGTCAGATAGGACGAATGTACTTGACCCAAAAGAAAGAACAACAGACATAATTAAAACATAAGCCCAAACTTCTAATCGTTTTGAGGGGGGTAAACAACAATATACATCTGCATCTATGATCTAGAGAAAACTAATATAATTCATAGGCGATTTGGAAGCGGTCCGCCTTGCGCTAGTTGTCATACAATGATATGAGTGCCGGTCATTCAGAAAAACAATGCCAAATTATTGAACACAAAGTTGCCAAGAATTCAGAAAAAGCCAAAAATATGATGGAGTTGACTGCGACGTCCTGTAAAGGATATGCAACTAACTTTAAAAGATACAACGACAGAGCACCGACTTTGGCAAGGAAATAAGCCGCAGAGATTAAAGATTACCAGGGAAATAAGACAGTTTCTGCAACAGCACGTTTGACTTTAAACACCACGATGATCTTGACAAGGCGTACACACAATCACAGAACCCAAATCCCTTCCCAATTTCGTATAATGGTTTTCTTTGTCTGTAAGAGCAGAAGAGGACCATCTTGCCAAGTGTCAGCGGCAGAGTAAGATCGGAGGAAGTTGATAATGACTATCAGAGGTCTGAAACACAAGGTACTATGAGAACAGATTAATGTGAACTGTCGAGTTAACGGAAATAACTGTTTGTGTGTGTGTGTGTGTGTGTGTGTGTGTGTGTATGTGTGTGTGTATGTGTGTGTGTATGTGTGTGTGTGCGTGTGTGTGTGTGTGTTTGTTTTTTGTTTTTGTCGCAAGACACACCTCTGTCAAGCTTCCTCACTTATTGATAGTCCAAAAGCCAATGTAATCGTTAGAGATCTAACTACACCAGCTAGAGCGATCAAAACCAATGCTTTCCCTCTCTTATAACCAAATTATAACATCATCAAGTGCCTTGAGGGCTGGTGTGGGCGTTCATGCTTCTCCACAAATTGCGATCTCAGACCGTATCGATTAATTCATGTGTTGACTCCCTTCCCAGCCATGATGCAAGTCTATCAAAATTTTCTATAGCTGTCTTCCATCTAACTCTCTTTCCATAAATCTGTCCAGTCGTCACAACATGTTCTGTTTTTGTCTTCTCATAATGTGGTTACACAATGTCGATCTCCTCTTTCTGCTGTTTTTGATAAGTTGTTTTTACTGCTTAGCGTCCCTCAAAATGTCAAGATTGCTCAATTTGGCTGCCAAGTGAATGTTCAGCATTCAGATTCTATAGTTTTGCATTTAAGTTTTCAGAGATTTATAAAGGTCTTGTTAAACCGTAATACGTGTGTGCCATATTCAAGTACTTCTTCTTCTTCTTCAGCGTTTCGAGCCATTAAGGTTCTTTGCTGCAGATACAATCCGTCACCATTCGTCTCTCTGGTTGACCTTATCTTGCCAGTCGTTGATTCCAAGTGTTTGTAGGTCTGTATATATATTATCTCTTCACCGTCTTCTTGGTCTACCTCGGGGTCTATGATCATTTATTTCCTGATTGTAAGCGAGTTTTGTTTCCCTATTATCTTCCATTCTTTCTATAAGCCCCAGCCATTGTAGTCTATTAGCCTTCATGATACCAGTGATTAGCGGGGACTTAAATAGATCATAAATGTCTTTGTTACTTCTTCTTTTCCACTCTCCACTTTGTGTATCCCTAATGGGTCCAAAGATGCGTCTTAAAACTTGGTTCTCAAAGGTTTGTAGCAAGGCTTCGTCTCCTTTCGTTGTACTCCAGGTTTCTGAGCCATACAGCACAACTGGTCTGATCAGTGTTTTGTATATTGTGATCTTGGTGTTACGAGATAGCGCCTTTGATTTCAGTAGATGTTGTAGTGCATAGTATATCTTATTTCCAGAATTGATTCTAGTTTGTATTTCTTCCCTTATGATGTTGGAGCAGTTGAAGATTGTACCCAGGTATTCGTATGTTTCCGTTCTTTTAATGGTCATATTTGTATGTGGCCAGAGTTTTTAGCCATTCCTTCTCTTGAAATTACCATATATTCTGTCTTATCTTGGTTGATAACCAGCCCCATCTTTTGGGCTTTTTCCTTTAAGTTTCAAGTACGCTATGGAAAAATCCTCTTTAAAAGCATCTTATTTGGCATAGGACCTAGTCCTCTCTATTTCATTTGCTACTTGTACAGTTTAGTATCGGTACTTTCTACGCCAAATGTATAGGTAATACTTTATCATTCATCTTCTCTTTGTATTCTCATAATGTGGCCAAAAAATTATGACTGCTTCTTTCTGATATTTGCGATAAGACGTCTTAGCGACTTAGCTTCCCTCAAAATGTCCTGATTGCTCCTTTGGCTGTTCAATTAATTTTCAACATTCTTCTATAAAACCACATCTCTAAGGTGTGTATGGGTTTTATTCGTCTATTTACTAATTCTCTTAATTCTATAAAAGTCCTGGAGAGTTTTCACTAGCATAGGCCATAATTTTAGGAAGGGAAAATCCCAGCCGCACCTCACAGTGGTAGAGGATGGGAAACACACCCGAGTATCCTCCGGGATAAGTGGACAACTTGTGGCTGAGCAGAACAGGACACTCACTTGTCTTGACAGCTGGAAATGGCTGTGACAGGCAAAGGTAAAAGACCCCATGTGGTTGTGGAAGACAAGGAGAAACCACCACATTACCTTCCCAATATTTCATGAATAGTCACATATCAGAGGCAGTAAACGACGTTAAGGCTGCCATAGGACATCCTCGTCCAGTAGGGACGGTCATGAGCCACAGGTGATACCAGACCGTCATCCAGCAAATGATGGCAAATACATAACGAATAAATTTAAAATTGGAAATACATTTAAAAATATAAACATGGAATGCTAGGACATTAAATGAGTTTTGGATAATTGAACAACGTGATACAAGAAATTGGAAGCATGCAAATAAATATTCTAGGCATACGTGAGATGAGATGGAAGGGATCGGGAAAAATTATAGCCAACAAACACACAATAACTTGTTTTTGGAGGGATGCACACGAGAAAGGAGTAGGGCTACTATATGATTAAAAAGACAGCATAATCAATTAATAGTTACTTGTGAATTTCAGACATCGTTATTATGCTCAGTATGAAAGGCAAACCAATAGCTAATATATTTTACAAGTATACGCACCAACAACAAGTAGTAGTGATGAAAAAATACAACACTTTAACTATGAAGTAGAAATGGCAATGTCTCAAATTAAATTACAAGAAATAAAAATAATACTAGGAGATTTTAATGCAAAAGTGGGAAAGGGAAAGTTTAGGATGTATTGGTGAATTATATTTTAGGTACAAGACACGAAAGAGCAGAGAAACTAACAGAATTGGCAAATATCAATGATATAATAATTGGAAACACCTGGTTTAAACACCATACAAGGCGACTTTACACATGGAAAAGTTTTGATACGAATATGCTTAACAAAATTGACTACATACGTATTAACAAAAGATTTAGAAATGCGTTAAATAGTGTTAAGACAATGCCTGGTGCTGACTGTAATAGTAATCTTGTACCACTATGTGGACAAATGAAAATAAGATTAAAGAGAGGGGAAAACGTGGTTAAGAATATGAGACTGAATAAAGATATTCTGAAAGCTGATAAAGAAATTCACGAATTATACAGACTGACTCAAAAATAGATGCAATGCAATAGCTAAAATAAAGAGTATAAATGAACAACATGAAATGTTAAGGGACCCCATTAATCAAACAGGCAAAGAAACACTACCGTAGAGAAACCAAAAAGCTAAGACAACATGGATGATTGAAGAAATCGTAAGGTTCATGGACAAAAGAAAACAGAGTAAAAATGACAAACTGTAATTGTAATCATCAGTAGGCTGTGAGGTGTAAGACCGCCAGATTTTATAGGCCACGATATATGAGGCACGGTGACTAGTTACCTTCTTCGTAGTCATTCCTTTTCCTGACAATTCTAAAAATAAATTGTCTGGTACCCACTTTCATCAGGCTGGGTCTACCCTGGGACAGTACTGGACTGGAGGGGAAAATATTCAGCCTCTGCGGGGGATTGAACTCGGGCCACTGCCTTGGCAGGCCAGCGAATTTAATAACCCGTGGACGATTATACTAACATAGCTATACATCTTTTCAACGGCATACATCAACAAGTGTTAGATCATTGGACATGTATCAAAATGCGTTCTGCTAAAGAAAACCGTTCTCCCTGGCCAAAGGGTTAACGACATTGTTCGTAATATCGTATATCCACGTGGGGAAAACAGCAGCTGCGAAAATCGGCAGCGGTTCGCGCAGCGCTGGTAACTTGACCTAGGGGGGGGGGGGGGGTATGTGAGCCGGTCATTCAGAAAGCAATGGCAAACTACTGAACGTACAACTTGCCTAGTACATCAACAGCAGCTGAAAAATGCTGGTGTTGACTGCAACGTCCTGCAAGGGATTGATTGATTGATTGATTTAGGAACCGACATCACAGCATTCGGGGCAATCCCATAAGCGCTCCGTCCCCATCCTCAGAAGCCAGCGAAGAGTTCCAACCTCAATAGTACCAGTAGCAATCTGATTATATGTGCGTCTCGCCTTTCCTCTAAGCGTCGAGCATCGGCCAGATCCCCTCGTCACCCCTCGCTGTCGCATTCTTGACAGACGATGGTGATCCATTTGCTCCTCCGAGGTGTACACGTGCTCCCACAAAGAAGCAACCACGTCTTCCTTATCATGCATCAATACTCCACCAAGTTTTGCAGAGCCAGCCAATCTGTCTGCCTGTTCATTCCCCCGCACACCAGCATGCCTCGGAGAAAAGATTCAGACGATGCTTGCCACCCGTGACTTCCGTCCGAAGCGAAGCAAGCCACTCTGCATGAAGCTTGCCTGTCCTCACCCTACTCAGCATGCTTTCTGAGTCAGTTACAATCACGATGTATGTGTGTATATCGTATTCTCCATCCAGCGGAAAGCTGCACTGACTGCCTCCACCTCCATTCTTAAGCTAGATGTTGTGGTATCATATGCCAGGCTCTCCTGCACCAAACCTGCCTGTAAGGGATATGCAACATTAAAATAAAAATAAAAACCAGATGAATGGTTTATAAAAAATACAGGAAGGTATGTCTTGTAGATCATTTGACATTCACAAAAGGACATCAATAGAGAAACAGTGAAGATAATTGTAATATGCACAACACGGATAATTGAATACAATGTATTTCTTGAGTGAGTGTAATCACGGAAGCCACAAACAATGTATGGTACAACTTACTGTTTACGGCTTCTGTAGTTAAGCATGAATAAAGAAATGTACATGTTAAGCGTTCTAACCGATTGTTTGTGTTTATTTACACGAAACAAGTCCAGTAACATGAAGCTGTTGTGGGTATGTGAAGTGTTAGGATCATCACATTTTTGTTTGCCTGAGTGCACGAGAGAATAAGTGGTTAGTCTTTCCCTCCTGAAGCGAACGATAACAGTTGACATTAAAGCCTCGTCCAGTCGCTCTCATACCCTTGCCAGTATAACATCATAACCGTTACACTAAGGCAGATTAAGTGCTTATTATAACTGACATAACAAATTAAATGTCTATTCTAACTGACATGGCAGATTAAATGCGTATTCTAACTGACATGATAGATTAAATGTTGATAAATCTTTTCATATTTCTTCTGTAGATTATTCCAAGATTTGTGTAACGGAGTGTTTCGAGTTCACCTTGGGTAGTGAGAGTGAACCACACCCGAGGTGTCTCTGGCACTCCCGTGTATTCTAGCCCCAGGGGTTGGACAAGCAGATACACATTTTTACTCTGTGGTTGATCTCATATTAGTTAATTACGTCTACAAGCCCCTCCAGATTCTAGACCCCCACTAACTACCTACACCTGTTGAACAATGAACACTTAGGCATCGTCCGAGACCACACTCAATCATTATACAAAGAGCAAGTCACCTTACATAAAGTTTATTCTACCCTTGAGAATATAGAACTGAAATGAACATCCTGATAGAAGAATCTATTTACACAAATAGAAGATAGAGTAGAGACAGAATTAGAGATGTAGGTGTCTTCATCGAGTTGAGAAGTAGAGTGGATGCAGATGGCAAACTACCGAGCTTAATCTTGCCAAGAAATCAACAATCAGCTGAAAGATGCTAATGTTTACAACGATTTCCTGTAAAAGGATATGCGAATAAAAAAAACAATATTTCAAGAGGGTTTAAAAGGCTAGAGAGGATCGACTTCATTGCACCGGTTTCATTCCATATGGGCTAGTCTATTTCAGTAGAGCGTCCTGCCGAAAGTGTCGCACAAAGTACGAACTCCGTAGCTCCAGCGACGACCGCCCAGGACTCTCCGAGAAAACTGCACTCGTGAACCGAACGATGTGGCCCGGAATTTAACGTACAACCTTCGGAGCGCGAGCTCACGCGGCGTACCCTCTTCGGCACGGAGGTTCCCCTATTGATCAATGGAATGTATAGTATTCTTCTCTCGCTGCTTTCTTCGGACACAAACGTTTCCACATAATCTGATCAGTTATCGTCATGTAGCAAGTCCTATGAGAGACTTGGGAGACGCCCACCATGCGAAATAATGCCAGGTGAACTGAAACGGTAGTATTGAGGAATATCATCAGCCAGCTTGTTCTAGAACTCCAAGTACCTAGATCTGATGAGACATGAACAACTGTGCCAAATGACAGGGCACAAGATGATGATAATGATGAAGAGTACGTCGCTTGCAGAAGGAGGCTCTCAATAAAGCCTCATGTAAACATGCACGATCCTTCAATACGCCACCTGCCTAGATTGGCTTTACATTCAGAACTTGAATCCGATATTTACATGTGTTCTTGGTGCGATATCGGTTCCCTGGCTAAGGGGTGGTGAACGCGCTTGACAATTCCCTGACATACTAGATCAAAGGTTTGAATTCAACCGCAGACGATTTGGAAGCGACTGCCTAGCGTTGATTTTTATAACACGAGTGTCAGTCATTCAGAAATCAGTGGTACACTACTGTGCCAAAACATATCTGGTAACTAACAAACATACAAATAATACTGTCGTTGAATTGCGAAGCCCTGTAAAGGACATACAACAAACCTTTTTTTTTTCCATTTGATGCGATAACGACTACTCAACATTTTTTTTTTTTTTTCACTTTATGCGATAACGACTACACAACCTTTTTTTTTTTTTCACTTGATCCGATAACGACAATCCAATCTTTTTTTTTTTTTTTTCAAATGATGCGATAACGACTACTCAACCTTTTTTTCACTTGATGCGATAACGACTACTCATCTTGTTTGTTTGTTTTGTTTTTTTTCACTTGATGCCATAACGACTCCTCAACTTTTTTTTTTTCACTTGATGCGTTAACGACTACTCAAAATTTTTATTTTACTTGATGCGATAACAATTACTCAACCTTTTATGTTTTCACTTTATGCGATAACGACTACTCAACCTTTTTTTTACATTTGATGCGATAACGACACCTCAACATTTGTTTTCCCATTTTGCTTTAGTTATAGATTTGTGATATCACCTTTGTTACCACATATAATGTCGACAGAGTTGGAAAACCATGGAAATAGTTAACTATTTATATCTAACAGAAAATTATAACGCGAAGAGAAAAATGCTGCATTAAATTATCAAGTTCTGTAAGAGTGCAATTGTTGTGTTCACCATCATGTTTGTTTGTCCTTGTCTCGTCTTAACAGAATCATGCCCACCATTTCTGCGAGATCCATTCAACTTTTGATGTGGCTTAAGAATATCAGTTTCAGAGACAAGATACTGTTCATGAGCTAGATTTCTTCGAAGCTCAGATCTTGTAAACAGTCAGTATTTTTTCTTGATGTACAATATTCTAGTCCTGTGTCTGCCATCATGATTATCATCTTCCACTTTTGAGGTCAAGCGTCGTTGGGGATTGGGAGGCGTGGGTATAGTAGATGTACCAGCGTACGATGAGTGGCACTGTGTGGTTGCACAATGTCTTAGATGTCGTCATTCTATTTTCTCCTCGGGCGCCCTCTTGTTTTCGTATCAGCTCTTCCTTGGTGTAATGACAGTGCTGGTAACAGATGGTGTTGCATTCCACAGAGATGCCGAACCATTTGATCTTCTGTGTTTCTACGTATTTAGCTCAAGGTGCTGATTCCATTGTGTGCCTGATAGCATTATTTCTTACTCGGTCTCGGGTGGTTAAATTGACAGCTCTTCTGGCGCATTTCATCTCGCGGGTGTTGATTTTGTGAGTGTGTGATGTGAATTAAGTCCACGTTTGAAACTGACAGCAATAGGCTATTTATTATCGATTGTTGTACGGACATATGTAAATATTTGGATGATTCAGTATCGGTGTCAGATGATTTATAAAAAGTTAGTTGCATATCCTTTACAGGACATCGCAGTCAACCCCATCATTTTTTGGCTGTATGTGATTTCTTGGCAAGTTTACGTTCAGTAGTTTGCCATTGAACGACCGGCAATCATACCAATGTGTGAAAATCATTGCAAAGCGGTCTGCTGCCCAATCGCCCACAGCTGTGTTTCGTAGGCTGTATACGGGATTACTAATCGCGCCCGTAGCGTCTTCGCCACAGGTCACTTTTTTTTAAAGATCTGATAGAATTTACCTATAACATTTCAATTCACGCGCCTCAATTTTCGTCTTTAGTGTTTGTAAAATATTCATTGATTTACATCCGCAAGTTTTGACAGAAAGATTCATGTGCGCAACAATGTTGACTCATTTTAGTTGTTACAAAATGATTATGTGGTACTCACCTCATACTGTGACAAAAAATGACAACCACGACTTCCTCATGTTTAACAACAGTTCTACGGTTCGTAGTAATGCAAAGCGACACTGAAGCAGTCCGGGTATACCCACAGGTGCTCAGCCGCACATAGTGCTAACATCGCCTCGTTTACGTTGTATATTTTAAATGGTCTTTTACACTGTGTGGGCGCCGCAGTGCTGCAGCACTTAGCACATTCATCTCAGGTTCCATTTATTTGGGTTAAAATCCCCTTGAGAAGGGTTTTGTTTTTCTTTTTGCCGGCAGTACATACCACGGTAGCCTATAGACTAGCCATATTCCTGGCAGTACATCGGTTCTGGGATGCCAAGGTAGTCTACAGACTAGCCATATTCCCGGCAGTACATGGGTTCTGGGATGCCACGGTAGTCTACAGACTAGCCATATTCCCAGCAGTACATGGGTTCTGGGATGCCACGGTAGTCTACAGACTAGCAATATTCCCGGCAGTACATGGGTTCTGGGATGCCAAGGTAGTCTACAGACTAGCAATATTCCCGGCAGTACATGGGTTTTGGGATGCCACGGTAGTCTACAGACTAGCCATATTCCCGGCAGTACATGGGTTCTGGGATGCCACGATAGTCTACAGACTAGCCATATTCCTGGCAGTACATGGGTTCTGGGATGCCACGGTAGCCTATAGACTAGCCATATTCCTGGCAGTACATGGATTCTGGGATGCCACGGTAGTCTACAGACTAGCCATATTCCCAGCAGTACATGGGTTCTGGGATGCCACGGTAGCCTACAGACTAGCCATTTTCCCGGCAGTACATGGGTTCTGGGATGCCACGGTAGCCTACAGACTAGCCATATTCCCGGCCGTAAATGGGTTCTGGGATGTCACGGTAGTCTACAGACTAGCCATATTCCCGGCAGTACATGGGTTCTGGGATGCCACGGTAGCCTACAGACTAGCCATATTCCCGGCCGTAAATGGGTTCTGGGATGTCACGGTAGTCTACAGACTAGCCATATTCCCGGCAGTACATGGGTTCTGGGATGCCACGGTAGCCTACAGACTAGCCATTTTCCCGGCCGTACATGGGTTCTGGGATGCCATGGTAGTCTAAAGACTAGCAATTTGCCTGGTAGTACATCGGTTCTGGGATGCCACGGTAGCCTACAGACTAGCCATATTCCCGGCCGTAAATGGGTTCTGGGATGTCACGGTAGTCTACAGACTAGCCATATTCCCGGCAGTACATGGGTTCTGGGATGCCACGGTAGCCTACAGACTAGATATATTCCCGGCAGTACATGGGTTCTGGGATGCCACGGTAGCCTACAGACTAGCCATATCCCCGGCAGTACATGGGTTCTGGGATGCCACGGTAGTCTACAGACTAGCCATATTCCCGCCAGTACATGGGTTCTGGGATGCCACGGTAGCCTACAGACTAGTCATTTGCCTGGTAGTACATGGGTTCTGGGATGCCACGGTAGCCTACAGACTAGCCATTTTCCCGGCAGTACATGGGTTCTGTGATGCCCCGGTAGCCTACAGACTAGTCATATTCCCGGCAGTACATGGTTTCTGGGATGCCACGGTATCCTACAGACTAGCCATTTTCCCGGCAGTACATGGGTTCTGGGATGCCACGGTTGTCTACAGACTAGCCATTTTCCCGGCCGTACATGGGTTCTGGGATGCCACGGTAGCCTACAGACTAGTCATTTTCCCGGCAGTACATGGGTTCTGGGATGCCACGGTTGTCTACAGACTAGTCATTTTCCCGGCCGTACATGGGTTCTGGGATGCCACGGTAGCCTACAGATTAGCCCGTTGCCTGGTAGTACATGGGTTCTGGGATGCCACGGTAGCCTACAGATTAGCCCGTTGCCTGGTAGTACATGTGTTCCGGGATGCCACGGTAGCCTACAGATTAGCCCGTTGCCTGGTAGTACATGGGTTCTGGGATGCCACGGTAACCTACAGATTAGCCCGTTGCCTGGTAGTACATGGGTTCTGGGATGCCACGGTAGCCTACAGATTAGCCCGTTGCCTGGTAGTACATGGGTTCTGGGATGCCACGGTTGTTTAAGGCTAGCCATTTTCCCGGCCGTACATGGGTTCTGGGATGCCACGGTAGCCTACAGACTAGTTATTTTCCTTGCATTACATGGGTTCTGGGATACCACGGTTGTCTACAGACTAGTCATTTTCCCGGCAGTACATGGGTTCTGGGATGCCACGGTTGTCTACAGACTTGTCATTTTCCCGGCCGTACATGGGTTCTGGGATGCCACGGTAGCCTACAGATTAGCCCGTTGCCTGGTAGTACATGGGTTCTGGGATGCCACGGTAGCCTACAGACTAGCCATTTTCCCGGCAGTACATGGGTTCTGTGATGCCACGGTAGCCTACAGACTAGTCATATTCCCGGCAGTACATGGTTTCTGGGATGTCACGGTATCCTACAGACTAGCCATTTTCCCGGCAGTACATGGGTTCTGGGATGCCACGGTTGTCTACAGACTAGCCATTTTCCCGGCCGTACATGGGTTCTGGGATGCCACGGTAGCCTACAGACTAGTCATTTTCCCGGCAGTACATGTGTTCTGGGATGCCACGGTTGTCTACAGACTAGTCATTTTCCCGGCCGTACATGGGTTCTGGGATGCCACGGTAGCCTACAGATTAGCCCGTTGCCTGGTAGTACATGGGTTCTGGGATGCCACGGTAGCCTACAGATTAGCCCGTTGCCTGGTAGTACATGGGTTCTGGGATGCCACGGTAGCCTACAGATTTGCCCGTTGCCTGGTAGTACATGGGTTCTGGGATGCCACGGTAACCTACAGATTAGCCCGTTGCCTGGTAGTACATGGGTTCTGGGATGCCACGGTAGCCTACAGATTAGCCCGTTGCCTGGTAGTACATGGGTTCTGGGATGCCACGGTAGCCTACAGACTAGCCATTTTCCCGGCAGTAAATGGGTTCTGTGATGCCACGGTAGCCTACAGACTAGTCATATTTCCGGCAGTACATGGTTTCTGGGATGCCACGGTATCCTACAGACTAGCCATTTTCCCGGCAGTACATGGGTTCTGGGATGCCACGGTTGTCTACAGACTAGCCATTTTCCCGGCCGTACATGGGTTCTGGGATGCCACGGTAGCCTACAGACTAGTCATTTTCCCGGCAGTACATGGGTTTTGGGATGCCACGGTTGTCTACAGACTTGTCATTTTCCCGGCCGTACATGGGTTCTGGGATGCCACGGTAGCCTACAGATTAGCCCGTTGCCTGGTAGTACATGGGTTCTGGGATGCCACGGTAGCCTACAGACTAGCCATATCCCCGGCAGTACATGGGTTCTGGGATGCCACGGTAGTCTACAGACTAGCCATATTCCCGGCAGTACATGGGTTCTGGGATGCCACGGTAGCCTACAGACTAGTCATTTGCCTGGTAGTACATGGGTTCTGGTATGCCACGGTAGCCTACAGACTAGCCATTTTCCCGGCAGTACATGGGTTCTGTGATGCCCCGGTAGCCTACAGACTAGTCATATTCCCGGCAGTACATGGTTTCTGGGATGCCACGGTATCCTACAGACTAGCAATTTGCCTGGTAGTACATGGGTTCTGGGATGCCACGGTAGCCTACAGACTAGCCATATTCCCGGCCGTAAATGGGTTCTGGGATGTCACGGTAGTCTACAGACTAGCCATATTCCCGGCAGTACATGGGTTCTGGGATGCCACGGTAGCCTACAGACTAGCTATATTCCCGGCAGTACATGGGTTCTGGGATGCCACGGTAGCCTACAGACTAGCCATATCCCCGGCAGTACATGGGTTCTGGGATGCCACGGTAGTCTACAGACTAGCCATATTCCCGGCAGTACATGGGTTCTGGGATGCCACTGTAGCCTACAGACTAGTCATTTGCCTGGTAGTACATGGGTTCTGGTATGCCACGGTAGCCTACAGACTAGCCATTTTCCCGGCAGTACATGGGTTCTGTGATGCCCCGGTAGCCTACAGACTAGTCATATTCCCGGCAGTACATGGTTTCTGGGATGCCACGGTATCCTACAGACTAGCCATTTTCCCGGCAGTACATGGGTTCTGGGATGCCACGGTTGTCTACAGACTAGCCATTTTCCCGGCCGTACATGGGTTCTGGGATGTCACGGTAGTCTACAGACTAGCCATATTCCCGGCAGTACATGGGTTCTGGGATGCCACGGTAGCCTACAGACTAGCCATTTTCCCGGCAGTACATGGGTTCTGGGATGCGACGGTTGTCTACAGACTAGCCATTTTCCCGGCCGTACATGGGTTCTGGGATGCCATGGTAGTCTACAGACTAGCAATTTGCCTGGTAGTACATGGGTTCTGGGATGCCACGGTAGCCTACAGACTAGCCATATTCCCGGCCGTAAATGGGTTCTGGGATGTCACGGTAGTCTACAGACTAGCCATATTCCCGGCAGTACATGGGTTCTGGGATGCCACGGTAGCCTACAGACTAGCTATATTCCCGGCAGTACATGGGTTCTGGGATGCCACGGTAGCCTACAGACTAGCCATATCCCCGGCAGTACATGGGTTCTGGGATGCCACGGTAGTCTACAGACTAGCCATATTCCCGCCAGTACATGGGTTCTGGGATGCCACGGTAGCCTACAGACTAGTCATTTGCCTGGTAGTACATGGGTTCTGGGATGCCACGGTAGCCTACAGACTAGCCATTTTCCCGGCAGTACATGGGTTCTGTGATGCCCCGGTAGCCTACAGACTAGTCATATTCCCGGCAGTACATGGTTTCTGGGATGCCACGGTATCCTACAGACTAGCCATTTTCCCGGCAGTACATGGGTTCTGGGATGCCACGGTTGTCTACAGACTAGCCATTTTCCCGGCCGTACATGGGTTCTGGGATGCCACGGTAGCCTACAGACTAGTCATTTTCCCGGCAGTACATGGGTTCTGGGATGCCACGGTTGTCTACAGACTAGTCATTTTCCCGGCCGTACATGGGTTCTGGGATGCCACGGTAGCCTACAGATTAGCCCGTTGCCTGGTAGTACATGGGTTCTGGGATGCCACGGTAGCCTACAGATTAGCCCGTTGCCTGGTAGTACATGTGTTCTGGGATGCCACGGTAGCCTACAGATTAGCCCGTTGCCTGGTAGTACATGGGTTCTGGGATGCCACGGTAACCTACAGATTAGCCCGTTGCCTGGTAGTACATGGGTTCTGGGATGCCACGGTAGCCTACAGATTAGCCCGTTGCCTGGTAGTACATGGGTTCTGGGATGCCACGGTTGTCTACAGACTAGCCATTTTCCCGGCCGTACATGGGTTCTGGGATGCCACGGTAGCCTACAGACTAGTCATTTTCCTTGCATTACATGGGTTCTGGGATGCCACGGTTGTCTACAGACTAGTCATTTTCCCGGCAGTACATGGGTTCTGGGATGCCACGGTAGCCTACAGATTAGCCCGTTGCCTGGTAGTACATGGGTTCTGGGATGCCACGGTAGCCTACAGACTAGTCATTTTCCTTGCATTACATGGGTTCTGGGATGCCACGGTTGTCTACAGACTAGTCATTTTCCCGGCCGTACATGGGTTCTGGGATGCCACGGTAGCCTACAGATTAGCCCGTTGCCTGGTAGTACATGGGTTCTGGGATGCCACGGTAGCCTACAGACTAGCCATTTTCCCGGCAGTACATGGGTTCTGTGATGCCACGGTAGCCTACAGACTAGTCATATTCCCGGCAGTACATGGTTTCTGGGATGTCACGGTATCCTACAGACTAGCCATTTTCCCGGCAGTACATGGGTTCTGGGATGCCACGGTTGTCTACAGACTAGCCATTTTCCCGGCCGTACATGGGTTCTGGGATGCCACGGTAGCCTACAGACTAGTCATTTTCCCGGCAGTACATGTGTTCTGGGATGCCACGGTTGTCTACAGACTAGTCATTTTCCCGGCCGTACATGGGTTCTGGGATGCCACGGTAGCCTACAGATTAGCCCGTTGCCTGGTAGTACATGGGTTCTGGGATGCCACGGTAGCCTACAGATTAGCCCGTTGCCTGGTAGTACATGGGTTCTGCGATGCCACGGTAGCCTACAGATTTGCCCGTTGCCTGGTAGTACATGGGTTCTGGGATGCCACGGTAACCTACAGATTAGCCCGTTGCCTGGTAGTACATGGGTTCTGGGATGCCACGGTAGCCTACAGATTAGCCCGTTGCCTGGTAGTACATGGGTTCTGGGATGCCACGGTAGCCTACAGACTAGCCATATCCCCGGCAGTACATGGGTTCTGGGATGCCACAGTAGTCTACAGACTAGCCATATTCCCGGCAGTACATGGGTTCTGGGATGCCACGGTAGCCTACAGACTAGTCATTTGCCTGGTAGTACATGGGTTCTGGGATGCCACGGTAGCCTACAGACTAGCCATTTTCCCGGCAGTACATGGGTTCTGTGATGCCCCGGTAGCCTACAGACTAGTCATATTCCCGGCAGTACATGGTTTCTGGGATGCCACGGTATCCTACAGACTAGCCATTTTCCCGGCAGTACATGGGTTCTGGGATGCCACGGTTGTCTACAGACTAGCCATTTTCCCGGCCGTACATGGGTTCTGGGATGCCACGGTAGCCTACAGACTAGTCATTTTCCCGGCAGTACATGGGTTCTGGGATGCCACGGTTGTCTACAGACTAGTCATTTTCCCGGCCGTACATGGGTTCTGGGATGCCACGGTAGCCTATAGATTAGCCCGTTGCCTGGTAGTACATGGGTTCTGGGATGCCACGGTAGCCTACAGATTAGCCCGTTGCCTGGTAGTACATGGGTTCTGGGATGCCACGGTAGCCTACATATTAGCCCGTTGCCTGGTAGTACATGGGTTCTGGGATGCCACGGTAACCTACAGATTAGCCCGTTGCCTGGTAGTACATGGGTTCTGGGATGCCACGGTAGCCTACAGATTAGCCCGTTGCCTGGTAGTACATGGGTTCTGGGATGCCACGGTTGTCTACAGACTAGCCATTTTCCCGGCCGTACATGGGTTCTGGGATGCCACGGTAGCCTACAGACTAGTCATTTTCCTTGCATTACATGGGTTCTGGGATGCCACAATTGTCTACAGACTAGTCATTTTCCCGGCAGTACATGGGTTCTGGGATGCCACGGTTGTCTACAGACTTGTCATTTTCCCGGCCGTACATGGGTTCTGGGATGCCACGGTAGCCTACAGAGTAGCCCGTTGCCTGGTAGTACATGGGTTCTGGGATGCCACGGTAGCCTACAGACTAGCCATTTTCCCGGCAGTACATGGGTTCTGTGATGCCACGGTAGCCTACAGACTAGTCATATTCCCGGCAGTACATGGTTTCTGGGATGCCACGGTATCCTACAGACTAGCCATTTTCCCGGCAGTACATGGGTTCTGGGATGTCACGGTTGTCTACAGACTAGCCATTTTCCCGGCCGTACATGGGTTCTGGGATGCCACGGTAGCCTACAGACTAGTCATTTTCCCGGCAGTACATGTGTTCTGGGATGCCACGGTTGTCTACAGACTAGTCATTTTCCCGGCCGTACATGGGTTCTGGGATGCCACGGTAGCCTACAGATTAGCCCGTTGCCTGGTAGTACATGGGTTCTGGGATGCCACGGTAGCCTACAGATTAGCCCGTTGCCTGGTAGTACATGGGTTCTGGGATGCCACGGTTGTCTACAGACTAGCCATTTTCCCGGCCGTACATGGGTTCTGGGATGCCACGGTAGCCTACAGACTAGTCATTTTCCCGGCAGTACATGGGTTCTGGGATGCCACGGTTGTCTACAGACTAGTCATTTTCCCGGCCGTACATGGGTTCTGGGATGCCACGGTAGCCTACAGATTAGCCCGTTGCCTGGTAGTACATGGGTTCTGGGATGCCACGGTAGCCTACAGATTTGCCCGTTGCCTGGTAGTACATGGGTTCTGGGATGCCACGGTAGCCTACAGATTAGCCCGTTGCCTGGTAGTACATGGGTTCTGGGATGCCACGGTAGCCTACAGACTAGTCATTTGCCTGGTAGTACATGGGTTCTGGGATGCCACGGCAGCCTACAGACTAGCCATTTTCCCGGCAATAAATGGGTTCTGTGATGCCACGGTAGCCTACAGACTAGTCATATTTCCGGCAGTACATGGTTTCTGGGATGCCACGGTATCCTACAGACTAGCCATTTTCCCGGCAGTACATCGGTTCTGGGATGCCACGGTTGTCTACAGACTAGCCATTTTCCCGGCCGTACATGGGTTCTGGGATGCCACGGTAGCCTACAGACTAGTCATTTTCCCGGCAGTACATGGGTTTTGGGATGCCACGGTTGTCTACAGACTTGCCATTTTCCCGGCCGTACATGGGTTCTGGGATGCCACGGTAGCCTACAGACTAGTAATTTTCCCGACAGTACATGGGTTCTGGGATGCCACGGTTGTCTACAAACTAGTCATTTTCCCGGCCGTACATGGGTTCTGGGATGCCACGGTAGCCTACAGATTAGCCCGTTGCCTGGTAGTACATGGGTTCTGGGATGCCACGGTAGCCTACAGATTAGCCCGTTGCCTGGTAGTACCTGGGTTCTGGGATGTTACGGTAACCTACAGATTAGCCCGTTGCCTGGTAGTACATGGGTTCTGGGATGCCACGGTAGCCTACAGATTAGCCCGTTGCCTGGTAGTACATGGGTTCTGGGATGCCACGGTTGTCTACAGACTAGCCATTTTCCCCGCCGTACATGGGTTCTGGGATGCCACGGTAGCCTACAGACTAGTCATTTTCCTTGCAGTACATGGGTTCTGGGATGCCACGGTTGTCTACAGACTAGTCATTTTCCCGGCCGTACATGGGTTCTGGGATGCCACGGTAGCCTACAGACTAGCCATTTGCCTAGTAGTACATGGGTTCTGGGATGCCAAGGTAGCCTACAGATTAGCCCGTTGCCTGGTAGTACATGGGTTCTGGGATGCCACGGTAGTCTACAGACTAGCCATTTTCCCCGCTGTATATGGGTTCTGGGATGCCACGGTTGAGTACAGACTAGCCCTTTGCCTAGTAGTACATGGGTTCTGGGATGCCACGGTAGCCTACAGATTAGCCCTTTGCCTGGTAGTACATGGGTTCGTAGGCTGTATAGGGGATTACTAATCGCGCCCGTAGCGTCTTCGCCACAGGTCACTTTTTTTTAAAGATCTGAAAGAATTTACCTTTAACATTTCAATTCACGCGCCTCAATTTTCGTCTTTAGTGTTTGTAAAATATTCATTGATTTACATCCGCAAGTTTTGACAGAAAGATTCATGTGCGCAACAATGTTGACTCATTTTAGTTGTTACAAAATGATTATGTGGTACTCACCTCATACTGTGACAAAAATTGATAACCACGACTTCCTCATGTTTAACAACAGTTCTACGGTTAGTAATAATGCAAAGCGACACTGAAGCAGTCCGGGTATACCCACAGGTGCTCAGCCGCACATAGTGCTAACATCGCCTCGTTTACGTTGTATATTTTAAATGGTCTTTTACACTGTGTGGGCGCCGCAGTGCTGCAGCACTTAGCACATTCATCTCAGGTTCCATTTATTTGGGTTCAAATCCCCCTTGAGAAGGGTTTTGTTTTTCTTTTTGCCGGCAGTACATGCCACGGTAGCCTATAGACTAGCCATATTCCTGGCAGTACATGGGTTCTGGGATGCCACGGTAGTCTACAGACTAGCCATATTCCCGGCAGTACATGGGTTCTGGGATGCCACGGTAGTCTACAGACTAGCCATATTCCCGGCAGTACATGGGTTCTGGGATGCCACGGTAGTCTACAGACTAGCCATATTCCTGGCAGTACATGGGTTCTTTGATGCCACGGTAGCCTATAGACTAGCCATATTCCTGGCAGTACATGGGTTCTGGGATGCCACGGTAGTCTACAGACTAGCCATATTCCCGGCAGTACATGGGTTCTGGGATGCCACGGTAGTCTACAGACTAGCAATATTCCCCGCAGTACATGGGTTCTGGGATGCCACGGTAGTCTACAGACTAGCCATATTCCCGGCAGTACATTGGTTCTGGGATGCCACGGTAGTCTACAGACTAGCCATATTCCCTGCAGTACATGGGTTCTGGGATGCCACGGTAGTCTACAGACTAGCCATATTCCCGGCAGTACATGGGTTCTGGGATGCCACGGTAGCCTACAGACTAGCCATATTCCCGGCAGTACATGGGTTCTGGGATGCCACGGTAGTCTACAGACTAGCCTTATTCCCGGCAGTACATGGGTTCTGGGATGCCACGGTAGTCTACAGACTAGCCATATTCCCGGCAGTACATGGGTTCTGGGATGCCACGGTAGCCTACAGACTAGTCATTTTCCCGGCAGTACATGGGTTCTGTGATGCCACGGTAGCCTACAGATTAGCCCGTTGCCTGGTAGTACATGGGTTCTGGGATGCCACGGTAGCCTACAGATTAGCCCGTTGCCTGGTAGTACATGGGTTCTGGGATGTTACGGTAACCTACAGATTAGCCCGTTGCCTGGTAGTACATGGGTTCTGGGATGCCACGGTAGCCTACAGATTAGCCCGTTGCCTGGTAGTACATGGGTTCTGGGATGCCACGGTTGTCTACAGACTAGTCATTTTCTCGGCAGTACATGGGTTCTGGGATGCCACGGTTGTCTACAGACTAGTCATTTTCCCGGCCGTACATGGGTTCTGGGATGCCACGGTAGCCTACAGATAAGCCCGTTGCCTGGTAGTACATGGGTTCTGGGATGCCACGGTAGCCTACAGATTAGCCCGTTGCCTGGTAGTACATGGGTTCTGGGATGCCACGGTAGTCTACAGATTAGCCCGTTGCCTGGTAGTACATGGGTTCTGGGATGCCACGGTAGCCTACAGATTAGCCCTTTGCCTGGTAGTACATGGGTTCTGGGATGCCACGGTTGTCTACAGACTAGCCATTTTCCCGGCCGTACATGGGTTCTGGGATGCCACTATAGCCTACAGACTAGTCATTTTCCTTGCAGTACATGGGTTCTGGGATGCCACGGTTGTCTACAGACTAGTCATTTTCCCGGCCGTACATGGGTTCTGGGATGCCACTGTAGCCTACAGACTAGCCATTTGCCTAGTAGTACATGGGTTCTGGGATGCCAAGGTAGCCTACAGATTAGCCCGTTGCCTGGTAGTACATGGGTTCTGGGATGCCACGGTAGTCTACAGACTAGCCATTTTCCCCGCTGTATATGGGTTCTGGGATGCCACGGTTGCCTACAGACTAGCCCTTTGCCTGGTAGTACATGGGTTCTGGGATGCCACGGTAGCCTACAGATTAGCCCTTTGCCTGGTAGTACATGGGTTCGTAGGCTGTATAGGGGATTACTAATGGCGCCCGTAGCGTCTTCGCCACAGGTCTCTTTTTTTTAAAGATCTGATAGAATTTACCTTTAATATTTCAATTCACGCGCCTCAATTTTCGTCTTTAGTGTTTGTAAAATATTCATTGATTTACATCCGCAAGTTTTGACAGAAAGATTCATGTGAGCAACAATGTTGACTCATTTTAGTTGTTACAAAATGATTATGTGGTACTCACCTCATACTGTGACAAAAAATGATAACCACGACTTCCTCATGTTTAACAACAGTTCTACGGTTCGTAGTAATGCAAAGCGACACTGAAGCAGTCCGGGTATACCCACAGGTGCTCAGCCGCACGTAGTGCTAACATCGCCTCGTTTACGTTGTATATTTTAAATGGTCTTTTACACTGTGTGGGCGCCGCAGTACTGCAGCACTTAGCACATTCATCTCAGGTTCCATTTATTTGGGTTCAAATCCCCCTTGAGAAGGGTTTTGTTTTTCTTTTTGCCGGCAGTACATGCCACGGTAGCCTATAGACTAGCCATATTCCTGGCAGTACATGGGTTCTGGGATGCCACGGTAGTCTACAGACTAGCCATATTCCCGGCAGTACATGGGTTCTGGGATGCCACGGTAGTCTACAGACTAGCCATATTCCCGGCAGTACATGGGTTCTGGGATGCCACGGTAGTCTACAGACTAGCCATATTCCTGGCAGTACATGGGTTCTTTGATGCCACGGTAGCCTATAGACTAGCCATATTCCTGGCAGTACATGGGTTCTGGGATGCCACGGTAGTCTACAGACTAGCCATATTCCCGGCAGTACATGGGTTCTGGGATGCCACGGTAGTCTACAGACTAGCAATATTCCCCGCAGTACATGGGTTCTGGGATGCCACGGTAGTCTACAGACTAGCCATATTCCCGGCAGTACATTGGTTCTGGGATGCCACGGTAGTCTACAGACTAGCCATATTCCCTGCAGTACATGGGTTCTGGGATGCCACGGTAGTCTACAGACTAGCCATATTCCCGGCAGTACATGGGTTCTGGGATGCCACGGTAGCCTACAGACTAGCCATATTCCCGGCAGTACATGGGTTCTGGGATGCCACGGTAGTCTACAGACTAGCCTTATTCCCGGCAGTACATGGGTTCTGGGATGCCACGGTAGTCTACAGACTAGCCATATTCCCGGCAGTACATGGGTTCTGGGATGCCACGGTAGCCTACAGACTAGTCATTTTCCCGGCAGTACATGGGTTCTGTGATGCCACGGTAGCCTACAGATTAGCCCGTTGCCTGGTAGTACATGGGTTCTGGGATGCCACGGTAGCCTACAGATGAGCCCGTTGCCTGGTAGTACATGGGTTCTGGGATGTTACGGTAACCTACAGATTAGCCCGTTGCCTGGTAGTACATGGGTTCTGGGATGCCACGGTAGCCTACAGATTAGCCCGTTGCCTGGTAGTACATGGGTTCTGGGATGCCACGGTTGTCTACAGACTAGTCATTTTCTCGGCAGTACATGGGTTCTGGGATGCCACGGTTGTCTACAGACTAGTCATTTTCCCGGCCGTACATGGGTTCTGGGATGCCACGGTAGCCTACAGATAAGCCCGTTGCCTGGTAGTACATGGGTTCTGGGATGCCACGGTAGCCTACAGATTAGCCCGTTGCCTGGTAGTACATGGGTTCTGGGATGCCACGGTAGTCTACAGATTAGCCCGTTGCCTGGTAGTACATGGGTTCTGGGATGCCACGGTAGCCTACAGATTAGCCCTTTGCCTGGTAGTACATGGGTTCTGGGATGCCACGGTTGTCTACAGACTAGCCATTTTCCCGGCCGTACATGGGTTCTGGGATGCCACTATAGCCTACAGACTAGTCATTTTCCTTGCAGTACATGGGTTCTGGGATGCCACGGTTGTCTACAGACTAGTCATTTTCCCGGCCGTACATGGGTTCTGGGATGCCACTGTAGCCTACAGACTAGCCATTTGCCTAGTAGTACATGGGTTCTGGGATGCCAAGGTAGCCTACAGATTAGCCCGTTGCCTGGTAGTACATGGGTTCTGGGATGCCACGGTAGTCTACAGACTAGCCATTTTCCCCGCTGTATATGGGTTCTGGGATGCCACGGTTGCCTACAGACTAGCCCTTTGCCTGGTAGTACATGGGTTCTGGGATGCCACGGTAGCCTACAGATTAGCCCTTTGCCTGGTAGTACATGGGTTCGTAGGCTGTATAGGGGATTACTAATGGCGCCCGTAGCGTCTTCGCCACAGGTCTCTTTTTTTTAAAGATCTGATAGAATTTACCTTTAATATTTCAATTCACGCGCCTCAATTTTCGTCTTTAGTGTTTGTAAAATATTCATTGATTTACATCCGCAAGTTTTGACAGAAAGATTCATGTGAGCAACAATGTTGACTCATTTTAGTTGTTACAAAATGATTATGTGGTACTCACCTCATACTGTGACAAAAAATGATAACCACGACTTCCTCATGTTTAACAACAGTTCTACGGTTCGTAGTAATGCAAAGCGACACTGAAGCAGTCCGGGTATACCCACAGGTGCTCAGCCGCACGTAGTGCTAACATCGCCTCGTTTACGTTGTATATTTTAAATGGTCTTTTACACTGTGTGGGCGCCGCAGTACTGCAGCACTTAGCACATTCATCTCAGGTTCCATTTATTTGGGTTCAAATCCCCCTTGAGAAGGGTTTTGTTTTTCTTTTTGCCGGCAGTACATGCCACGGTAGCCTATAGACTAGCCATATTCCTGGCAGTACATGGGTTCTGGGATGCCACGGTAGTCTACAGAATAGCCATATTCCCGGCAGTACATGGGTTCTGGGATGCCACGGTAGTCTACAGACTAGCCATATTCCCGGCAGTACATGGGTTCTGGGATGCCACGGTAGTCTACAGACTAGCCGTATTCCCGGCAGTACATTGGTTCTGGGATGCCACGGTAGTCTACAGACTAGCCATATTCCCTGCAGTACATGGGTTCTGGGATGCCACGGTAGTCTACAGACTAGCCATATTCCCGGCAGTACATGGGTTCTGGGATGCCACGGTAGTCTACAGACTAGCCATATTCCCGGCAGTACATGGGTTCTGGGATGCCACGGTAGCCTACAGACTAGCCATATTCCCGGCAGTACATGGGTTCTGGTATGCCACGGTAGTCTACAGACTAGCCATATACCTGGCAGTACATGGGTTCTTTGATGCCACGGTAGCCTATAGACTAGCCATATTCCTGGCAGTACATGGGTTCTGGGATGCCACGGTAGTCTACAGACTAGCCATATTCCCGGCAGTACATGGGTTCTGGGATGCCACGGTAGCCTACAGACTAGCCATTTTCCCGGCAGTACATGGGTTCTGGGATGCGACGGTTGTCTACAGACTAGCCATTTTCCCGGCCGTACATGGGTTCTGGGATGCCATGGTAGTCTACAGACTAGCAATTTGCCTGGTAGTACATGGGTTCTGGGATGCCACGGTAGCCTACAGACTAGCCATATTCCTGGCCGTACATGGGTTCTGGGATGTCACGGTAGTCTACAGAATAGCCATATTCTCGGCAGTACATGGGTTCTGGGATGCCACGGTAGTCTACAGACTAGCCATATTCCCGGCCGTACATGGGTTCTGGGATGTCACGGTAGCCTACAGACTAGTCATTTGCCTGGTAGTACATGGGTTCTGGGATGCCACGGTAGCCTACAGACTAGCCATTTTCCCGGCAGTACATGGGTTCTGTGATGCCACGGTAGCCTACAGACTAGTCATATTCCAGGCAGTACATGGGTTCTGGGATGCCACGGTATCCTACAGACAAGCCATTTTCCCGGCAGTACATGGGTTCTGGGATGCCATTGTTGTCTACAGACTAGCCATTTTCCCGGCCGTACATGGGTTCTGGGATGCCACGGTAGCCTACAGACTAGTCATTTTCCCGGCAGTACATGGGTTCTGGGATGCCACGGTAGCCTACAGACTAGTCATTTTCCCGGCAGTACATGGGTTCTGGGATGCCACGGTAGCCTACAGACTAGCCATTTGCCTAGTAGTACATGGGTTCTGGGATGCCAAGGTAGCCTACAGATTAGCCCGTTGCCTGGTAGTACATGGGTTCTGGGATGCCACGGTAGCCTACAGATTAGCCCGTTGCCTGGTAGTACATGGGTTCTGGGATGCCACGGTAGCCTACAGATTAGCCCGTTGCCTGGTAGTACTTGGGTTCTGGGATGCCACGGTAGCCTACAGACTAGCCATTTGCCTAGTAGTACATGGGTTCTGGGATGCCACGGTAGCCTACAGATTAGCCCGTTGTCTGGTAGTACATGGGTTCTGGGATGCCACGGCATCCTACAGATTAGCCCGTTGCCTGGTAGTACATGGGTTCTGGGATGCCACGGTAGCCTACAGATTAGGCCGTTGCCTGGTAGTACATGGGTTCTGGGATGCCACGGTTGTCTACAGACTAGCCATTTTCCCGGCCGTACATGGGTTCTGGGATGCCACGGTAGCCTACAGACTAGTCATTTTCCCGGCAGTACATGGGTTCTGGGATGCCACGGTTGTCTACAGACTAGTCATTTTCCCGGCCGTACATGGGTTCTGGGATGCCACGGTAGCCTACAGACTAGCCATTTGCCTAGTAGTACATGGGTTCTGGGATGCCAAGGTAGCCTACAGATTAGCCCGTTGCCTGGTAGTACATGGGTTCTGGGATGCCACGGTAGTCTACAGACTAGCCATTTTCCCCGCTGTATATGGGTTCTGGGATACCACGGTTGCCTACAGATTAGCCCTTTGCCTGGTAGTACATGGGTTCGTAGGCTGTATACGGGATTACTAATCGCGCCCGTAGCGTCTTCGCCACAGGTCACTTTTTTTTTAAAGATCTGATAGAATTTACCTATAACATTTCAATTCACGCGCCTCAATTTTCGTCTTTAGTGTTTGTAAAATATTCATTGATTTACATCCGCAAGTTTTGACAGAAAGATTCATGTGCGCAACAATGTTGACTCATTTTAGTTGTTACAAAATGATTATGTGGTACTCACCTCATACTGTGACAAAAAATGACAACCACGACTTCCTCATGTTTAACAACAGTTCTACGGTTCGTAGTAATGCAAAGCGACACTGAAGCAGTCCGGGTATACCCACAGGTGCTCAGCCGCACATAGTGCTAACATCGCCTCGTTTACGTTGTATATTTTAAATGGTCTTTTACACTGTGTGGGCGCCGCAGTGCTGCAGCACTTAGCACATTCATCTCAGGTTCCATTTATTTGGGTTCAAATCCCCCTTGAGAAGGGTTTTGTTTTTCTTTTTGCCGGCAGTACATGCCACGGTAGCCTATAGACTAGCCATATTCCTGGCAGTACATGGGTTCTGGGATGCCACGGTAGTCTACAGACTAGCCATATTCCCGGCAGTACATGGGTTCTGGGATGCCACGGTAGTCTACAGACTAGCCATATTCCCGGCAGTACATGGGTTCTGGGATGCCACGGTAGTCTACAGACTAGCCGTATTCCCGGCAGTACATTGGTTCTGGGATGCCACGGTAGTCTACAGACTAGCCATATTCCCTGCAGTACATGGGTTCTGGGATGCCACGGTAGTCTACAGACTAGCCATATTCCTGGCAGTACATGGGTTCTGGGATGCCACGGTAGTCTACAGACTAGCCATATTTCCGGCAGTACATGGGTTCTGGGATGCCACGGTAGTCTACAGACTAGCCATATTCCCGGCAGTACATGGGTTCTGTTATGCCACGGTAGTCTCCAGACTAGCCATATACCTGGCAGTACATGGGTTCTTTGATGCCACGGTAGCCTATAGACTAGCCATATTCCTGGCAGTACATGGGTTCTGGGATGCCACGGTAGTCTACAGACTAGCCATATTCCCGGCAGTACATGGGTTCTGGGATGCCACGGTAGCCTACAGACTAGCCATTTTCCCGGCAGTACATGGGTTCTGGGATGCGACGGTTGTCTACAGACTAGACATTTTCCCGGCCGTACATGGGTTCTGGGATGCCATGGTAGTCTACAGACTAGCAATTTGCCTGGCAGTACATGGGTTCTGGGATGCCACGGTAGCCTACAGACTAGCCATATTCCTGGCCGTACATGGGTTCTGGGATGTCACGGTAGTCTACAGACTAGCCATATTCTCGGCAGTACATGGGTTCTGGGATGCCACGGTAGTCTACAGACTAGCCATATTCCCGGCCGTACATGGGTTCTGGGATGTCACGGTAGCCTACAGACTAGTCATTTGCCTGGTAGTACATGGGTTCTGGGATGCCACGGTAGCCTACAGACTAGCCATTTTCCCGGCAGTACATGGGTTCTGTGATGCCACGGTAGCCTACAGACTAGTCATATTCCAGGCAGTACATGGGTTCTGGGATGCCACGGTATCCTACAGACAAGCCATTTTCCCGGCAGTACATGGGTTCTGGGATGCCATTGTTGTCTACAGACTAGCCATTTTCCCGGCAGTACATGGGTTCTGGGATGCCATGGTAGTCTACAGACTAGCAATTTGCCTGGTAGTACATGGGTTCTGGGATGCCACGGTAGCCTACAGAATAGCCATATTCCTGGCCGTACATGGGTTCTGGGATGTCACGGTAGTCTACAGACTAGCCATATTCTCGGCAGTACATGGGTTCTGGGATGCCACGGTAGTCTACAGACTAGCCATATTCCCGGCCGTACATGGGTTCTGGGATGTCACGGTAGCCTACAGACTAGTCATTTGCCTGGTAGTACATGGGTTCTGGGATGCCACGGTAGCCTACAGACTAGCCATTTTCCCGGCAGTACATGGGTTCTGTGATGCCACGGTAGCCTACAGACTAGTCATATTCCAGGCAGTACATGGGTTCTGGGATGCCACGGTATCCTACAGACAAGCCATTTTCCCGGCAGTACATGGGTTCTGGGATGCCATTGTTGTCTACAGACTAGCCATTTTCCCGGCCGTACATGGGTTCTGGGATGCCACGGTAGCCTACAGACTAGTCATTTTCCCGGCAGTACATGGGTTCTGGGATGCCACGGTTGTCTACAGACTAGTCATTTTCTCGGCAGTACATGGGTTCTGTGATGCCACGGTAGCCTACGGACTAGTCATATTCCCGGCAGTACATGGTTTCTGGGATGCCACGGTATCCTACAGACTAGCCATTTTCCCGGCAGTACATGGGTTCTGGGATGCCACGGTTGTCTACAGACTAGCCATTTTCCCGGCCGTACATGGGTTCTGGGATGCCACGGTAGCCTACAGACTAGTCATTTTCCCGGCAGTACATGGGTTCTGGGATGCCACGGTAGCCTACAGACTAGCCATTTGCCTAGTAGTACATGGGTTCTGGGATGCCAAGGTAGCCTACAGATTAGCCCGTTGCCTGGTAGTACATGGGTTCTGGGATGCCACGGTAGCCTACAGATTAGCCCGTTGCCTGGTAGTACATGGGTTCTGGGATGCCACGGTAGCCTACAGATTAGCCCGTTGCCTGGTAGTACTTGGGTTCTGGGATGCCAGGGTAGCCTACAGACTAGCCATTTGCCTAGTAGTACATGGGTTCTGGGATGCCACGGTAGCCTACAGATTAGCCCGTTGTCTGGTAGTACATGGGTTCTGGGATGCCACGGTATCCTACAGATTAGCCCGTTGCCTGGTAGTACATGGGTTCTGGGATGCCACGGTAGCCTACAGATTAGGCCGTTGCCTGGTAGTACATGGGTTCTGGGATGCCACGGTTGTCTACAGACTAGCCATTTTCCCGGCCGTACATGGGTTCTGGGATGCCACGGTAGCCTACAGACTAGTCATTTTCCCGGCAGTACATGGGTTCTGGGATGCCATGGTTGTCTACAGACTAGTCATTTTCCCGGCCGTACATGGGTTCTGGGATGCCACGGTAGCCTACAGACTAGCCATTTGCCTAGTAGTACATGGGTTCTGGGATGCCAAGGTAGCCTACAGATTAGCCCGTTGCCTGGTAGTACATGGGTTCTGGGATGCCACGGTAGTCTACAGACTAGCCATTTTCCCCGCTGTATATGGGTTCTGGGATGCCACGGTTGCCTACAGACTAGCCCTTTGCCTGGTAGTACATGGGTTCTGGGATGCCACGGTATCCTACAGATTAGCCCTTTGCCTGGTAGTACATGGGTTCGTAGGCTGTATACGGGATTACTAATCGCGCCCGTAGCGTCTTCGCCACAGGTCACTTTTTTTTAAAGATCTGATAGAATTTACCTTTAACATTTCAATTCACGCGCCTCAATTTTCGTCTTTAGTGTTTGTAAAATATTCATTGATTTACATCCGCAAGTTTTGACAGAAAGATTCATGTGCGCAACAATGTTGACTCATTTTAGTTGTTACAAAATGATTATGTGGTACTCACCTCATACTGTGACAAAAAATGACAACCACGACTTCCTCATGTTTAACAACAGTTCTACGGTTCGTAGTAATGCAAAGCGACACTGAAGCAGTCCGGGTATACCCACAGGTGCTCAGCCGCACATAGTGCTAACATCGCCTCGTTTACGTTGTATATTTTAAATGGTCTTTTACACTGTGTGGGCGCCGCAGTGCTGCAGCACTTAGCACATTCATCTCAGGTTCCATTTATTTGGGTTCAAATCCCCCTTGAGAAGGGTTTTGTTTTTCTTTTTGCCGGCAGTACATGCCACGGTAGCCTATGGACTTGCCATATTCCTGGCAGTACATGGGTTCTGGGATGCCACGGTAGTCTACAGACTAGCCATATTAACGGCAGTACATGGGTTCTGGGATGCCACGGTAGTCTACAGACTAGCCTTATTCCCGGCAGTACATGGGTTCTGGGATGCCACGGTAGTCTACAGACTAGCCATATTCCCAGCAGTACATGGGTTCTGGGATGCCATGGTAGTCTACAGACTAGCCATATTCCTGGCAGTACATGGGTTCTGGGCTGCCACGGTAGCCTATAGACTAGCCATATTCCTGGCAGTACATGGGTTCTGGGATGCCACGGTAGTCTACAGACTAGCCATATTCCCGGCAGTACATGGGTTCTGGGATGCCACGGTAGCCTACAGACTAGCCATTTTCCCGGCAGTACATGGGTTCTGGGATGCGACGGTTGTCTACAGACTAGCCATTTTCCCGGCCGTACATGGGTTCTGGGATGCCATGGTAGTCTACAGACTAGCAATTTGCCTGGTAGTACATAGGTTCTGGGATGCCACGGTAGCCTACAGACTAGCCATATTCCTGGCCGTACATGGGTTCTGGGATGTCACGGTAGTCTACAGACTAGCCATATTCCCGGCAGTACATGGGTTCTGGGATGCCACGGTAGCCTACAGACTAGCTATATTCCCGGCAGTACATTGGTTCTGGGATGCCACGGTAGTCTACAGACTAGCCATATTCCCTGCAGTACATGGGTTCTGGGATGCCACGGTAGCCTATAGACTAGCCATATTCCTGGTAGTACATGGGTTCTGGGATGTCACGGTAGCCTACAGACTAGTCATTTGCCTGGTAGTACATGGGTTCTGGGATGCCACGGTAGCCTACAGACTAGCCATTTTCCCGGCAGTACATGGGTTCTGTGATGCCACGGTAGCCTACAGACTAGTCATATTCCAGGCAGTACATGGGTTCTGGGATGCCACGGTATCCTACAGACAAGCCATTTTCCCGGCAGTACATGGGTTCTGGGATGCCATTGTTGTCTACAGACTAGCCATTTTCCCGGCCGTACATGGGTTCTGGGATGCCACGGTAGCCTACAGACTAGCCATTTTCCCGGCAGTACATGGGTTCTGGGATGCGACGGTTGTCTACAGACTAGCCATTTTCCCGGCCGTACATGGGTTCTGGGATGCCATGGTAGTCTACAGACTAGCAATTTGCCTGGTAGTACATGGGTTCTGGGATGCCACGGTAGCCTAGAGACTAGCCATATTCCTGGCCGTACATGGGTTCTGGGATGTCACGGTAGTCTACAAACTAGCCATATTCTCGGCAGTACATGGGTTCTGGGATGCCACGGTAGTCTACAGACTAGCCATATTCCCGGCCGTACATGGGTTCTGGGATGTCACGGTAGCCTACAGACTAGTCATTTGCCTGGTAGTACATGGGTTCTGGGATGCCACGGTAGCCTACAGACTAGCCATTTTCCCGGCAGTACATGGGTTCTGTGATGCCACGGTAGCCTACAGACTAGTCATATTCCAGGCAGTACATGGGTTCTGGGATGCCACGGTATCCTACAGACAAGCCATTTTCCCGGCAGTACATGGGTTCTGGGATGCCATTGTTGTCTACAGACTAGCCATTTTCCCGGCCGTACATGGGTTCTGGGATGCCACGGTAGCCTACAGACTAGTCATTTTCCCGGCAGTACATGGGTTCTGGGATGCCACGGTTGTCTACAGACTAGTCATTTTCTCGGCAGTACATGGGTTCTGTGATGCCACGGTAGCCTACGGACTAGTCATATTCCCGGCAGTACATGGTTTCTGGGATGCCACGGTATCCTACAGACTAGCCATTTTCCCGGCAGTACATGGGTTCTGGGATGCCACGGTAGCCTACAGACTAGCCATTTGCCTAGTAGTACATGGGTTCTGGGATGCCAAGGTAGCCTACAGATTAGCCCGTTGCCTGGTAGTACATGGGTTCTGGGATGCCACGGTAGTCTACAGACTAGCCATTTTCCCCGCTGTATATGGGTTCTGGGATGCCACGGTTGCCTACAGACTAGCCCTTTGCCTGGTAGTACATGGGTTCTGGGATGCCACGGTATCCTACAGATTAGCCCTTTGCCTGGTAGTACATGGGTTCGTAGGCTGTATACGGGATTACTAATCGCGCCCGTAGCGTCTTCGCCACAGGTCACTTTTTTTTAAAGATCTGATAGAATTTACCTTTAACATTTCAATTCACGCGCCTCAATTTTCGTCTTTAGTGTTTGTAAAATATTCATTGATTTACATCCGCAAGTTTTGACAGAAAGATTCATGTGCGCAACAATGTTGACTCATTTTAGTTGTTACAAAATGATTATGTGGTACTCACCTCATACTGTGACAAAAAATGACAACCACGACTTCCTCATGTTTAACAACAGTTCTACGGTTCGTAGTAATGCAAAGCGACACTGAAGCAGTCCGGGTATACCCACAGGTGCTCAGCCGCACATAGTGCTAACATCGCCTCGTTTACGTTGTATATTTTAAATGGTCTTTTACACTGTGTGGGCGCCGCAGTGCTGCAGCACTTAGCACATTCATCTCAGGTTCCATTTATTTGGGTTCAAATCCCCCTTGAGAAGGGTTTTGTTTTTCTTTTTGCCGGCAGTACATGCCACGGTAGCCTATGGACTTGCCATATTCCTGGCAGTACATGGGTTCTGGGATGCCACGGTAGTCTACAGACTAGCCATATTAACGGCAGTACATGGGTTCTGGGATGCCACGGTAGTCTACAGACTAGCCTTATTCCCGGCAGTACATGGGTTCTGGGATGCCACGGTAGTCTACAGACTAGCCATATTCCCAGCAGTACATGGGTTCTGGGATGCCATGGTAGTCTACAGACTAGCCATATTCCTGGCAGTACATGGGTTCTGGGCTGCCACGGTAGCCTATAGACTAGCCATATTCCTGGCAGTACATGGGTTCTGGGATGCCACGGTAGTCTACAGACTAGCCATATTCCCGGCAGTACATGGGTTCTGGGATGCCACGGTAGCCTACAGACTAGCCATTTTCCCGGCAGTACATGGGTTCTGGGATGCGACGGTTGTCTACAGACTAGCCATTTTCCCGGCCGTACATGGGTTCTGGGATGCCATGGTAGTCTACAGACTAGCAATTTGCCTGGTAGTACATAGGTTCTGGGATGCCACGGTAGCCTACAGACTAGCCATATTCCTGGCCGTACATGGGTTCTGGGATGTCACGGTAGTCTACAGACTAGCCATATTCCCGGCAGTACATGGGTTCTGGGATGCCACGGTAGCCTACAGACTAGCTATATTCCCGGCAGTACATTGGTTCTGGGATGCCACGGTAGTCTACAGACTAGCCATATTCCCTGCAGTACATGGGTTCTGGGATGCCACGGTAGCCTATAGACTAGCCATATTCCTGGTAGTACATGGGTTCTGGGATGTCACGGTAGCCTACAGACTAGTCATTTGCCTGGTAGTACATGGGTTCTGGGATGCCACGGTAGCCTACAGACTAGCCATTTTCCCGGCAGTACATGGGTTCTGTGATGCCACGGTAGCCTACAGACTAGTCATATTCCAGGCAGTACATGGGTTCTGGGATGCCACGGTATCCTACAGACAAGCCATTTTCCCGGCAGTACATGGGTTCTGGGATGCCATTGTTGTCTACAGACTAGCCATTTTCCCGGCCGTACATGGGTTCTGGGATGCCACGGTAGCCTACAGACTAGCCATTTTCCCGGCAGTACATGGGTTCTGGGATGCGACGGTTGTCTACAGACTAGCCATTTTCCCGGCCGTACATGGGTTCTGGGATGCCATGGTAGTCTACAGACTAGCAATTTGCCTGGTAGTACATGGGTTCTGGGATGCCACGGTAGCCTAGAGACTAGCCATATTCCTGGCCGTACATGGGTTCTGGGATGTCACGGTAGTCTACAAACTAGCCATATTCTCGGCAGTACATGGGTTCTGGGATGCCACGGTAGTCTACAGACTAGCCATATTCCCGGCCGTACATGGGTTCTGGGATGTCACGGTAGCCTACAGACTAGTCATTTGCCTGGTAGTACATGGGTTCTGGGATGCCACGGTAGCCTACAGACTAGCCATTTTCCCGGCAGTACATGGGTTCTGTGATGCCACGGTAGCCTACAGACTAGTCATATTCCAGGCAGTACATGGGTTCTGGGATGCCACGGTATCCTACAGACAAGCCATTTTCCCGGCAGTACATGGGTTCTGGGATGCCATTGTTGTCTACAGACTAGCCATTTTCCCGGCCGTACATGGGTTCTGGGATGCCACGGTAGCCTACAGACTAGTCATTTTCCCGGCAGTACATGGGTTCTGGGATGCCACGGTTGTCTACAGACTAGTCATTTTCTCGGCAGTACATGGGTTCTGTGATGCCACGGTAGCCTACGGACTAGTCATATTCCCGGCAGTACATGGTTTCTGGGATGCCACGGTATCCTACAGACTAGCCATTTTCCCGGCAGTACATGGGTTCTGGGATGCCACGGTTGTCTACAGACTAGCCATTTTCCCGGCCGTACATGGGTTCTGGGATGCCACGGTAGCCTACAGACTAGTCATTTTCCCGGCAGTACATGGGTTCTGGGATGCCACGGTAGCCTACAGACTAGCCATTTGCCTAGTAGTACATGGGTTCTGGGATGCCACGGTAGCCTACAGATTAGCCCGTTGTCTGGTAGTACATGGGTTCTGGGATGCCACGGTATCCTACAGATTAGCCCGTTGCCTGGTAGTACATGGGTTCTGGGATGCCACGGTAGCCTACAGATTAGGCCGTTGCCTGGTAGTACATGGGTTCTGGGATGCCACGGTTGTCTACAGACTAGCCATTTTCCCGGCCGTACATGGGTTCTGGGATGCCACGGTAGCCTACAGACTAGTCATTTTCCCGGCAGTACATGGGTTCTGGGATGCCACGGTTGTCTACAGACTAGTCATTTTCCCGGCCGTACATGGGTTCTGGGATGCCACGGTAGCCTACAGACTAGCCATTTGCCTAGTAGTACATGGGTTCTGGGATGCCAAGGTAGCCTACAGATTAGCCCGTTGCCTGGTAGTACATGGGTTCTGGGATGCCACGGTAGTCTACAGACTAGCCATTTTCCCCGCTGTATATGGGTTCTGGGATACCACGGTTGCCTACAGACTAGCCCTTTGCCTGGTAGTACATGGGTTCTGGGATGCCACGGTATCCTACAGATTAGCCCTTTGCCTGGTAGTACATGGGTTCGTAGGCTGTATACGGGATTACTAATCGCGCCCGTAGCGTCTTCGCCACAGGTCTCTTTTTTTTAAAGATCTGATAGAATTTACCTTTAACATTTCAATTCACGCGCCTCAATTTTCGTCTTTAGTGTTTGTAAAATATTCATTGATTTACATCCGCAAGTTTTGACAGAAAGATTCATGTGCGCAACAATGTTGACTCATTTTAGTTGTTACAAAATGATTATGTGGTACTCACCTCATACTGTGACAAAAAATGACAACCACGACTTCCTCATGTTTAACAACAGTTCTGGTGGTTCGTAGTAATGCAAAGCGACACTGAAGCAGTCCGGGTATACCCACAGGTGCTCAGCCGCACATAGTGCTAACATCGCCTCGTTTACGTTGTATATTTTAAATGGTCTTTTACACTGTGTGGGCGCCGCAGTGCTGCAGCACTTAGCACATTCATCTCAGGTTCCATTTATTTGGGTTCAAATCCCCCTTGAGAAGGGTTTTGTTTTTCTTTTTGCCGGCAGTACATGCCACGGTAGCCTATGGACTTGCCATATTCCTGGCAGTACATGGGTTCTGGGATGCCACGGTAGTCTACAGACTAGCCATATTAACGGCAGTACATGGGTTCTGGGATGCCACGGTAGTCTACAGACTAGCCTTATTCCCGGCAGTACATGGGTTCTGGGATGCCACGGTAGTCTACAGACTAGCCATATTCCCAGCAGTACATGGGTTCTGGGATGCCATGGTAGTCTACAGACTAGCCATATTCCTGGCAGTACATGGGTTCTGGGATGCCACGGTAGCCTATAGACTAGCCATATTCCTGGCAGTACATGGGTTCTGGGATGCCACGGTAGTCTACAGACTAGCCATATTCCCGGCAGTACATGGGTTCTGGGATGCCACGGTAGCCTACAGACTAGCCATTTTCCCGGCAGTACATGGGTTCTGGGATGCGACGGTTGTCTACAGACTAGCCATTTTCCCGGCCGTACATGGGTTCTGGGATGCCATGGTAGTCTACAGACTAGCAATTTGCCTGGTAGTACATAGGTTCTGGGATGCCACGGTAGCCTACAGACTAGCCATATTCCTGGCCGTACATGGGTTCTGGGATGTCACGGTAGTCTACAGACTAGCCATATTCCCGGCAGTACATGGGTTCTGGGATGCCACGGTAGCCTACAGACTAGCTATATTCCCGGCAGTACATGGGTTCTGGGATGCCACGGTAGCCTACAGACTAGCCATTTTCCCGGCAGTACATGGGTTCTGGGATGCCACGGTTGTCTACAGACTAGCCATTTTCCCGGCCGTACATGGGTTCTGGGATGCCACGGTAGCCTACAGACTAGTCATTTTCCCGGCAGTACATGGGTTCTGGGATGCCACGGTTGTCTACAGACTTGTCATTTTCCCGGCCGTACATGGGTTCTGGGATGCCACGGTAGCCTACAGACTAGCCATTTGCCTAGTAGTACATGGGTTCTGAGATGCCAAGGTAGCCTACAGATTAGCCCGTTGCCTGGTAGTACATGGGTTCTGGGATGCCACGGTAGCCTACAGACTAGCCCTTTGCCTGGTAGTACATGGGTTCTGGGATGTCACGGTAGTCTACAGACTAGCCATTTTCCCCGCAGTATATGGTTCTGGGATGCCACGGTTGCCTACAGACTAGCCCTTTGCCTGGTAGTACATGGGTTCTGGGATGCCACGGTAGCCTACAGACTAGCCCTTTGCCTGATAGTCTTGGCTTCGAATCCCCATCGAGGTGGTATTTTAAAATTGACTTGGGATCTCAGGGCGACCCAGCCTAACATGGGCCATCATCATCATCATCAAGTACCATGCCGGCTGGCTTAGGCTTTCATGACTTTCCACAGATCTCGGTCTTTGGTTTTCTGGATTAACTTTGCTGAATATATTCATCTGTGCCACCGTCTCAATCCAACCAGCATAATTTCTCTTGGTTTGCCTCTCCCTCTCTTCCCCTCGATCTATCCAGTTGTCACGATGTACTCCAACGCCCCTCAACTCACCACTTGGCCACAGAAAGCTGTTTGTCTCTTTCTTATTGTTATATATAGTGTTCTAGTTTCATTAGTCTCTTTGAGGCAGTCGTTGTTAGTTACGTTGGCAGTCCAAGGAATTCGCAACATTCGTCTTAGGAACCACATCTCTGTTGCTTCCAAGTTCTTCCTAATTTATTCATTTATACCCCGAGATTCACTGTCATACAGCAAAGCTGGTTATATATAGCACCCCAGCACTCTCCTCCTTACATTAAATGACAACATGGGTACCAGGAAATAACCTGCGAAATAAAAGTGAACGCTTGATATGATTGATTGATTGATTGATTGATTTAGGAACCGACATCACAGCATTCGGGGCATTCCCATAAGCGCTCCGTCCCCATCCTCAGAAGCCAGCGAAGAGTTCCAACCCCAATAGTACCAGTAGCAATCTGATTATGTGTGCTTCTCGCCTTTCCTCTAAGCGTCGAACATCGGCCAGATCCCCTCGTCACTCCTCGCTGTCGCATTCTTGCCAGACCATGGTGATCCATTTGCTCCTCCGAGGTGTACACGTGCTCCCATAAGGCCGTAACCACGTCTACCTTATCATGCATGAATACTCCACCAAGTTTTGCAGAGCCAGCCTATCTGTCCGCCTGTTCATTCCCCAGTACACCAGCATGCCCCGGAGAAAAGATCCAGACGATGCTTGCCACCCGTGACTTCCGAAGCGAAGCAAGTTTGATATTCACAAAATCACCCATTAAAGCTGATTGCTCTTTGAAAATAAGAGACTAGCACCATATACCCATTGCATTACGCGTGGAGAAGGGTCCTTTACCTTTACTACAAATCTCCGGGATCGACCCAGCCTCATTTAATTACTTAGTGCATACGCGTGTAAGTAACTAAATCAGTACGTCAATAAGCGTGTATATATGCGTGTACTATTGCGATATAGTGAGTTTATGATTGTGAATAAGTATATGTGTATGCGAGGGAGTGTGTATTTGTGTGTTATTTAGTGGGTTCATAACTGTGAGAGTTTGTGTAAATGATGTGTGAATGCTGGATTGTATGTATGCGTTTATAAATGCGCGTGTGTACGTATTGCCTGCCTGCCTGCCTGTCTCATAACATTGTAATATGAATGTTTATGTATACAACCTTCATTTGACATTGTTCATATGTGAATCTTTTTTTTTTTAAATTCGCATATCCTTTACAGGACATCGCTGTCAACAGCAGCATCTTTCAGCTGTCTGTTGATTTCTTGGCAAGATTACGCTCAGTAGTTTGTCATTGCTTTCTGAGCGGCCGGCTCAGTTATCCCGCAAGTCACCAGCGGGGGTCGAACCGCTCCCAGCTCTCGCCCGCTACGAGACTTTGAGTGATAAACGGGATTACGGAGAGAAAGTGTTGTAACCCCTCGGCCAGAGAGACCGGCATATGTGAATCTAAATGCACAATGAAAGATGAGTGACTGGAAGGGCCGAATGTAAGACGGGCCTGCGTGTCCAATTTGTGACCCTTCGAAAATAAAGTTCTTTCGTTCGTTCGTTCACGTCAACTCAAAGGGACATCGTGTGCGATGGTTAATATAGAGACAGGAAGCTAGGCTCACAAATGTCACACATGTTGAACAATCTTCAGCACATCACAAGACCAAGTGAGAGACACACTGTTTACCACAGGGATTAATCTCCGTCACTCGCAGCACATCCAACAGGGTTGTGACTCCGCGGGTCTCCGTGAGCTTTGATTACCTGCTGTTGTCTATGGGATTCCAGGAGTGCCCTACAACAAATACCGTCTGTCAAAATAATTGCAATCTGGAGAATTCCCGAGAGAAAGCCCTAATTCTGCTCTTCTGGAGTATTTAACCCGAAAGCCTATGCAGATTTCTCATCTGTCTATGGTTATCTGAATATTGATTCGACTTGGCATTGGGTGAAGGGTTAGACGTGTTTACAAACAGTATGTCATTGAAACGATTACCACTTATATCTTAAGATATTTTGCTGCTGGAAATACGGGGTACATTTGGGCTTGTCGGGATTCCCATTATGTCGATTCTGAAAATTAAGAAACCAAATAATTTGTATTAACCCCGTGTGAATAACAGCTTTGTCTGTTTCTGGAGCACTTGTCACATCAGTAGACTGTGTTTATGCTTTCTCTTCCCATGCCACAATAGGGTGCTCATTTTTTTTTTTTTTTGAGCATACTATTAAACGAGCTGGTACAAAAGAAAATGGCGATTTCTATTTTTAACTCACATGGGCTTTCAGCCAATAAAGGGTACCAAGAAATATCACGGGAAGTAATGGCGCCCGGTGGGGAAATGATCGATGGTCGTATCGCCCATGGACTGACCATTCTTCGAGAGTCGACTGGACTATAACAATATTGGGCTAGCATCCTATACCCAGTAAGTTGTGCAAATGGGTCCTTTACCTTTCTTACTTAGAGATCTTTCTTACTAAGAGGTCTTTCTTACTAAGAGTTCTTTTTATTTTTACTAAGGGTGTTTTTTTTTTACTAAGGGTTATTTTTTTACTCAAAGTTCTTTTTTTACTAAGAGTTCTATTTTATTAAAAGTTCTTTTTTACTAAGAGTTCCTTTTTTTTTTTACTAAGAGTTCTTTTTCAATAAGAGTTCATTTTTAACTAAAAAGTCGCTTAATAGTCGACAGGGTCGATTTCATTGTAACGGGTTTTATCCAATATAGCTCAGTCTCTTTCCACAGCACTGAAAGCGTCGCACAAAGCACGAACTCCATAGCTCCCTCAAGCTCTCGACAAAAATGCACCGTGAACCTAAGGACGCGGCCCGGAATCGAACCCACAACCTTCGGAGCCCGAGTCAGACGGTCAATTTTTAACTATGAGTTCTGTTTTAATTGATTGTTTTGTTACTAAGAGTTCGTTTTTTACTAAGAGTTCTTTCTTACTAAGAATTATTTTTGACTAAGAATGCTTTCTTACTCAAAGTTATTTTTTTACTATAAGTTCTTTTTAACTATATATTCTTTATTTACTAAGAGTTAATTTTTATCAAGAGTTATTTTTTTTTACAAATAGTTCTTTTCTATTTAGAGTTCTTTGTAACCAAGAGTTATAGCAAACCGGTAGGGAATTTACTTGATCTTAATCGGCAGGTAATTTACTCGTTACTTTGTGACATGGTGGTGGTAGAACATATAAAAGGGTTAAGTAAGTTGGGAACCTATGATAAGTCTAGAAAACTGGTAGAGAATTTATTTGCTTCAAGAACAATTATGCTCATGAATAATGGTAGAAATTAGAGGAAATGCGCTAAAGGTATACGTGGAAGTTAACAACAACAACAATAAAATATATATATATGTTTGTATTTCGCATATTCTTTACAGAACATTACTGTTAACATAGGCATCTTTCAGTTGATAGTTGATTTCTTAGCAAGATTACGATCAGTAGTTTGCCATTGCTTTCTGAGCAACCATATCGCATACCCCGTAAGTTACCAACACGGCGAGAACCGCTACCGATTCTCGCGCAGGTTACGTTCCTCACGTGTATATACGGGATTATGGAGAAAGACGTTAATACCTAGGCCAGGGAGACCGGCACACACACACACACACACACACACACACACACACACACACATATATATATATATATATATATATATATATATATATATATATATATATATATATATATATATTGACAGCACATCCCATTTTACAGGCCTGGCAGCAAGGATGAAAGGGTTGCAAATGTTTCCCTTACATTGGCGGCTGTGTGACACAGTTTTCACTATTTCGATTAATCTCTCCTCTATCGTCCGTGTCACACTCAAGACGCAACAGCTCCTTACAAACAAACAAACAATTCATTTCTGGAGCCTCCGAGTTGATTAAATGTCACGAAACATGCCACCTTTTGATCTGTCGAATTAGGTTAATGCATCACCCCGATCGATTACGGACATCGATTGATATAGACTAACTTTTTAAGGAGTTTATTTCATACATTTATGTAAATGTATATGAATGTATATGAATATGTGTATGTAAATGTATACTAATATAACTACTAATATAAATGTATACTAATAGAGTTTACAACGCTCTGACACTCAGACTAACTCATGTCTCCACAACATTTGTAATTAAGTTAAGAGTTGAAAATGCTGCACTATTATAAAGGAGACATAAATACAGAAATGTCTGGCAGTCAGAGCTATCAATTCACATCACACGATAAGCATTCGTATCAAGACTAATCATGAAACACACGCACATGATTTAACAACAATTTCTCTTAAGAACAGATATAAAATGTAATATTGAACTGTAGATCAAGGTAGTAAGAATGTGCACTTTACAGAAAACTGTTCAACACAATGAATGTCACTGAAGAGAAAGATTATAAGCACATTTGATAGTTCGTTTGATAGTAGATATTTGGCCTTTAAAACAGGTAAAGTTGCGAGAATCATCATCGAAACCCGAGTGTTTAAGAGTGAGTTTCTGTGATCTAAATGTCAACCAGTATTTGAGTTTTGTTGTTTTTTTTTTGTTTTTTTTATTGCGCTCCTTAGCTTTGAACTCAAGCGTAGTCCAAAACATTGCTTCTAGTAGCAGTAGACTGAAATTTGCGTATGGATTAGATTTCCTTTTTAACAGTGTCCCTGACCATCACACTGCACAAGAATACTTTATACATGGCAGGAATGCATCCCATGCCCATAACATGTCTTCTTAGTATATTACATTCAAGATAAAGACAGGAGAAGACCAGTGCATCTTGTTGAAGCAAGACATAGACAGCTCAGGGTCTTAGTACAGTCGCATGATGCTGAGAACACTAATGCCACCAGATTCCTTCAGAAAGGAGTCAACAGCTTTCTAATTACTCGAGAAATTAGAGTACTATCGAATTCTTATGAAAATCCACCTCTAACAAGCCATATGATCCAAAATAGCCATGGACAACTATTCGATCAGAATGATCTCAAAGAAATAGCCATTTTCTCGTGTCACCCACCTAAAGATAGTCCCAACAAGGTAGATGTGATGCTAGAAAGATCGCAACATTTTAAATGAATATCGGCCGCTCCGACCTGATGCTCATAACGATTGTATTCTCACCTTTGGAAGAGGGTATAGTTGACATAGAGTTGGTTTGTAAATCTAGCTTAACTGACTGAGTGCCGAAGGATAATACATATATCGCCAAATGTCAGGTAAAAACAACGGAATAATCTTTGGAAATCCCGAATAAAGACATAACAAATAAGATTAATTATCCTCATACAAGATACCTTGAGAACATACTTAACCTTCCCATTCGCCAATATGTCCAAAGAGAGTCCACGAGAACTATACGACTTAGACATATAATTCGATTACTTTCAGAACTTTTACAGCTCCTAATTTTAACTCTCCTTTGTAACCATTTCGTGTTTACACGTAACCACTAACCTTTTCAGAACAGCTATCGCTCCCATTCAATCACTGTTATATTCTTCTTCTTTCGTTCGCCTGAAATATGTTTATAACTGCAATTTTGTCTCTTGTATGAATCTAACAGTCTATTTTAGTTCATTCAGCGGTCCATAGAGTTTATCTTTCACTGTTGTCTCTCTAGGCCAGAAGGTTCGCCTGGGTATTTTGTAGTTTGGGCAATCCTGGAGTATGTGCTCTGCTGTCTGCGACGCCAAACCACATGTGCACATGGCTGAGTCACCAATCTTGAATTTTTTATACATGTGGTTGCGTAATCTATTGTGTCCTGTTCCGAGGCGCAGAAGAATGACCTGTTCTGGTCTGTCCATAACGTGGTAGTCGTCTTGAGTAAGGTTTGGTGGCCTTCTGATTGATTTGATCATTCTTTTCTTTTGGTGGTATGTAATAGGCACATCAGGTTGTTCTTCTTTTGCTCCTTCCTTAGCCAATCGATCAGCTCTGTCGTTTCCGGGGACTCCACAGTGGGATGGTATCCACTGTATGGTGATCTTACGCTGACTGCTAAGTTCAGAAAGTAGTGTCCTCAGAACTGGCAATTTCCCTGACAGGAGCGCCTCTATTACGGATTTTGCATCTGTCAATATCACCGCAGGTTGTGCACCATGGCTGGTATTTTGTAATTTCTCTGTGGCTATCTTGATTGCCTCAATTTCAGCATCATAGTTGTGGCAGTACTTTCCTGTTGGAATTCTGGCCGTGTCTCTAGTATTATTTGGGTATTCTATGTACACATCCGCTCCTCCATTTCGAACAGTATTTTGTGCTGACCCATCTGTGTAGACTCGGATCCAAAGGTCCTGTGGGTATTCGTCATCAAGGAAGCTGAGAGTGGCTGTTCTGCGCTGTATACTGTTCTGTTCTTCCTTGTCAACTATTCCTCTCACTTTTGACTGGATTTGTAGCGATATTCTATGTTCATCTTTCCACGGGGTTCGCTCTGGAATAGTTGTCAGGGGGATACCAACTGTGGGAAGATCGATGGTTTCTATGCAGAGTTGTTTGGCCTGGTGGATGAAACTACTTCTTTTCAACGGTCCCATAGCTAAGTTTTCAAATCGGTTCTTCATAGGGTGGCCTGGCAAGCTGAGAAACTTTTCTGCTTGTATTAGTGTTTTTGTATCTCTGCGTTCTCTTAAAGCTTGTGTCCTCCCCATTTTCTCCATTGCTACTATAGGGGTTGATCTCATCCCTCCTGTGATGACTCTAAGAGCTTGATTTTGCACCTTGTCCAGTTCCTGCAATGTAGTTTTTGATGCTGAACACCACGCAGTTGACCCGTATTCCAAGTGTGGTCGTATGCTCTGTTGATAAACTTTGCTAAGTATTTTCCCACAGGCTCCCCACGTGGTTCCAGTTAGCTTTCTCAGGATGGCAATTTTCCTTCTGGCTTTTGCTACTGCTTTTTTTATGTGTTTTCTCCATGTCAGCCTGTCGTCGAATGTTACACCAAGGTATGTTGGTTCCTTATCTTCTCTTAGGGGTGTTCCATTTATCTTAATGCTCCCTGCCTTTTGTTTCGGAGAAAGGGTAAATAGAGTGGTGCTGCACTTGTCAGTGTTTATGCTGATACACCATCTATCCGCCCATGCAACAAATGTATCTACAGCTCTCTGTAGCAATATGGTGGCCACTGATGCATGTTCATTTGCGCTCCACAAAACCAGGTCATCAGCGTACATTGCCGCTTTAATTCCATCGGGTAGATTAGCAACAAGATCATTGATGAAGATTAGAAAAAGTGTTGGGGACAGGACTCCGCCCTGGGGAACACCGTGACGCAATAGTATTTTCTTGCTCTTGAGACCGTCTATCTGTACTCGGGCTCTTCTGTTGTGCAAGTATGCTTTTACCCATTTGTACATTCTTCCATTGACTTTACAGTTTCTCAGTTTCATCATCAGACCTTCTTTCCAGACTTTGTCAAAGGCTTTCTTCAGATCTATCCAAGCCGCAAGTACTAGCTTCTTCTCTTGGAATGCATCCTCAACTTCTTGAGAGAGGTAGGTTGTCTGATCTTCCGTAGAGTAGCACTGCCTAAAGGCAGCCTGTTGTGGCACAAGGATGTTTTCACTTTCAATGTACCACTGTAGTCTGTGATTGATGACGCGTTCCATTGTTTTGCAGAGACAACTGGTGAGGCTAATGGGTCTGTAGCTGGAGGCAATGTAACTGTCTTTCCCAGATTTTAGGAGGGGTATCATGATTGCTTCTCTCCAGACTTGTGGAACACTGCCTAAGGTCCATGTATTATTAAAGATCTGTAGCAGTTTTGCTTTGGCCTCTGTTCCTAGGTTCCTGATCATTTCATTGGAGATACCATCAGCTCCTGGTGATTTTCTCATTTTCAGTTTTGATATGGCTAGCTCCAGTTCACTGAATGTAGCCATATCAAAACTGAAAATAATATCAATATCAATAATATATAATACTAAGTATATAAATTCATATACATTCATATACATGCATATACATTTACATACACAAATTAGTATACATTTATTAGTATTTATATTAGTATACATTTATATAGTGAGGGATGTAGAAAGGTTGATTTATTTGGTTACTACCAGAACAGTGTATTCAGAATTAATGACAGTAATTAATGCAGTGAACCTGAACATCTCCGAGCAATGATAAACATCAACCCCGCCGTGACAGTAACACACATTTATTTTTCGTTCTGCTTATTATTGCTAACGCAGGTTTAAAAAAGCAACACTATTTCTGACAATCCGACACCAGATCTAGGACTACTCCAAGACGATGACGAATTTGAAGAGTTCCCCTCCGAAGACTGGACAAGTGAAGAAGAGGCACCCGAGGACATAAACGTGTAGGAAGATAACTGGGATGATGATAACATAGATGATGACTTTTCTAAACATCTTCGGACTGAGCTTGGGAAACAAGGAAAGAGACAAGATATTTCTGCACAAATGAAGACATAATGTACTTGATCACCCTTTGAGCATCTGTATCATTTTCATTAGAATTTCATTAAAACAATGTTCTTTGACTTCCAAAACAAAAAAATAATAATGTAGTCTTAATGTAGTATTGTCATCTCAGTAGTTTGTATGTTGTTGCTTGCTGATAAAGGATGTCACTGCATCTTCCTCTGTTTTCCTTAACTGTATAACGTGTTTTTCTATTGTTTACATTTCCACAGCTTTATGCAGTTGCACCCATTTCTTTGATATTGTTTGTCCTAGAATTACATGAATTTTGTTCCGCTGCATTTAGTTTGTTATATTGACATTTCTCGTGGAGTACTGACTATACAAATATAGCTCCGGTTTCCAAGCTAACAACACAGAGCGTTGTCAGCTTTGTTCAGTATTCTTCTTCTTCAGAGCTTTATTGGAACACAGGACCTCAATCAACTCATGTCTACACACACCTCGTGATTGTATCGGACACACAAAGTATGATGAGAAAGGTAAAAACAGGCGTGCTTCGAGCAGCGTGGCAGGCTTCCATTCAACAATTAAAAATAAAGATCATATGTTGGATTTTTCCCCAGGACGTGCTAGTATGATGGGAGACAAGCAGTCGGACAGATTGACTGGGACTGCTCCCCTTTGTTGAGCATTGGTGCTTGACAAGGCGGATGTCGGGGACCCTCTGAAATCGTGTGTATATTACTGAAGAACGGACACACCATCGCGGCTTGAATAGAATGATACCGCAGGGAGAAAGACCATATTATCTGACCGACACTCAAAACTCCGAGGAAAGGCCAGACGGACATATCAGATTGCTACAAGTACCATGAGTATTGGGGCTGTTTGTGGCTGTCGCAGATGAGGACGAGCACGTATTTCTGTCTCTAATTCTTCGGACGTTTTTATGCTTCTCTCTAATTCTTGTATGGAGCCGAGGTGGCGCAGTGGCTAGCACACTTACTCAGTGGTCCAGTGGTTATGTTTTCAAATTCCCACAGATGCGGATTGTAACAATTTACCAGGGCTCCTAGATCTACCTAACCTAATATAGGTACCAGAAAGTGGCATGGGAAGCTAAGGCTTTGGGCATGACACTGACCACATCAGCCATTGAGTGTCGATTGGTCTCTAAATAATACAATGCTGACACCAAATACCAAATATGTCTTATGGAGCGTGAAAGAGACCCCCTTCTGTGTGTTCCCGGGGGGGGGGGGGGGCATAACTTTCTTGTTATCCTATTATCGGTGTTTTCTCAATGCATTTTTCCTACCCAGTGCCATCGCATTTGCCTCAAATTTTATTAGCTGGAATTCGTCTTATTCTTGTCTTAAGCTCCTCACCAGTGATTCCGTCAACTCTTTTAGTCGTTCTGTTCTGCACGGAAATCAGTTAATGAATGTTTATAACTTATTATAAGTACACTTGTCAATCATTATCCATGGTTCTGCCTTTGACGTCAGTCCTGATTTAACACGATGGGAGTTCTATGCTTGTATCAGGTTAACGTCTTGTGACTTTCAGACAATCTACCAAAGGTGTGATTTTAAAAGACTGTGTAGTGTTTGTAAATATTGCAGGTCCAAGTTTTGTATTTACCCTCTGTAAATTTCATGCAACATAATAGGTGACTACAAAACCTGGACCGGCAATATTTTCAAACACTGCACAGTCATGAACAATACACCCTGTATATTGCTATGAAAGCTCATCTAAACTTTTGTGTTCTCATTTTAATATGTCTATCCATTCTCCATCTTTGTCTACATCGCTAACTAAATATTTATGTGATTCCACTTCTTGAAGTTAGGTTATACCAAGGAAGGTGCGGTTATCATTTTCTTGATTTGCGCGTTATCTTTTAATAATGAAATTGTGCATGAAGTGTGCTAAATTTATCTGACATCTGATTTAGTGTGTCGGATAGGAGCGCTGCATTGTCAGTGAAGTCCAAATCATCGAGCTGCCCTGCTAAAGTTCACTGAGTTCCATTTCTGGTAGCAATTGTTGTTGGCTTCATAATACAGCCTGTTAGAATTAGTTGCAGTCAACCCAAGCATTTTTTTTTTACTGTTCGTGATTTCTTGGCATGTTTGTGTTCAGTAGTTTGCCATTGGTTTCTGAACAACTGGCACTCATACAATTTTCATTTTAAAAACCCAACGCTCGGTGATCTGCTGCCAAATCGCCCGCAGCTGTAATAAGCCTGTAGTCAGTAAAAATTAAAGGTGACGAAAGATCACTCAATAGCATCTCTGTCCTTATTTCAAAAGTGTCTCTTAATTTCCTGTCCCCTCCACCACCACCCCCCCCCCCCCCTCCATTTCCCACACGAAGAACTCTGCATTTTATGTCGTTATATGCTGCCTTTATTAAGTTGATGATTTTCTGTGGGATCAAATAGTGCTTCATCAATTTCTATAGGGATTCCCTTCCAATGGGATCAAGGGCCATTTAATAGTCTCCAAATCCAATATAAAGTGGCCTGCTCATCTCATAATTTTGTTCTATTATTATATTAGTCGTGTGTTTATCTTGTCAGAGAAAATCCCTTTTGGTCGGAAGCCTGTCCGTTCATGTTTTCGAAGTTTGTCGATAACATCTGTGAATCTCTCCAGCGTAATACTCTCATAGGGACTGACAATGGCACTATTGCTCTATAATCTTTGCACTCCCGAGGGTCTCTTTCTTTGGCAGCTTCATAAAATGTCATTTCTCCCCTGTCTGTTGGTATTTCTTAAGTCTCTCATACTTTGTTAAATAATGTGTACACTAATTTATTTGAGGTGTTAATATTGGATTTAAAGCTTTTACTGGGATAGCATTAGTGCCAGCAGATTTCCCATCCTTCTGAATTTTGATGGCTTTTCTAATTCTTCTTTAATTGATTTCTCACAGAGGATACCCAGTTTCACTTCTGCAGGCATGATATCTGACAGCGAGGTAGAGGGTTCATTTCACACACTGGTCTGTTTGAGTTAAACGTTGACTTCACTATCAGACAGCAATGTAAACTACTCAAAGTAAAACTGCCTAGAAAATTAACCGGGGGTTCATTGCCTAATTATTTTTTTTTTTAAACAAGATCAGCTGATCAGCATTAGTTCGATAGAAGTCTTCTGCAGTATATTGCAGACTGCATCCTGTTCCTTTTCCTGCATTTTTAGACTAACCGTAATTAACATTTAGCTTGTTAAATTTGCAAATTTCCTTTGGAAAATATGTAAGTGAAGGATTAGATTTTAAAATTTAATTTCACACCTTTTGAATACGTCTTTCATTTCTGCAATGAAATTAGATGGTACTTGAAATATTGTGGGTTCAGTTTAATTTCTGCGCAGTTTCCTGTCTGGAATACCTGTTAAAATTTACAGCTTTGGTAATTTTTTTTTTTTGTTGTCAGTCTGTCTGTGTAGATGGTTGGATAAGACCATTTTTTTGTTTTTTTTGTTGTCGTTTTTTTTTTTTTTTTCAGCGCGTCTATTCTCTAGCTGTACATTTTATATCTGGGAGAGTGCTCTTGTGACTTAAAATAGCTTCGGACGATTCAAAAGTTATGATGTTGTTAAACGATTTATAGCCGGATATGTTGTGCATTTTCTCCTGCTTCTTCACCCGCTTTTTCTCCCTCTTTTTCTGTTCTTGTCCTGCTTCTTCTCCTGCTTCTTATACTGCTTCTTCCACTGTTTCTGCTCCTGTTTTTTCTCCTTCTACTACCTGTTCTACTGTTTCTTCTCCTTCTACTACCTCTTCTTTTCCTGCGCGTGTCTCTTGAGGTGTGAATGCATGATTTTATGTATGTGTTAAACATACAACTGATAACTGATAACTGATGTTTTAATGAATGTGAGGAGCGGCTGGCCGAGTGGCTAGAACGGCGGACTCTCTTTCGGGAGACCCGGGTTCGATCCTTCGGTAAGATGTGGGATTTTTTTTCTGTCGGGGACGAAAAGAAAATCCTAACCTGCACAGTTCGCGGCGACTGCGCTAGCCAGGCGGCCTTAATTCCTCAGGCGCAAGGTACTATATTGACAGTAATGACAGTTTTTGACAGTTACTGAATGTGTGTCTGCCCGCCTGTCTGTCTCATAACATGGTAATATGCATTGCTTATGTTTACAACATTCATTTGATTATGTTATTTTTCCTATGTGAATATAGCATGCACAATGATGAACGAAACATGAGTGATTGGAAGGGCCGAATGTAACACGGGCCTGCGTGCCCAATTTGTGACCGTTTGAAAATAAAGTGTGTTCGTTCGTTCTCCTGTTTCTTCTCCTGCATCTTCTCCTGCTTCTTCTCCTGTTTCTCCTCCTGCTTTTTCTACTGCTTCTTCTCCTTCTTCTTCTACTGCTTCTTCTACTTCTTTTACTGTTTCTTCGCCTGCTTCTTCTTCTTCTTAAATGTTGACTTTACCATCAGACAGCAATGTAAACTACTCAAAGTAAAATTGCCTAGAAAATTAACCGGGGGTTCATTGCCCAATTATATTTTCGGACTAATGGCGGCCGGCTTTGTCGCAGAACTGACTGGTTTTGCTTTATGCAGAAATGTGGGGCCGATAGTTTTTTAGTGACTGCCGCTTCCATCGACGATGAACTGTATTTTTCGTGAAGGACTTTTGGGTTGACATTCTGGCAGCGGCATTATGCACAGTGTACCTGTGCGGGTTGTTGATTTGTCGAGATTCCTGTCTGTTCCACTATTCACATGGGTCAGTGAGGAATATTTTGTGTGATATTCACTGGCACAGGAACGAAGCATAATGGGGACGACACGTTGCTGTGAAGTTGGAACCGCGACTAACTAACTAACTAACTAATGACGGCTTAATTAAATCATAATATAATTAATTGCTTCTGTAAGTACATGTTTATATGAAGCAATGATTAGTGTGTACTGTATGTACAAGCCTCTATGAAGCAACGACCATTGTGTTGTGTGTGTACATAATGTTTGTATGAAGCATTGAGTATTGCTTTCTATATGCACATAACGTCATACAAGGTAAAACAAGACAATAAAGTAACATGACATAATGACATAAAGTATATAAAGTATATAGTGTTAGTCCCATAGTTTCGGTGGCAAAACGGCACATGTGGGTTCATATTGTCTATATTATACCAGCCACTATTAATTTCCAAAACTTCGGATACAATGATATATGTCTGGATCGGCCCCTGGGCCTGGAATGGAGTCCAGCGTCAGGTGACCAATGTTATGCAAATCTTATGCGCATATCAATCCTATGACTCTACCAAGAAAACATCAAGAATGCCCCATACTGCAGTCGGGATAAGAAATATCAGGCTTTTTATATTCTAAACCATGGCACAATATTATGGGATGGTCAGTTCTGTTCTTAACCTCTTACCCCCATTGGAGCACGGGACTTCAATCAGCTCACGCAAAGTTGTCATATCTATCACGGCCTCTTGCAGATCCGTCTATGTCCTCCCCATGTCATTCATCCCTGTCTCTAATTCTCTCCCAGCGTGTTTTAGTTCTCGCTCTGTTCCGTTGGCCCGTTGGATTCCACATAAAGCACTTCTAGTTACACTACTATCAGGGTTTCTCCAGGCGTGTTCTATCCAGCACCAGTGTCTGTTCTTCTTTCTTTATCTTCAGACGTGGCCATGGTTGATTAGATCTTACAGCTAAAGTTTCCTACAGCATGGGTCTACCAATGCCTTGTCAGCCCTCTTTATTCACTTCTTACAGCAGGCATGGTATGTTACAGTGTTACAGTTCTCTTCTTCCCTTAAGGGTCCCGGCTAGACATGGGCGTCGTCACCTGTTCTTTCCTGGCAATTTCCGGACATATCTGAGTAATTAAATTGTGGCGATCTTAAGAATGAAGGTCAACTCTAGAGTACTAGAATGCTACTGGTGGAGCCATACTAGTGTCATTATACCATTTGTTTTCTTTCGTGGTACCTTCCGCAATTTCAATGCTCGCTGGACTATACACAGGAATACTCGTTCATTTATGTGTGTACCATGTTTGTTTCAACCCTACTTTTTATTGGCACCGAGTCAATTAATATATTTGAAGCTATGAGTAGTAAGCTCTGTAATTTGTAAGAAGAGAGTATAGTCACTTTATCTACGTGTAAATAAAGAAAAGCCTATGCAAAAATCCCTGTTATGGGAAGTTTGTTTTTTTTCCGCATATCCTTTTACAGGACATCGCTGTCAACATCAGCATCTTTCAGCTGATTGTTGATTTCTTGGCAAGATTACGCTCAGTAGTTTGCCATTGCTTTCTGAGCGACCGGCTCACATACCCCGTAGATTACCAACGTGGCGAGAACCGCTACCGATTTTCGCGCAGGTTACGTTCCTCATGTGGATATACGGGATTACGGAGAAAGATGTTAACACCTAGGTCAGGGAGACCGGCTATTGGAAGTTAGCAAAACAATTTTACAATATGGATGTGAATCCTGTGAAATTCGTAAACATGAAACTATAAAAACCCAAAGAAGCCATAAAAATTAGGTTTTACAGAATAATGCAGAAAATAACTTGAATAGCCAACATGAGTTATGTACATGTTGTGAAAGGGATTGTAACAGTTAGACACATAAATATCAGAAAGAGACAGTAAACAAGTCTGGTGACATTATCAGAAGAGAAGGACAGGGCCACGTTGTAACAACTGAAAATACTGAACAGAAAATAGATAAAGGAAAATATCGAAAGGGGATTCTTAACTGCCAAACACAGTGTTATGGAAACGTAACAACACACGTGTGTACATTATTTTGGAGATCGCAATATGTCGAGAAATTCTATGACCACGCCAGCTGGCTAGGCTGTTGATGATAATGATGAGCATGACGACGATGAAGGTATACCTAAGATATGGTAAGAAAACAGTAAAATGCACTATTCCATGCCTTTTAAACAAATCGGATATGTGGTGCTGGACCCAGATCTGTATAGACCAGCCAGTACTAGAAGGGTGATGTCGCTTAAAAGTCGCTTAAATGTCGACAGGGTCGACTTCATTACACCGGGTTTTATCAGTCTCTTTCTGCAGCACGGAAAGCGTCACACAAAGCACGAACTCCGTAGCACCAGTGACGACCCTCAGGAGTCTCCGAAAAAAATGCACTCGTGAACCGAAGGATGCGGTTTGGAATTAAAGCCACAACCTTCGGAGCCCGAGGCAGACGGATTGACCACTTCGCCACGGAGTCTCCCTAGGGAGAGGAGTGATGTGGGCAGCATCACGCCGGCTGCCTTGTCTTTCACAAGAAATTCCCTGCCACCCATTTCAGGCTGGGTCGACATGGCAGTCTAGGTCAATATTGACAATTCCGCCTGGATGCGGACTCTAACCCATGATCACCGTGCCGCCATACAAGAGTCTAGCCACTATGTTATCCAGGCTCCTCTGATAGATAGTGCTAGGCCCTTATGTCAGAGACCAAACAATGCTTCTGAGGTGCTACTGCCATTATAACTCTTACTTCATCAGAACACTGGCACCCATCTTACGTAGCTGGGTCGATTCCAGACCAATTATACATGTTAGTTACATGTCATTTACAGGACGGTCAAAATCAACGTCGTCATTTCTTGGTCGTTTGTGGTTTTCTAGACAACTTTCATTAACTGCCTTGCCAGTTGGCGTGGGTGTTCATGTCTCTCCACGGATCTCGGTCTTTGGTGTCCTGAATCAACTCTGCTGATTATATTCCTCCATGTCACCATCTCAGTCCAACCAGCATAATTTCTCTTGGTCTGCCCCAGACTCTCTTCCCCTTGGTCTTTCCAGTCTTCATGCTGTTCTCCAATGCCACTCTTCTCATCACATGATCTAAGAAAGCTGTCTGTCTCATTCTCATTGTTGTATATAATGTTCTAGTTTCATTTCCTTGTTCAAGCAATCGTTGTTAGTTACTCAGGCAGTCCAAGAAATTCGCAACATTCGTCTCAGGAACCCCATCTCTGTTGTTTCCAAGTTCTTTTCAGTTTGTTCATTTACGAGTACATTCTACGATTTACTGCCACGCAGAAAACCAGGTTCTATATAGCATTTTAGCACCATCTTTCTTACATTTAATGGTAGTGACTTAATGCATAAGGTAAGCACATTTTACGTCCAATAATAGCAATTAGGGAACCCTTCGAGGCCAACAAGACAATTTATAAATAAATAAATATGTATTGTTTAGCGCTCATGGAAGTAGAGGAGAGAAATAGAGACTACAGGACTCACTAGGCAACATAACAATTTAAAGCCAGCCATCGTTACCAACCCGGATTCAGTAGTATCCCATTGCTTTCAGAAAGCAACGCTCATAAAGTCGTAAAAATAAATAGATGGCAATCTGCTCCCAAATCACCGTCGGCTGACATCAAAGCCGGTACTTTGGAACAAGGAAACGGCGTTAACTACCCTTATGGCCCAGACGTAGACAAACGCAATAATAATAGATAGAAATTGAACCCGGTAACTGCGCTGAATGGAGTTCGTGACCAACTGATCCATGTCATGTAAACGTGTATGCTATGGAATGCGAAAGGTAGAAGGGAGGGCTGGAATCGGAGGTCTTCTTGGCCCAGAGGTCAAATAGTCTGCCTCGCGTTCCGAAGATCGTGCGTCTTTTTCTAGACTCTGTCATTGGGTTCATGATTGCAATTTTTTCGGAGTTATATGGGAGTTCGACACTAGAGCTACGGAGTTCGTGCTCTCTGCGATGCTCGCGACAAGCCTGTCTGTGAATAGACAACAAGCCATATGGGATAAACCACGATGAAATGAAATTAACTTGAAAATAGGCGCGGCCGAAGGATTTAACGCGCTCGCGTAAACCTAACTGGTGACCACGCTAGAGGTTTCGTTCTGCTTGGCGGTTATTTAGACTTAAAAGTTGATGCCATAGGTTGAATTGTACCTCATGGCATAGTGACGAAAAGTCATCCAGAAGGACGTGACGATCGTTGATCGTGACCTACGTGGCGAGCGAGATTGTCACCGGAGCGAACACACGTGATTGCGAAGGTGACAAGGGCATTGAGAATCATTCGAGTCGTGGCGGTTAGCGTGATCGGACGCCCCACGATGTAGAAGATGGTGATGGCCACGCAATGCGCCTTCCATGTTACTATGTGTGTAGATCTGTTAGATTGTGATTTCGTGTTGTATTTTGCTGTTCGCAAATGATTCAGTCTATAGTGTACACTAGATTCAGGTATAAATTGAAGAAATTCGCACGGGCGTTGTGTTTTAAACGAGGTATGAAGTTGAGAAGCGAGAGCAAGAAAGAGGTTACAAAACCTGCCACGGGAGTACTGAATGTATATCACACCCCTAAAAAGTTGCCACTCAATCAGAGAGAAAGATTGTCCATCAGGACTTATATGTGGGTATGCTGACATTCGATATTCGTCATTCCCTCTCTGTCATTCAAATGACATTTATGTCAAAAGGTTAATTGTCATTCACTCCCTGCAGTTGACTTCTCGCTCTTGACTTGGGGTCATAAAGTATCAATACCTCAGAAGTAGAGTGGGTTGGCCTGATGGCAACGGAAACTGGTAATAGGGAAAGTTAGCCCACACACACACAAATCAGTCCGGTGCACTTAATAGTAGTAACATCTGTTAGTAATAGTGCAACGTTTATGGAGTACGTTCGAGTTCAAGGCGAGTGAACAAATCGATTCTCTTCACGTTCATCATCATCATCATCATCATCATCATCATCATGATCATCATAATCATCATCATCATCATGTGTTATGTCGATAAGCGTGGACAGTCATAATTCGTCATCTCACTCGATCACCAGAGTCGTGGATCAGCTCTGTGTTCTTGACTCGACCGCAACACGTGGCCAAGCCATCGAGGTATTTACTTCTCTGCCTTCCCCTTGTTCTTTCCTTCTTAATCTTGTCAGTTGTCACCAAGTTTTCCACTATATTTATTCTCATAACGTGTCCAAAAATTAAGACTGCCTGCATCTAATTTCTCTAATCAGTTTACGGTTTTCGTTTGTTTCTTTTAGGGCTTTGCCAATGTTTGTTTTTTTTTTGTCCATGGTTGTCTTTACATTTCCTTTAGCAACCAAATTTTCAGCTTGTCTGCTCATTGTCCACGCTTCACATCCATACAAACGTATAGGTCCTGTGTAGCACTTCAACACTGTTTTCCTCGTAGCAATTGATATCTTTTTATTGGTCAGTATGTTTTCCATCTTGCAAAAGGCTACCTTCCCCATGGCGATTCTTGTTCTAATCTCTTCAAGGCGTCTCCCATCAGATTTTATGACTGTTCCGAAATAATTGTACTTTATTCACTTGTTTAAGAATATTCCCATTTACCCATATATTACATAGCGGTATTTCTTTCTTCCTAGTGACGACCACAATATGTGTCTTTTTACAATTTCTCTTGAATTTAACCCTATTTTTGAATAGAAAGGCTAAATTGTAAGCTTAAGTTTATAAACATTCTAAACAAGAACTATAAACATGTAAAGTGCATTAAAAATTAACGTGAAGGAATTTTTACACGCACTGGGTACAGGACGCTAGACCCATATTATATAAACCATCGACACACGGTGGATGGTGTAGCCTCTTGTACTTCCCAAGACATTTCCTAGTACCAGTTTTAGACTGGGCCGACCTGGTCAACCTTAAAAATTCGAATCTGCACAGAAACGAGTTGAACATTTGACCACAGGGCCGGCGACGAGCGTCAGGCCTTTATACTGCCAAGTCATTAACACTAACATTAAGTGGCATGTCTTTTGCTCAGAACGTCGCAATCAGCCGACGCTTATACACATTATGGCAATCAAAGCAAAGGGATCTGCTGCCAAATCGTCTTTGTCTGATTTTGAACTCCATGTGTCGAGATTGTGAAACTGTTTTCACTATCCCAAAACCACAAACACATACCTGATTTGTAAAAAAAAAAAAAAGAATCATAATAATCTTAAATTGTCCCGAAGCAATTTCCTGCAATAAGTCTCTGATGTGACAGCTCCATTACATTTGGTAAGCTGGAGAGCAAGAAAGACTAGGTGCCCAATCGTTCCCTCACTTTGCTCATGTTAATTCTTGGAATTAGATATACAATCCAGACTATACTATTGTCATTTGTGCTAACAAAACCAACACAAGCAGCTGAGCGTCAGTAATGACCGTTGCAAGTTAGTTAGCAGACGCTACAAAGACGAAGACTAATCACATTGCGATCACCATACAAGACAGGAAAGTCATTATTTCGACTGCTACCCGAATAACCCAAGAAAATGACTTCATAGTGTGCTCTGTAATAGGCTGTCTGTATCTGTTGCCACTTTCTTCATGTGCGTTTTTATATGAACAAATAAATACATAAACGAAAATCTAAACATGAAAACATTCACACAGTGTTATCATCTCATCTCATCTTATCTTGCTCGTCATGTACCTTGCGGTGTCGGGGTGAAACAAACAACGGGAGAGTTCCCGTTTATGGGCTTCATAAATCAAGATTCCCATGGGCTCACACAGTGTGCATATATAAATATACATTACAATGTTGGGACCAACACATTTTGGTAAGCATGAGTGCACAGAGAGTTAGGAAGCCAGTCTTTCCCTCTCCTAGTGAACGACGAGAGCTGGCATCGAACCTCCGACCAACGCGTTAATGCATTGCCAGTGTAATGTAATGTTACGTCACGTGCTCACGCCCTCACGCACACATACACACACCACACACACACACACAGACACCCCACACAAAAACACCACACACACAAACACCACACACACATTCTCAACACTACAATGTTTCAACAATCAGTGCATCGTCAGCGCTTTACAGTGACTGCATATTAAGCAATGGCAAACTACGGAACGTAAACTTGCCAGAAGATCACAACAGCATCAAATGCTGGTGTTGACTTCGACGTCCTGTGAAGGAGTGCAAATAACTCATACTCAGCAAAGAACACTAGCCTACCATACAGGAGGCTTAGGAGTGTTGGAGTTGGAGCTGACTTCCCCATTGCTTGTAAAACTTTAGCTAAAACACCCACCACCCAAGAACAAGTCTAACGATAAGGAAATATATATATATATATATATATATATATATATATATATATATATATATATATATATATATATATATATATATATATATATAATAAGTCAGCCCACCAAGAGGTAATAAGGATCTTCTAGAAGAGGTATGACGCACCTATACCGGTCAGTTGAACTAACATTTTGACTTCTCGTCTTTGACATTTTTTTTTTTTTTTGGGGGGGGGGGGGGCATATCCATTTTACAGGACATCGATGTCTTGGCAAATTTACGTACAGTAGTTTGCCATTGCTTTCTGAACCACCGTCCACATACCAATTCGGTAAAAACAGCACAACGCGGTATGCTGCCAAATCGCGCAGCTGTGTTTCAAACACAGGTAAGCGGGATTACAAATCGCGTCCATAACACCTTCGCCACCGAAACCAGCAATCTTTGACTTAGGGACATAAATTACAAGTACCTCGCGTGATGGAGAGGGGCAATAGTAATAGGGAAAGCTAATCCACACGCAATAATCAGTCCAATGCAGTAGCAGTAGTAGCACACGTATAGACTACGCAGGGGGTCAACGCCCCCCCCCCCCACTCCCTCCCTCCACCCCCAAGCAGAAACTGATGGCAGAAAATGGGAAGTAGGGGTGTGTCATATTAATGATCTAAAAATTGTTAAAATGGTAGCAAATATATTGTATTATATATAAAATTAAAGGACATTGCTCAAGGAACATGTTGGTATTGCTACTGTTGCTAAAATTTAGAAATATAATAATAATATTAGCAGATGTTGTAAAAAATAAATTGAAGACAGGGTTGACAAGTACGTGAAATTTCCACTTACCAAGATGCTACTGCTCCAACGCTGTTTATAATCCAATGAAACTTACTGAATTATGATAACTACACCACTTTGCTACACAAATATCACTAGAACGGCTCCATAACACCAATAAATCACAATAAAAACATCCTATTTTGAAGCGCATCATTGTCACATAAAATGGGAAATGTCGGAAAATCACGAGACAGGTTTTGACCGTTTTCTGCCGATAAACACAAAATGTACGCTATTTTTTTTATTTAGTTACAATTATTATTCTTTTAAATTTAATTATTTAAATACTCCTTAAATACTTTGTGATAGGCAAATCAAACTTTAGGGGCACAAGTGTGGCCCATTAGCTAATTCGACATGATGACAAACTTTCACAGTTAGCGGCTAACCAGCTAAGGTAGCAGGTTAGTTTTGTTTACATTCATAAATAATTAATTTTAACCGAACAAACACATTTAACATGTGCTATCAGTTTAGAATCGTTCACAGATTCCTTTAAATAAGAATAACTACAATCTAACATTGTTTAAAACTTTTATGTGATGTAAATAAGGCCGAAAATCAAGGGCCCATGCAATTCCTAAAACCGCGAGTAACTACAACTTTTTAAACACAACTTTAAACCACATCAACACGACTAATTCACCAAATTTCGATATCTCGTGGCCTGTGTGTAAATGAAAAGCCTTCTTTCGGCATAAAACTTCCTTTCAGGGTATTAAAATTGAGCAAGGGATCGCAAACGAAAGAAATAAACGAACTGCCAAGATCTTACCAATATATTGATGAAGGGGTCAAAAAGTTGAGACTGTTTGGCAATCGGTTGGCGGTTGGCATCAAATCAGTTAACTTCACTGTGAAGGAGTGGTCCTAATGTTATCTAAAGAGACAGAGAAAGCATTCGTAAAGTGAGTACTGTTGCATAGTTTAGAACCCCCCCCCCCCCCCACACACACACACACACACACACACGTGCACGCACGCACGCACGTACACGCACACACCATCCATCATGTGCTATACCGGAAAGCGTGGACGGTCTTGACTCGCCATTTCACTCGATCACCAGAGTCGTGGATCAGCTCAGTGTTCCTGTCTCGACCATTCCACATGGCCAAGCCACCCAGGTATTTACATCTCGGTCTTCCCCTTGGTCTGTTCCCTCGATCTTGCCAGTTGTCACCAAGTTCTCCAATTCATTTCTTCTCATAACATGTTCATAACATGCCTAAAATAATTGTTCTTCTTCTTTCGTTCGCTTGAAATATATCTATAACTGCAATGTTGTCTCTTGTATGAATCTAACAGTCTTTTTTAGTTCACTCAGCGGTCCATAGAGTTTATCTTCCACTGTTGTCTGTCTAGGCCAGAAGGCTCGCCTGGATATGTTGTAGTTTGGGCATTCCTGGAGTATGTGCTCTGCTGTCTGCGACACCAAACCACATGTTACCAATCTTGAATTTTGTATACATGTGGTTGCGTAATCTATTGTATTCTGTTCTGAGGCGCAGAATAATGAACTGTTCTGGTCTGTTCATAACGTGGTAGTCGTCTTGAGTAGGGTTTGGTGGCCTTCTGGCTGATTTGGTCATTCTTTCATTTGGTGGAATGTAATGGGCACATCAGGCTGTTCTTCTTTTGTTCCGTCCTTAGCCAATCGATCAGCTCTGTCGTTTCCGGGTACTCCAGTGAGATGGTATCCACTGTATGGTGACCTTATGCTGACTGCTAAGTTCGGAAAGTAGTGTCCTTAGAATTGGTAATTTCCCAGACAGGAGTGCCTCTATTATTGACTTTGCATCTGTCAATATCACCACAGGTTGTCTACCATGACAGATATTTTGTAATTTCTCTATTGCTATCTTGATTGCCTCAATTTCAGCATCATAGTTATACCAGTACTTTCCTGTTGGAACTCTGGCCGTGTCCCTAGTATTATTTGGGTATTCTATGTACACTCCCGCTACTCCATTTCTAACAGCATTTTGCGCTGACCCATCTCTGTAGACTCGGATCAAGAGACCCTGTGGGTATTCGTCATCAAGGAAGCTGAGAGTGGCTGTTCTGAGTTGTACATTGTTCTGATCTTCCTTGTCAAATATTCCTCTCACTTTTGTCTGGATTTGTAGCGATAGTCTATGTTCATCTTTCCATGGAGTTCGCTCTGGAATAGTTGTCAGGGGGATACCAACTGTGGGAAGATCGATGGTTTATCTGCAGAGTCCTTTGGCCTGGTGGATACAACTTCTTCTTTTCAACCGCCCCATAGCTAAGTTTTTCAAATCGGTTCTTCATAGGGTGGCCTGGCAAGCTGAGGAACTTGTCTGCTTGTATTATTGCTTTTGTATCTCTGCGTTCTCTCAGTGCTTGTGTCCTCCCCATTTTCTCCATTGCTACTATAAGAGATGCTTGCTTGCTTGCTTGTGTTCGTTGGCTTGAGCTCCAACGCGAAGACCTGTATGTCGGATGAAGGCATCCTGTTGTCCAACATCAGCGTGATGTCATACAGGACCTGAGGTCTGCGTGAGTATCCGTTGTCCCATGTCTGGCTTATTGGTGTGCAGACTGATGGTTCCTCGCCATACAGGCAGACACTCTCCGACTTTGGAGGAATCGGCGATCCTACTGACTTTAGCCAGGACCCCGAAGGGACCTGTTGCCCAGGACGCTCGACGAGGACACGTCAATAGGTCTTGGCCAGTATATAACCCGGCCCTGGTGCCTTGGAAACACCTCTGCTTCCCACTATAAGAATTGATCTCATCCCTGCTGTTATGACTCTGAGAGCTTGATTTTGCACCTTGTTCAGCTCATGTAGTGTGGTCTTTTATGCTGAACACCACGCAGTTGACCCGTATTCCATGTTTTGTTGTATGCTCTGTTGATAAACTTTGCTAAGTATTTTCCCACGGGCTCCCCATGTGGTTCCACGTAGCTTTCTCAGGATGGCTATTTTTCTTCTGGCTTTTGCTACAGCTTTGTTTATGTGTTTTCTCCATGTCAGCCTGTCATCAAATGTTACACCAAGGTATGTTGGTTCTTTATCTTCTTTTAGGACGCGTTCCATTTATCTGGATGATCCCTGGGTTTTGTTTCGGAGAAAGGGTAAATAGAGTGGTGCTGCACTTGTCAGTGTTTATGCTGACACACCATCTATCCGCCCATGCAATAAATGTATCTACAGATCTCTGTAGCAATATGGTGGCCACTGATGGATGTTCATTTGTGCTCCACAAAACCAGGTCATCAGCGTACATTGCCGCTTTAATTCCAACGGGTAGTATAACAGTGTAACTGTTATAGTGATTATACAGTTTCTCAGTTTCTTCATAAGACCTTCTTTCCGGACTTTGTCAAAGGCTTTCTTCAGATCTATCCATGCCACATGTATCAGCTTCTTCTCTTGGAATGCATCCTCAACTTCTTGAGAGGGGTAGGTTGTCTTATCTTCCGTAGAGTAGCACTGCCTAAAGCCAGCGTGCTGTGGCACAATGATGTTTTTACTTTCAGTGTACCACTGTAGCCTGTGATTGATAATGCGCCCCATTGTTTTGCAGAGACAACTAGTGAGGCTAATTGGTCTTTAGCTGGAGGCAATGGAACTGTCTTTCCCAGATTTTAAGAAATGTATCATGATTGCTTCTCTCCAGGCTTGTGGAACACTGCCTAAGTTCCAGGTGTTATTGAAGATCTGTAACAGCTTTGCTTTGGCCTCTGTTCCTAGGTTTCTGATCATTTCATTTGAGATACCATCAACTCCTGGTGACTTTTTCATTTTCAGTTTTCAAATTGCTAGCTCCAATTCACTTATTGTGATAGGTGCCTCCATAACCCCTTTTAAAATAAAGTTTGTTCGTTCGTTCGTTCGTTCGTTCATGTACTATATCCTTCTGTCCTGTATGTTGCCATTTCTCTCGAATCTCTTGTTGTTTCTCTGGACTAATTTCGATATTGTTATCTTGTGCGAATGAGTCCGCAAAATGGTCAGCTGCTTGCTTTCCTGTTAAGATGTTTCCGTCTTTATGTAGTGCAATTTTTGAGTTTCTCCCTGTGCCCTCATCGTTAAGCTGATTTATTAGCTTCCACAACTTCCTTGTGTCTCTTTCAAAGTTCAGTGACTCTGTTTTCTCCTGCCAGCTTTTCCGTCTAGCCTGCAGCTGGGCCCTTTGAAATTTGGCTTTTACATGCTGGTATCTATTGTGGTGCTTTTGGCAGGGGTTGGCTTCTGCTTGCCTTCTGCACACTTCCACATCATTATGCAACTGTTCTAGTTCACTATTCAAGTAGGGTTTATAATATTTACGGGCTCCTCTTGGTACTGTTTCTCGTGCTGAATGTAGTATGTATTTCCCAAACTCTTCAACTACTTTATTTATGTCCCTCTCAGTGTTCAGATTTCTAACCAGTATGCTGGTGCGAAGCTTGTACATTGCCCAGTCTGCTTTCTTGTAGTTCCACCTCGAGAGAGTGCTGCTTTCACTTACAAGCTCGTTTTCTACAGTTAGAAAGACTGGCCGATGGTCACTGCCACCTAGCTGTTTCCCAACAATTCTTTTAATGTTCCACTCCAGGTCTGGTGAATTAAAAACCAGGTCAGGTGTAGTTGTAGTGTGCCATGATCTCGAGTAGAAGGTATGTGGGTCAGACGGTTTGTTAATCAAGATGAATCTATTCTCATCTTGCCAGTCTTCCAGTCTCTCGCTTCTCTGGTCCAGCTGCTCTGCGAGTGGCTGTTAAAATCGCCACACACAATCAAGTTTCCGTTTAATGGTAGTATGTCCATTGCCTGTGGGCTCTGTCATTTGGACAGTAATAATTGATCAGGTGAAGGTCTGTATTGTCTGTCTTAAGTTTAAGTGCCTGATACTCAGCCCCTTCCATGTAAACTTCAATTTGGGAAGCAGGGATGCTATTTTTTACAAGGGTCAGTCAGTATCCCACTCTTTCGCCTGTCCTTTCGGTCAGATCGGTAACACTGGTAGCCTCTGATTTTGAAGGCTATATTTTTGTTGAGGTGTGTTTCTTGCAAGAAACATACGCTTACATTTTTTTGGGCCAAGATGTTTTCTAGTTCTATTCTTTTCTTGTTGACACCCTCTGCATTCCAGCGCATTATTTTAAGTCTGTGTGTGGTACTGCCAGACGCTTTATTGTAGTAGTGGTTAGACCGTTACGAGGCATAGGGCCCGGCTCTGCACCTGCCTGGGGGTCCAAGGCAGGGCGAGCACCATAACATATAGCAGTAGTCGACATATTTCATTACGCGTAGTTGCGTGGCAGCCTGATTTCTGTGGTGCGCCTCCTGGCTGGCTGCCTACGTCTTCAGCACCTATCTTTTACAAGAGCAGACTATGGTCTTACTCTACACGAACTTCTGAATAAACATAATAAAATTACTGTGTCTGTCTACGTCTAATTTCTCTAATCAATTTACGATGTTCATTTGTTTCTTGAAGGACTTGGTAATTGGTTTTTCTGTCTGTCCATGGCATCCTCTGTATTCTCCTAAGAAACCAAATTTCCAAGCCATCAGATCATTGTCCAAGCTTCACATCCATACAAATGTACAGGCTCTATGTAGCACCTCAACACTCTTTTTCTCGTTTCAATTGACTTCTTTTTATAGGTTAGTATGTTTTTCATCGTGCTAAAGGTTACTATCATATTGCTAAAGGTTACTTTCCATGGCGATTCTTGCTCTAATCTCTTCAAGTCATCTCCCATCGGATGTTATGACTGTTCCGAGATAATTGTACCGATTCACGTGTTGAAGAATATTCCCATTTACTTGTATATTACATTGTGGTATTTCATTCTTCCTACCGATGACCATAATCTGTGTATTTTTATAATTTAATTATAACCCTAGTTGTTTCCTGTGTGCAACAACCGCATCTACTAATTGTTGCAGATCCTGCTCATTGTCCACACACACAGACACACACGCACACACACACACACCCGCACACACCCACACACACACACACACACATACACACACACACACAACATAAAAGAATGTCACTATGAACGTGATCCACTGTTAAGAACCAGAAAATGATAGATATGAACTAGTTAAGAAGAAAATGTAGATGACAGTTCAAAATACTATAGATAATTTACGAAATTATATTATCATCAATTGATGGATGACCTGAATGCCAAGATCGGATTGGATAACAAGCGTTATGAAGAGATCGAGGGAAAACACGAACTAGGGTTTATGAACGAAAATTGAGAATTATTCACCCATTCTTGTTCAGGAGATCAATATATAATATGCGGAAGTGTTTTTCTGCATAAAATAATACATAAAGCAACGTTAATATAATCAGACCACAAAACAGGAAATCACATCAGCCATCTCTACATTTTCAAGCAGTATAGATCATCTGTAGTGAACGTAAACGTTGTTGGTTGTTCAGAAAAGACTTCAGATCACTATCTCCGATTAGTAAAATTAAGTTGAGACTTCAGAGATAGAAGCTAATATAAATATGGAAATCAGTATTATGTAGGATGTCTCAGAAATCAGGAAACTAAGGAACAATCATAACGTCAAATGGAAGATGAGTGACAGAGAGAAACATCAGAATAGGCCAAGCGAAAACTACGTTTTTCGGAACATTAACAGCAATAAGCCACTGTCGCTGAATGTCAGACAGCTGGTAAGTACTGAAATCTTCTATAAAACCCGCTATGCTATATGAGACTAAATTGAGGTAGATAAACGAACAGATTTGAGAGAGCTGAGAGTCCTATGCCTTGGACTGGCGGAATAACCTACACAGGATGGCTGGAAACGTCTAATAAAAGTAGCGCAATCACCATCAACATGTGCCATGCCTATAAATTAAAATCACCATCGACACGTGCCATGCCGATAAGCTTGGGCTGTCATTTTGCACCAAATTAACAGGATCACTAGAGCGTGGATCAGTTCTGTGTTCTTGTCTCGACCATACCACGTGGCCAAGCCATCCATATATTTACTTCTCTACTCTCTTCTTGTTCCTTTACCCTCAATCTTGCCAGTTGTCACCAAGTTCTCTAGTTTATTTCTTCTCACAACGTGTCCAAAACGGTTTGACTATCTACGTCTAATATCTAATCAGTTTACGGCTTTAATCTGCTTTTTGTAGGACTTGCTTATGTGTTTTTCTGTTCGCCCATGGTATTCTTTGCATTTTTCTCAGAAACCAAATCTCCACATCTATTCGGTGCTTTTTTTCCAGCTGGTATGCTCATTGTCCACCTTTCACATTCATACACAATGTAGATTCTATGCCGCACTTCAACATTCAGTTTTATCGTTGAAATTGACATATTTTTATTGTTCAGTGTCTTTTCCCTCTTGCATTACATACCAGTGTCAGAAGGAGACAGTGTTCTTTGGTCATGTGATGAGTGGAGAGGCTGGAAGGTTCGGCATTAGCAGAGGCAAGGACAGGCCGAGAGAAATTTTGCTGCAGTGTTGGCAGGGAGGACTATCTTCCACAGAAAATATCAAGAGCACCAGGGACCGAATTTTGTGGAGATGCTGACGCATACGTCAGTTGGCAGAGCACTTGATGATCAGATGTTTACTTGCAGACTTATGCATGCTTACATATAGACATATGCATGCTTAACTACAGACATATGCATGATTACTTACAGACATATGCATGCTTCCATACAGACATATGCATACTTACACAGAAACATCTGAATGCTTATATATAAACACCTGCATGCTTATGTGACAGTGAAAAAGCGACGTATCTTGGTTTGGCCTGCTTTAAAATAAAAATCTGGACAACACCGGAAACACCAATTGTAACAAAGCAACTTGTGGATTGCCGTGTCACAAACCTTTGAGAACAAAGTTTTAAGACGCATCTTTAGACCCATTAGGGATACACAAAGTGGAGAGTGGAAAAGAAGAAGTAACAAAGACATTTATTATATGTTTAAGTCCTCGTTAATCACTGGTATCATGTAGGCTAATAGACTACAATGGCTGGGGCATATAGAAAGAATGGAAGATAATAGGGAAACAAAATTCGCTTACAATCAGGAAATAAATGACCGTAGTCCCCGAGGTAGACCAAGAGGACGGTGGAAAGATAATATACATGCAGACCTACATGCACTTGGAATCAACAACTGGCAAGAGAAGGTCAACCAGAGAGACGAATGGAGACGGATTGTATCTGCAGCAGAGAACCTCAATGGCTCGGAACGCTGAAGAAGAAGAAGAAGAAGAAGAAGAAGAAGAAGAAGAAGAAGAAGAAGAAGAAGAAGAAGAAGAAGAAGAAGAAGAAGAAGAAGAAGAAGAAGAAGAAGAAGAAGAAGAAGAAGAAGAAGAAGAAGAAGAAGAAGAAGAAGAAGAAGAAGAAGAAGAAGAAGAAGAAGAAGAAGAAGAAGAAGAAGAAGAAGAAGAAGAAGAAGAAGAAGAAGAAGAAGAAGAAGAAGAAGAAGAAGAAGAAGAAGAAGAAGAAGAAGAAGAAAAAGAAGAAAAAGAAGAAGAAGAAGAAGAAGAAGAAGAAGAAGAATAAGAAGAAGAAGAAGAAGAAGAAGAAGAAGAAGAAGAAGAAGAAGAAGAAGAAGAAGAAGAAGAAGAAGAAGAAGAAGAAGAAGAAGAAGAAGAAGAAGAAGAAGAAGAAGACCTTGTTAATAGGAACAAAAGTGCTGTTCTGTTGTACTGAGATGTGGGAACATTTCCCTGAGCTGATCTGTGGTCAACTAATGCCTTTGTAACACCGTAAGTTTTAACTGATTAAGTTGAAAATAAACAATTAATATAATCACATTCTAAAGCGAAGCGCGGCCTAGGTTACCGGCATGAGTGGACACAATTGTTAGGCTAGATGGTAGGTACATAGAAATATAAATAGATAATATAAATAGATAATATAAATAAACATTACTGAAATGGGCTGTTCTTCAGATTGATTTAGCATCCCTGGCGCTAATGACACATAGTAATTATTCAGACCTAATTGTGTTTATTTTCAGAGGCTAAATTATTATGAGTCTGGAGATATGTTTTTGTGAGAGCAGTGCAAACGTGGGTAGTAGAAGTTATTAGGGAAATCCACTGTGGCCGTAGTAATTACAATTAGGGTTTTAGGTGTTATAATATCAGGCATTGCTATTATTTAATGAATTCAGCATGATTATTATAGTGACATGGAGATGACAATGGCTATGAGATAAGCGGCATGTAGTGATTAACGTAAACACATTTGAACTGTGCAGTTAATGAAAGGCAAAGTACACTACTGTATAGTTAAACTGGAGGCTAATCAGCAATCAGGCATGGTGATGCGAAGTTTGAAGAATATGTCATTAGTGGTGATCAAATAATGTAGAGACTGATGTCATGTCATGCCAGCCATTTTGGCATACGATTATTATATTGGGAATGTATTTTACACGATAATCCTATGACAATAATGTGTTACTGGCTAAATAGACATCTGAGAGATTCACCAATATATACAATGTATGGGGTCATAAATTATAGTTAATGAAAAGACTGACATGGTGCCACGATGGGCATAATATTGAATGTTTGTTATTAATTGTTGAGTATGAACACTCCTGAGCAATAGTGAGTGGGGAAAATAACCATGATCATGTGTGTAATATTTATAACATGCGTAAAGCAGAGAAGAGGACTTACATGTTATATGTGGCAATGATGCAGTATAGGCAACCATGGTTTGGGAGAGCGAAACGAAATAGGATACAGACTTGTAGATTGGGCAAAAGAACAAGAAATTGTTTTCGGAAACACCTGGTTTAAACAACATCCTAGACCATTATGGACATGGAGGAGTCCATACAGCATGATTAAAAACCAGATATATTACATCCTGATTAGTACAAGGTTTCGAAATGCGCTAACAGTGGTAAAAGCAGTTTCCAAATGAAGACTGTTACAGTGATCACAGATTAATTACATGCACACTGAGGGTAAAGTTAAAGAAGTATACAACCGGAAAAAAACTAAATATTATGTGTACAAATTGAGAACTGACAAAGAAATACAAGATAATTTTAACATGGAAGTAAAGAACAAATTGTATATATTGTCTGATCTAGAGATCCTATTTCAAGATGTGGATGATCAATGGGAAATGTTGAAGAATTTAATCAGTTTAGCTGCAGAAAAAACTATTCAAAATTAAAGAAAGTGGGTCGTCAGACATGGATGACTGAAGAAATTTTACAGCTAAAGGAAACAAGAAGACAGAACAAAAATAATTCTGCCAAATATAAAGAAATTCGCAGAAAAGTCAGAACATTATGTAAGGAGGCAAAGGAAGCAAGGTTGGAGAAAAATTGAACAGGACCTGCAAAATTTAGTAGATGCGGTTGTTGCACACAGTGAACAACTAGGGTTAGAATTAAATTGTAAAAGACACAGATTATGGTCGTCAGTAAGAAGTAAGAAATACCACAATGTAATATACAAGTAAATGGGCGTATTCTTAAACACGTGAATTGGTACAGCTATCTCGGAACAGTCACAACATCTGATGGGAGATGCCTTTTAGAGATTATAACAAGAATTGCCATGGCGAAGGTAGCCTTTTGCAAGATGAAATACATACTAAAAAGAGTGTTGAAGTGCTACATAGAACCTGTACTTTTATATGGATGTGAAGCTTAATCACAGAGTCTGCCACAAACTGACATACGTATGCAAAAATATAGTCTTATTTAATCATGTGAACGAACTTTCATACATGAACAGTGTCTTCCGTTCACATGTTTATTAGCTGTAATCGTTAAGTTCTGTCCCTAAGCTCCACATCGGTGATTCTGTCCCTAAGCTCCTTGGCGAAGTGGTCAAGCCGTTTGACTCGGGCTCCGAAGGTTGTGGGTTCGATTGCGGGCCGCGTCTTTCGATTCACGAGTTAAACTTTTCGAAGACTCCTGTGGGTCGTCGCTAGAGCTACGGAGTTCGTGCTTTATGCGACGCTTTCCGCGCTGCCGAAAGAGACCGAGCCATATGGGATAAACACCCGGTGCAATGAAGTCGACCCTGTCGACTTTTAAGCGACTTTAAGCGACATGAACAGTAAATTAAATGACTGCCAGGCAGACAGAAAAAAAAAAAAAGATAGACGGATACATGAATGGAAAGCTACGTGAATACATAAAATGCCTGCTTAGACAAATGACGATATTTTGAACATACAAGGAAATACAATCATACAGACATTCTCTTTGACAGACGTAAATACAATCATACAGACATTTTCTTTGACAGGCGTAACTGAATAGCTATTCACTAACAGACGCATTGACAAGCAGACATACGGATACATCGGAAAATGAAAGAATCATTCAGCATTAACCTAACGCCAATTTTCTCTTACCAGCAGATCACACCTCTAAGACTGAGCATATATTTGACATTCAGACACCTCATTTTCCCCCCAACACGCGCACGACAACTAGCAAATAAAGACAACCACTACGAACACGCACAGTTCGGTGAGCAAATAAAGGGGACACTCCATACTATTCAACCCGCCTGTCTGAAGACATTGGCAATTTATTTTAACCATTTCGCGCTTATTTGCTTTAGAGCTGCATTTTTAACCCGACTTACGCTTCATGAGATGTCTGGGAATTCTCAATGACTGACAATGTTGACAATATTGCACATCATACAAGGACCATATTCTGCTTTTTGTCTCGTTTGTGGCTGTCCTCAAAATGGCAGGGTTTTTAAAGGGGTATGTGAAACTTAGAAAGCGATGGCGAACTGCTGAACGTAAACGTGCTAAGAAATCATAAACTGCCACAAAATGCTAGAGCTGACTGCGACGTCCTGTAAAAGATAAGCAAATAACTTGTATGTGAAACTCACAAACTGCAGACACGACATCGACTATATCTGTAATAACGAGATCATCTCTACATGACATACACGTGTACAAAGGTGTAGTTGTGGATTCAGTTCACATTTTACTAATGAGTAAATTTAGGTTGAAACTCGAGAAATAAATGGCGTCTTATCAACACGGAAATAATTACAATGTGAGAAATCTCATACACCATGGAATTAAGAAATGATCTGTGGTCACAGTTTGTAATAAGTACCAGATTCTGCAATAGTTAGTAGATATTGCGAGAAAGAAAGACTGCCTGCAGCAGCGAATCGTATAGAAGTTTCTAGAATCAAGAAACCAACACATAAAGCATAGAAAATGCAGGATATCTTTACAAAATGCAAGCCAGGAAACATAACAAAGCAGATATTAATATAAATAATATAAATATTAGCAACATCAGACATATTAAAGTCAGGTTCCATAGAAATACACAGAAGCTAGTAAAGTTGTTATCTATGATAAAAGATAATATTTAAATGGCTTTACAATATAAGCAGAAATAGCTACAGTGATTTGAAACCACCGAGATCATTGACAGCATTACAAGGAAAACATTATCAAAATATAATCAATCAAGTCGGTTGATCAAATATGGACATAAAAGAGTTCTCCCCACAATATAGATCAAATTAATTGTGGTGTAATGACGGAGAGTATCTCTCACTTGACGTTAAGCGAGGTAACAACAACACACAGATACTGCTACAAACAGACTTGAAAGGATAGGCAGTCGATAGTAGAAGTTTATAACTATATTGCTTTTGACATATTAGCCATATGTGTATACAATAATGGCTATCTTAATATAACAATAGTTTCTACTATTATGTGTATTATATGATAATGAGCATGATTTTCAAGAATTGTGTTGTTCTTTGCTTCATATTATTAGTAAGTTAGCTGGGGAACATTACATTATATGGACAAATTCCACCAACACTTTACACTACTTTATGCCCACGGTGAGTGGCGACGTGACAGACTCCACTGATTGATTAATGTCAGCTAATCAGTTCGAAATATCCCACTACCTCACATGGGAAAGGAAGTTTCATCATCATCACCATGTGCAGTGTCGATAAGCGTGGGCGGTCATGTTTTGCCATCTCACTCGATCACCAGAGTCGTGGATCAGCTCAGTGTTCTCGTTTCGACCATACAACGTGGCCATACGATTCAGATATTCACTTCTCTGCCCTCCCCTTGTTCTCTTCCCTTCGATCTTGCCAGTTGTCACCAAGTTCTCCAATTTATTTCTTCTCATAACATGACCAACAAATAGTTACTGCCTATGTCTAATTTCTCTTATCAGTTTACGGTTTTAATTTGTTTCTTGTGGGACTTGCTAATTGGTTTTTCTGTCTGTCCATGGTATTCTTTGCATTCCCTCAGAATAAACATTTCTACAGTCATCAGATGTTTTTCAGCTTGTCTGTTCATTTTCCACGCTTCACATCCATACAAAAGCACAGATACTATGTAGCACCTGAACATTCTTTTCCTCTTTGCAAATTACATCTTTTTATGTTTTTTTTAACTAGCAAAAGGCTGCCTTCGCCATGGCGAGAGTTTAAAGCATAGTCACTTTTGAATCTGCCCGCTACAGAGACACATCGGTGGTCTCAAGCGCCTTCTTGCCAGTGTGTCTAGTTATCATATCTTATATTAATTCAACGTGTGGTATTGCCTTGATGGACAGCGTGTGTGGTAAAGGAAACTTTTGTTTTCTTATTATGATCTCTCAGGTTCACTTTCATTGTGATTTTCGTATTTTAGATACATCATATAAGGGTGAAAAACATAGATAGATTAGAAATAATTATTGGCTTCAGGCTGCCACCTTTTATTATTTGTATTAACTGATTCAGGACCAAACATATTGCTAAATCAAATGAAGAAGTATAGGGTGTATTTTTAATGACTGTGAGGTTTTTGAAAATTTTACCGTTCCAAGTTTTGTATTTACCTTCTGTGAACTCATGCAACATAAAGGGTAAATACAAAACATGGAACGGCAATATTTTCAAACACCCCACAGTCATAAAAAATACACCCTGTAATATAATGGAAATTTCCATTAAAAATTTAAATTGTAGAAGATATTGTAATCCGAAAGACATAACATGACTTTAGTATGGTGATATAAAGCCCTTCTATGGAAGTTCAAATTTGTCGAATATTAAATATAAATGTTATAGACGGGCTCTAAGAATATCTTGGATACAGAAATAACAATTGCATCCAAACGACAAGAGCTGAATATTGAAGAACGCTGGCTAATAAAGACGATACAACAAAGAAAATTGAAATATTTTGGTCACTTGAAAGTTTGCAGAGAACAATAATGGAGGGAGATACGCCTGGGAAGAGAGGAAGAGAAAGGCCAAAAAGAAGATGGATGCAGGATGTGGCGGATGATCTCCAGATGGGTGTATCAGACGCGGGACATCTTGCTTGTGATCCAGAAGTTTTCCGGAAGTTTGTTATGGGAGCGAGGTTCTGCAAAGGACATGCTACTGAATGAATGAATTATCATTCAGTACTGGATCAATACCATGGACAGACAGAAAAACCAATGAACAAGTCCTTCAAGATACAAATGAAGATCGTAAACTGATTAGAGTCATTAGACGTAGACGGTCAAAATATTTTGGGCATGTTATGAGAAGAAATGACTTGGAGAACTTGGTGGCGACTGGCAAGATCGAAGGGAAGAGACCAAGGGGAAGACCGAGAAGTAAATACCTGGATGGCTTGGCCACGTGGCATGGTAGAGACAGACGCACGGAGCTGATCCACGACTCTGGTGGTCGAGTGAGATGGCAGATCATGACCGCCCTCGCTTGTTGGCATGGCACATGATGGATGGATGGTTGGATGGATGGATGGATGGATGGATGGACTGGATCAGTTTACCGACCTGGGTATAAAATGATCAATTCAAACACAAACTAGGACGCCTCTGGGCTCGGGTTATGTTATGTGTTACTCCCTTTTCTAGTTTATCAATTAAAGAAATGTAATAAGCCCAGTGTCAAGTAAATCATTTGATAACGCAAGGAGCAGCAAAACCTTGGGAGCAATGGGCATTTCCCTGAGGTATAATTGCCCTTTTAAATCCAATCAGTTTAGTGATAAATCTTTCAGATATGGTTTAACGCTGATGAAGGCTTAGCCGGTATCAACGCATAACTAGGAGAGAGAGAGAGAGAGAGAGAGAGAGAGAGAGAGAGAGAGAGAGAGAGAGAGAGGGGGGGGAGAGAGAGAGAGAGTGAGAGAGAGGGGGGAGAGAGAGAATGAGAGAGAGAGAGAGAGAGAGGGTAGATATGGAGAGAGAGAGAGAGAGGGAGAGAGAGAGAGAGAGAGAGAGAGGGGGGGTAGAGAGGGAGAGAGACAGAAAATTCCTGGAGCACGGCTTATGCAGGGCTTTGTTTTTAAGTCCACCCTTGATGTCAAGAGCCATGTAACATCACACAACACGTAAAAACAATCTAATTTAAGTTCACACGAGCAGAGGCTTGCTCGCGAAGCAGACGTTTCCGAACCACCACTCTTGTCAGTCTAAATCAGTGTTTCCCAACCTTTTTTGTGCTATGCCCCACCTAAGCCTTTCTAAAATTCTTATGCCCCCCCCCCCCCAAAAAAAAAATATAAATAATTTTTAATATTCAAAAATTGAAATGTTCACTAAAGAAACTTGAATGATAGGTTTTAGGAAGAAATCACTAGGAAATTAGTGAGCTAACACAAACAATAAGTAAATTTTCAAAACATATAATGGAGAACTGAAATTCAAGTACAAAATAATTTTAATGAAAGATTTTTCTATATTAATTTCTTGATGTTTGCTGCAAAGAGATTTTATGTCAGGTTCCAATTTAGTTAACTTGTCTCAAGTCTCCCCGTTTTGTTATATCCAGCCGATTTTTTTTTTAAAGCAGCAAATCATTTATGGCACTAACTCCCCATTCAGCTAAATATGAAGATGGAAACAGTGACAATCGTTCTCTTGCACATTTGGTTGCATTTGGATATTTGATTTCGGTTTCCTCACAAAGTCATGCCATCGCTCCATTTATATTAAATAAAGTTTTAATTGACTCATCATTTTGCATTTCTGCGAGTTGTTCTTGATACTGCATATTTGAAATATCAGACAAATCCACTAACATTGGCTGCATCATCCAAGATGGGAAATCAATTTGTTTCACATCAGAAAATCTTTCTTTTAAATTAGCCGATACAATTTTCAGATGATCGACAATAGCATATATAGCGGTATCAGTCACTTCACATTTTTGGAGCCAATGAAACTTTTCAAAATTTTTTGTAAATATATGTCTGACATAATTCAATAAAGGTAATGAAACCAAGTGTCTTCGCTTTTTGCATCGACAAGAGTTTTATTTGTTCCTTGAAGTTGTTTATTTAATATATTTAGTTTTTCAAAGATATCGGCTAAATAACTCACAAATGCCTTACCATCGACCGTTAACAGATTTTTCATTTCAGGTTTGTCGCTTAAAAAATCGCTAAAAGTATCAAATAGTTCCATACATCTTTTCAAGCAGCTCCCTTTCGACAGCCATCTTACTTCAGTGTGAAGTATAAGTCTCACGTGGTCTTCATTTTGTTCTTCACAAAATAACTTGAAGAGTCGTTCACATTTGGCACTAGCTTTAATAGCATTGATGCACTTTATAACTAAATTTAGTACTTCATTTAGAACAGGCGAAATGCTTTTAGCTACCAGGTTTTCCCTGTGAATAACACAATGCACAAGAAGCATTTCTGGATTCTCATCTGTCATCAATATTAAGCAACAATTGGAGCACCATCTGCAGCACAAGATGTTATATTTTTTATTGGTGTATTATTGGTATCTAAGTAATTTTTTTTTAGCTTACTATATATATTTTTGGAGGTAATGGTGCTTTCTAATGATTTACAGAACAACATTTCTTCAGCAAAATCACCTTTATCAATATATCTTATGTAAGTTATAAGTACGGCCTCTCTGTCTCTCAAAGTTGATTCATCCATTTGCACTGAGAATTTTCTTGTTTTCAGCTTTTCAACAATTTGTATTTCAATATCCTCACTCATTTCGTCTATTCTTCTGCTAACAGTATTGTTACTTATTGGCATAGTTTTAACGTCTTTGTCATCTTTTTCCAGAACCGTTTTAAGAAATGCTGATATTGACGGTTTGATTAAACTCTTCCCTATAGTATGACTTTTCCCAGATTTAGCGATAAGTAATGAAATTTGATAACTAGCCTCAATAGTACGATTGATAGTTGCATTATGAGCAGTAAATAGAGACTTTAATGTTACTCTTTTTTCAAAAGTTTTCTTTAAAGTTTGAAAGTAATTCAAATCTGAATTAATATGAGCATTATGTTTCGCCTTCAAATGTGCCTCAAGACGACCTCGTTTCATTGATTCGTTGGTCAAGCATTGTTGGCATAAATGACAAAAAGGTGACCGTTCATCGTGGACAGCGGGTATGAAACCAAATTTTAAATATTCCTCCGAATACTGTCGAACTTTTTTCTTGCTTGCACCACTCATTTCACTATATGCTTAAAGAAATACACATAAGATCAATTAAAAACTTTAAGAAAAAATATGAACTGGAGTAAACGTAGACTAAAAATGCATATTTAAATATGTTTGACATATTTATCCCACCGCAAAAAAAAAAAAAAAAAAAAAACATACTTTTTCATTTGACAAATTTTTCTGGAAAATGATGCTTCTAAAATTGAAATTAATACAGGATCTCTGGATCCGAGTCTACACAGATGGGTCAGCACAAAATGCTTTCGAAATGGAGGAGCCGGAGTGTACATAGAATACCCAAATAATACTAGGGACACGGCCAGATTTCCAACAGGAAAGTACTGCCGTAACTAAGATGCTGAAATTGAGGCAATCAAGATAGCAACAGAGAAATTACAAAATATCAGCCATGGTACACAACCTGTGGTGATATTTACAGATGCAAAATCAGTAATAGAGGCGCTCCTGTCTGGGAAATTGCCAGTTCTAAGTACTCAAGACGACTACCACGTTATGGACAGACCAGAACAGGTCATTATTCCGCGCCTCAGAACAGGACACAATAGATTAGGCAACCACATGTATACAAAATTCAAGATTGGTGACTCAGCCATGTGCACATGTAGTTTGGCGTCGCAGACAGCAGAGTACATACTCCAGGACTGCCAAAACTACAAGATATCCAGGCGAACCTTCTGGTCTAGAGAGACAACTGTGGAAGATAAACTCTGTGGACCGCTGAGTGAACTAAAAGAAGACTGTTAGATTCATTCAAGAGACAACATTGCAGTTATAGATATATTTCATGCGAAGAAGAAGAAAAAGAAATTAATAAAAATTACCAATTGAATTTACATATCAGTTATATATCACTTATATTTATACAATGTATATATTTTTTTAAACAACGAGGCTTTTACAACAATTTAACGCGCGCGTATTTTAAATTAACATCAACGGTGAATGCTGAGCGTTACACTGCAGAAACTGAGATCCCGGCACAACACTTTTCGCGGCATTCAGAACAAATAGCGCGAAATGCTTAGTGCCGGGCCAGTATAACCACAAGTTTAACTCTTAACGTCTAACAGTGAAATCACGGCTACTAACATGGCGGACAGAAGTTACTTATACTGAACGTTTACCCAGCTCGAGTAGCGACTGAGAGTCACCATACGGTTAACTTAAACTCTAGACGAGTCCATTTTCGAATTGCCCCCCTTAACAATCGAATTGCCCCCCTGAACAATCGAATTGCCCCCCTGTGGGGCGTGGGCCCCACGTTGGGAAACACTGGTCTAAATGGTCTCAGGTTACGTAAGTAATGTATCATCACCGGTTCTTAAGTTGCTTTAATAGTGAAACCCCAACTGACTTTTTCGTATCATTCCAGTAATTGTTATGAGCAAAAGACTGAACAGAGAATGAGCACGACCTGTTGCCATGTGGGGCTTGACACGTGGTTTACTTATTTTGGTCATTCTCACATCATACTTTAAGAGGTCATGCTGAGAGACATATTAAAATAAGTATTACAGAACGTTTACTAAACTGCATTCGAATTGTATATCAGTTTGGGACCCTGAGTCCACCAGCACCTAAGAACAATCGTCAGTCAACGGAGGAAAATTGCCATCCCCACTTGGACCTCCCCCATCATCAGGTCATGTTTTTGTTTTTTAAATTCAGATTGGTTCCACCATTTTTAAAAAAGGTTAGTTGCATATTCTTTCCATGACGTCGCAGTCAACCCCAGCATGAGTGAGTAACGTAACCTGCGATTCTCGACGAGTTGGTAACTTACGGGGTATGTGAGCGGGCCGCTCAAAAAGTAATGGCAAACTACTGAGCGTAATCTTGCCTAGTACATCAGCAGCAGATGAACAATTTTGATGTTGACTGCAACGTCCTGTAAGGGATATGCAACAACAACCACACACACAAAAACAACTAGTCCTAGTGATTTAGATATTGTATACGACATACTGCAGTCTCCGTGGCAAAAGTCTTACGGACGCGATTCGTAAGCCAGCTTACCCGTGTTCGAAACACAGCGGCGACCGATTTGGCAGTAGACCGCGCTGCGCTTGGTTTTAACGAATTGGTATGTGAGCCGGTCGTTCAGAAAGCAATGGCAAACTACTGAACGTAAACTTGCCAAGACATCAACAACAGCAAAAAATGCTGGTGTTGATAGTAATGTCCTGTAAAAAGAGATATGCAAAAACAAATGACATATTACATAACTGAATGCGTATTCAGAATTGAGTACACTATAATTAAAAACATTCTGCATCTATTATTATGACTGTAATTTTCGTAGTAAGTGGTTTCATTACAAGATTGCTTATTTGCTAAACCAAAAATAAAATTGTAGTATTCACTTTCTTCTAATAAATGTTTACTGTAGTTCAGGATTGTGATGTTAACCATCAGACATTAGTTAGGGAATGAAAGTTGTGTACGTGTCTCTGTTCTTTGTCTATCTAGTTGTATGACAGAGCACTGGGGGAATTTGCTTTCATTGTTTACCTCAGAGAATAGATTGCCTGGATAAACAGTACTGTTATAATTAAACTTTGACAGTACAAAGTCTATATTTCCAGGCTGTGTTCCAAAGTAAGGACTAGTTAATTTTCTGTGCGGGTGTGTCGGCAATTTTGGAAAACCACGCTACGTAAACACGTGGGCTTAATACATTTTTCGGAACTTCTGAATAGAGCAGTCCCGAAAGACTCCCCAGGAGCTATTCAAACAAATATAAACATTTCAACTGAATTACTCAACGATTATTTTAGCCAAGACTGGGAGGCCGAAGACAAACCAGCAGACTGGAGAGAAGGATATCTGTTGAAGATGTCAAGGAAAGAGGACCTGATTGAGGGTGGGGGGAGGGGGTTGCGCGACCGCGTGACCGTTAAATGGGAACAATGTTATTGCCAGTGGCCGGGGATAACAGAAACAAAGTTGAGAGGATTAGGCAAGCTTCCCATCAAACATATCTGCTTTGTAGGTCAGCATGGCCGAATGGATAAGAACGCGTGTTCTTAAACTTCCCGTGTGATTATGCCTAGGTAAGAGGTTTAATCCCTACACAGGACAGTTGGACTAAAATGTTCACCTGTCGTCCTTAACTTGGGGACGTAAATTACAAGTACCTGTGAAGTCGAAGTGGGTTCACCTGATCGCGAGAGACACAGGTAATAGGGAAAGCTAATTCACACGCAAAAAGCAGCTCAGCACTACTAGAAGCTGTGTGTGTGGACTACCCATGAGTTCAAAGCGAACGAGCGCAAAAAAAATACATAAGATTCCACAGAGAAACATTGCTTTGATAGAAGCGACAAATAAAGATATGAAGTTTTGAGTTCTTCATGAGGATTAACTAATAGAGAGATCTGAAATAAGAGTAGAAGTCCGACAAGGATGCCTTTTGTCATGTTTATTATTCTTCCTAAATATAGTCTGGATTATGAAGACAACACGAACTGCCAGTAGAAGTTAGTTAGTTAGTTAGTTAGTTAGTTAGTTAGTTAGTTAGTTAGTTGGTTGGTTGGTTGGTTGGTTGGTTGGTTGGTTGGTTAGATAGTTAGTTAGTTAGTTAGTTGGTTGGTTGGTTGGTTGGTTAGTTAGTTAGTTAGTTAATTAGTTAGTTAGGTAGGTAGGTAGTTAGTTAGTTAGTTAGTTAGTTAGTTAGTTAGTTAGTTAGTTAGTTAGTTAGTTAGTTAGTTAGTTAGTTAGTTAGTTAGTTAGTTAGTTAGTTAGTTAGTTAGTTAGTTAGTTAGTTAGTTAGTTAGTCGACAGATCATCCTTATTGCACATCAAAACTTTCAGTCTGTAAGTGCTTTGATCCCCTCCTCAGTAAATCCAGCAGTGTGTAGCGGCTGACGACACCAGTTCTCTGTTGATTTATTAATCTTCTTTGGCTTCCTGCGTAGTGTTCTTCTTTGGCCACCCCTCTTTTAACTTGCTGTTCTCGCAGCCTGGCCATGGTTGTAGATTTGCAGCCATCACTTGGTTCTAGCAAACGACTTGCTTCTCGTAGTGCATTCAGAATATCAACCTGGTCCATGGCTCGACCGCCTGCCACAGTAGCCTTACCTTCAAGCCTGTCAGCCTGCTCATTTCTTTGTACACCCGCATACCCTGGCACGAAAATTAAACTAATCTTTGCCAGCCTCGACCGCTCCAGAGACAGCAACCATTTATTCCGACTCTGTCAGAGTCCTGGATGAGTGTAAGAGAGGACACAGGGCAAGGACAAGACATAGATAGAGCATGGGTAGAGTAGGACATGAACTGCATACCCAGTGGGAGACAGGACATAGGGTTAGAGACTGGACATGTCCTTGAATGACAGTCCAACCTTGGACTAAACGACCTGAGACGTCAGCCGTCAACAGACAGGTGAAGGACAGAACGTCACCAGAATACCGAGACACCCGACGTGGCACGGACGACACGTGGGTCAAGTACCACGTGACCACAGACCAAGGCAAGAGAGATCAGACGGACTTTGACTGTGGTTGAGAGAGGAGTGTTCTGGGTTACCTGAGAGAATGAGTGTGCTGAATGCCTCATGCTAGAGATTTACTCTTATTGTGAGAGTGTCGGTATTAGACAACCTGTGCGCTAATATTCAAATGAATTGTGATACTAGAACGCATGAGTGCTTTGCTAGCTAAGGTTGTGTGATTCACTAGTTTTGTCAGAGCGTGATTATGATCAATGTCAATGAGTATTATATTTAAATAAATTGTCAAAGATAACTAAGTTTTGACGACTCATTTGTATCTTATGTATTATATAACTGTCGCGTCTTTTTGTGACGAGCTATGACTGATTGAGACGTTGACAGGCTCACCCCACCTTTATCTTCGTGAGCATACTCATTGAGTCACTAAGGAAACACGCCTGAGTGAATGTCTATGTCTCGAGCCATGTTATTGCTTTACTCACTGCGATGACTTACTGTGGTATATTTTTTCGCAAGCCGTCAACGTCGCTGTGAATATTCCCCGCAATACCTTTCAAGATTAGCACCGCAACAGAGCTAGTTTGTTCCCCACTTCTAAAATCCTAATTTTGCAATAACAGACTCATTTTCGAGGTGATAGCCAAAAACTTGGGCGGGAAAAACTAACATAAAAATAGCAACGACCGGTTCACGGCCTCATTGTGCGTACCACAAACTCGTCGTCACTAGAAGAAGGACGACTGTGACTGCTGGAAATGGTAGCTTCGAAAATATCTACGAACGCATGATAGAACATCAAGTCGAGAGAGAAAAGAAGGACCAACAAACCAGCAGCCAGTATATTTGGAAACCCAACCAAATCTAGGACCTGACATCTTGGTGTTGACATGTCGTGTTGGAGCCATTCAAATAGAATTAAGGTAAACACAATAGTATAGTTTATATTACGCTAGTCAGTGATTTCTTTTCAAGAAGAAGTCGGTGAGTCAATGTGTTGTAAACCAAGTGATTAGTCCTTAAGAAATTAATTTAGTAGAAACTAAATATTATATTCAGTTACCATAGCCATGGATAAACTGTACACTGGGATAAACCACAGTGAGTTTTCTTTTCCCCTAGTTAAACAACATAATTTAATGTGTAGGCATGTATATTTTACATTGTACACTTTATTTCTTAAGTAGTTAAACTCGATCAGCAGTGATTTAGAAGTTGGTGAGTAACTTCAGATTTAGAAGGCTAAGAATACTTAGTGCAGTGGTAAGAAAACTATTTTAAATGTGCAAACACTGGTAAGACAAATGAGTGTACTATGTAACAGTCAAGTAGATTCATTTTTTTACATGAGCACATGAGAAGTCAAGTAGTTTTTTTTTTTTTTTTTTCTTTCATGAGACAATGGGAGCCAAATAGATTTCTATAGAGATCAATTTGAACATGTGGAATTAATATTTGTGAGCCACATAATAATGATTAATCAACCGCCATGCAAGAATGGTTAGGATTCATAATGAATGAATGTGGATTGGGTATATCATATAAATCTATGTAATTGATGAGAGCATGCCTGTGGTGATTCATGTGTGATTTCATTATTGTTAAACAGATATGAATGTTTCATTTGTGAACCGCATAAGTATGACTAATTATCATCCAGGAAAATGTTATAATTTCTTATGAATGATGGTGGAATGACTGAGATTTCATTGTAATGTCATTTTTGTTGAATTTATGAAGTTATCCTTTGTAAAGCACATACATATGCTCAATTGTCATCCATACAGATATGATTGTGTCTGGTGAATGATTGTGGAATGATTGAGATCTCATTGTGGGTTCAATGGTGTTAAACATTTAAAGTTATCATTGGGGGGAAATCACATAAGTATAATTACTTATCTTACATGCAAGTATGAGAATGATATCTGATGAATGAGTGTGAATGAGTGAAAAGAAGTGACATCCTTAGATGTAGTATAAGCTAGCAACCAATCTTACGATAGAAGGCAACTTTGATGTGTAATGTCCTGTCTATCAGAAGACAACATGTTCGACATAACCCATACACTAATTAATAATTTAGTGCACTCCGACGCTTAACAACACTTTTTATTATATATCACTCATGTTACCATCATCTGGTTTTGTGTCTTAAGCAAGACCCCACTTTGTATTTCATATCACTCATGTTACAACATATGGTCTAGTGTCCAGATGATTGTAATGATAATGAAGCTGATGATTGTAATAACAATGGTGATGATTATGATGATTGTAATGAAGATGATGATGATGATGATGATGATGATGATGATGATGATGACGACGACGACGAAGCTGGTGGTGGTGGTGGTGGTGGTGGTGGTGGTGGTGGTGGTGGTGGTGGTGGTGGTGGTGATGATGATGATGATGATGGTGGTGGTTATGGTGGTAGTGGTGGTGGTGGTGGTGGTGGTGGTGGTGGTGGTGGTGGTGGTGATGATTATGATGATGATGATGATGGTGATGATGATGATGATGATGATGATGATGATGATGATGATGATGATGATGATGATGATGATGATGATGATGATGGTGGTGGTGGTGGTGGTGGTGGCGGTGGTGATGATGGTGGTGATGGTGGTGGTGGTGAAGATCGTGGTGATGGTGGTGGTGGTGGTGGTGGTTTTTGATGATGGTGATGATGGTGATGATGGTGGTGGTGATGATGATGATGATGATGATGATGATGATGATGATGATGATGATGATGATGATGATGATGATGATGATGATGATGATGATGATGATGATGATGATGATGATGATGATGATGATGATGAATGAGGTAAAGTCATCTTACATCCATGAGAAGAGGAGGGAAGATAACTTCTCCCTTGAAGCATTTAATTCAGAACAATGCACCTGAATACTATACAAGAATTGAGAACATGATATACTTATATTGTTTATAAGCAAATACTCATTGCAATGGGGAATGATTTAAAACCCCTTAATGTATGAGGCCCTTTTCCTTTAATGGAAGAAGATGTAGACAAAATATCTATGTACAGAAGAGTAGGGTGAACATAGTTGTCAAATTCCAAATCAATTAAGGTATTACTCAACCTGGAGACCATGATGACAGGCACAGGTGAAGCTAAAACTGCACATCTGCTAGCCTAAACCTTGAACACCTTATAATGGAAGATTGGATGGAGAGCAACCAATTCTGTTGGTGATAACTAATTGAGAACACCAAAACCATCTGTCTCCTATGTTTATTTTTCTCTAGGAACAAGATGCCTTTTATTGATTTCACTTGTTGTGTTCTTGGGAGTTTACAGCATTTCATTTCTAATGTCATATTGAGGATGTGATTAGATGTATGTTGATTGCTGAATTTTCAGGTAGTGGCTAGACCCATTTAGATACACCTGACTTTTGTGATAGAAGCAACTTTGCTAAATAAAGCTCTGTGGGAGAGTGGGCCAGAAACGTATACACCTGCAAAAGTTCCATTTCCCTTAAAGGAGAGGTAAATTTTCTTTAGCATAATTTTCGTGACAAATGGAAAACTCCAGAGCCAACTAAACTATTCTACCAACCGGGAAAGAACAACACAATGAAGCTTAACATATATCACAGTGACTGCTTAGAGCAGGAATCCATAACCCACAAGTCAATACAAGGGAGTGCAGACCAATTTTTCTGTTTCAGATTTACTACCACAGAGGATCTGCAGGAAAATTACCCGAGAAATTGGACAATAGCTTGTAGTATTGGTCATATATGGGGAGGGATGTTTCACTGATGGAGATATATAATTAAGTGTAGAGATCTTGATGTAAACTTCTTCTTTCCATGAAGATGTATTGAATAGAATATTGTTTTACAATCTTTACTGTTCATTACTAACTGTATAGTTAATAAATGATGAAAAAAAGGAGGTCCTTTCCTGTCGTGAGTGTAATTTTTTCTTGTCATAGTCAATTATTTTAATTAAAACAATCTTAGATAAAATTAATTTAACTGAGAGAGGAGAGGCAAGGAACCACCAAAAGGATATTTTGGGTATTGCTTGCTTGCTTGCTTGTGTTCGTTAGCTTGAGCTCCAACGCGAAGTCCTGTATGTCGGAAGAAGGCATCCTCTTGTCCAACATCAGCGTGATGTCATACAGGACCTGAGGTCTGCGTGAGTATCCGTTGTCGCATGTCTGGCTTATTGGTGTGCAGACTGGTGGTTCCTCGCCATACAGGCAGATACTCTCCGACTTTGGAGGAATTGCCGATCCTACTGACTTTAGCCAGGACTCTGAAGGGACCTGTTGCCCAGGACGCTCGACGAGGACGCGTCAATAGGTCTTGGCCAGTATATAACCCGGCCCTGGTGCCTTGGAAACACCTCTGCGTCCCATTTTGGGTATTAAGGGGTTTTCTGAGACTATTTATGGACTGAAGCAACTGAGCCATTAAAGGTTAACATAATTAAACGGGCAGGATCACATTGGGAACGAGGAACTTGTATTTCCTCTATCTCTTTGGGGTTGACCCAACAAATACATCCTACACATAAATAGTCAGGCCACTTGTGGTCAAAGCAAAACCACCAGAATCTTCCTTCACAACTCTCCCTCCGACCTGAGATGTAAAGGCCCATGAACTTCTCACTTGTCGAACGACCGACCCATCTGTGTAAATGACAGCATCACCCTCTAAAGAATTCTCGAAGATCAAAGCCTGTACTTCCGCGTCCACAGCAGCCGGATTTTCTTGTCTGCATTTTCTGTCTAGTTGGATGCAAACTGAAAAGGACGTACAGAACTCTGTTGGCACTTGTACCCACTCCTCGCCAGGTTCTAAGTCCTCAAGTGAACACACTTGTTCAAGGATGTCTTCGGCTTGACCCACTGACCTCTTCATTGATTAAAAATAACACAACGGATAACAGAACGCTGTTCCTCTTCGGGGCGTGTCTAAAGTGGGGCGGTCATATTTAAACTGTCCTTATGACGCCACTGTGTTTGCCATGTCGCTGTTGCGGGTGATTCTCAATGATTGGAACAGATAAGTTATAATAATAAAACAGTAGGCTCGCTCCAACCAACTGAACAGCAATATGGGCTTTAGCGAGTGAACCCAAGCAGGAAGAATAAAAGGCCGATTCCTGAACGTGAGTAATCAACAATCGCTGTTGTAATATTATTCAAAAACTACGTGGCCTGTAATACCAGGGCCGGCCGTAATTACACTACTGAACAATGATAAACATTACAAACCGTCTCAAATCAGACTGTCTATCGATTGCTTCATACGTCCTTGAAACTCCTTCTCTCTATCCTTCAGGTACATTTCTCGCCGCTTTGAATATCATGATTACTTTCCTCGTCTGTCAGTTCATTCGTCCGTGGCGTTACCGCATATGAGTTCGTGATATCTCTTCTCTATCTGTAACTTCTATTCCAGCCACTGTTTCAATGCCGAACTATTTCTTAGCCAAACTGAATGTCCTGATCATTCGATGCACTGCCTTCCATTCCAAAACTACCAAACGTCTGTGTTTCTATTAGCATCACTATGTGACGTTTTTTCCTGTTGCGACATCTCTTACATTTCTAGCCTTTTCGGTATCGAGACTTCTACGTTATTTCAACTGCGTCATCTGTGGGCACTCGCTATATGGCAGTGTTCGTCTGCACTGTAATGTCACGTGCTTAACTCTCTTGACATCCTTAACAACAATATTGACAGGTTACAAGCCATGGCATGGTTATTGTAATTTTTATCATACTTTTAAGGTTGTCATTTCAAGGACCCTCGTATATTCGAGTCAACATCGAGGTGGACTATTTTTAATTGTCTGGGCTCCCCAGGTCGACACAGTCTAAAATAGACACCTTGAAATATGCTGGGAATTAAGGCGGTCGACTTCATACGAACCACATCACCTATCGAATGTCGATTGTTCTGACAAAATGCGGGGCTAGCACTACACAACCAGTTCGCCCTATTTCCTGTTAAAGATCAATTATCAACTTTTTATACACAAGAATTGCCAGTTTGGCATAAATATCCACAGTAAGGTGAATTAAACGTACATTGACACACAAAGCCGGCTCTGTCACGATGGAGTTACGAATAGAATTCGTAATCCCCCATACCGTGTTCGAAACACAGCAACGGTCGATTTGGAAGCAGACCGCCTCGTGTTGGTTTCTATACAATGGTATGAGTGACGGTCGTTCAGAAATCAATGGCAAACTTGCCCAGAAATCACAAACAGCCAAAGATTGCTGGAGTTGACTGCTACGATCTGCGAAGGATATGCAACTAATTATCTAACACACGCAAGATGCAAACATTCGGCTTACATTTACACTGGACAAGTTAAAAGTGATAAACACTTTTTCAAACCGTAAAGCGCATTGGTAATAGGGCATTAGACATATATTTGTATACACAAATAAAAGCGTGGACAATGAGCAGATAAGCTGGAAAACATCTGTGGCAATGTGGTTTCTGCGGAAAATGCAAATAATACCGTGGACTGACCAAAAAAAAAAAAAACAATGACCAAGTCCTACAAGAAACGAATGATAACCTTAAACTGATTAGAGAAATTAGACGTAGATAATCAACAACGGGAGGGTAGAGAAGTAAATACCTGGATGGCTTGGCCACGTGGTATGTTCGAGAAAAGAACACTGAGCTGATTCACGACTTTGGTGATCGAGTGAGATGGCAAAACATGACCACCCACGCTTACCGGCATGGCACATGATGATGATGATGATGATGATGATGATGATGATGATGATGATGATGATGATGATGATCATCATCATGATCATGATGATGATGATGATGATACACAAACAGGAACTTGAAGCGTGATGTGATCAGTATCACACCGGCCGCCTTGGTTTCCCCTAGACATTTCTTGGTGCTTATTTTAGGTTTGTTCCATCTGGAAGCCCAGACCAATTTTCAAGATCTTCCTTGATAAGAATTCTAACCCATGACCTCTGGGTCAGCAGACGAGCGTCTAGCTTATACTCTACCGCGGTTTAATAATGTAGGTAGGTAGGTAGGTAGGCACATATGCAGATAGGAAGGTAGGTAGACAGGTTGGCAGATAAGTAGGTTGGTAGGTAGGTAAGCAGGTAGGTAGGCAGGTAGGTAGGTAAGTAGGTAGGTAGGTTAGGTAGTTTGGAAAGCAGGCAGGTGGGTAGATAGGTACGTAGTACGTAGGTCGCTAGGTCAGTAGGTAGGTAGATAGGTAAGTAGATGGGTATTAGGTAGGTAGGTAAGTATGTAGTTAGGTAGGTAGGCAGGTAGGTAGTAGGTAGGTAGGTAAGCAGGTAGGTAGGTAGTTAGGTACGTAGTACGTAGGTCGCTAGCTCAGTAGGTACTAGATAGGTAAGTAGGTGGGTAGATAGGAAGGTTAGTAGGTAGGTAAGCAGGTAAGTAGGCAGGTAGGTAGGCAGCTAGGTAAGCAGGTAGTAGGCAGGTAGGTAGGCAAGTAGGTAGGTTGGTAGGTAAGCAGGTAGGTAGATAGTTAGATACGAAGTACGTAGTTCGCTAGGTCAGTAGGTACGTAGATAGGTAAGTAGGTAGGTATTAGGTAGGTAGGTAGGTAGGCAAGTAGGTAGGCAGGTAGGTAGGTAGGTAGGTAGGTAGGTGGGTGGGTGGGTGGGTAGGTAGGTAGGTAAGTAGGTAGTGACTGCAAGCAGTGTTTTTATAACTACAGTGTCAAACGGGGAAAGCTTCATCAGTCTTTCCATACACCATTGCCTTATCGTGCATGGCACGTTTGTTATACAAATGACAGCGTATGTACCAGATAGTTACGTTGGTAGGTAGGTAGGTAGGTAGGTAGGTAGGTAGGTAGGTAGTAGGAAGGTGTGTAGGTAGGTAGGCAAGCAGACGGGCAGGTAAGTAGGTAGGCACAAAGATACATATCTACTTTTCCCTATAACATTCCCACTTTTCCTTCAATCCCGTTACGCCGACTAGAGGCCATAGGGTGAAAAGAAATGCCAGCCACGCGGTTCAACCTAAATCACACAACAAATAAGCGCCGGTGAAACTTTACCTCGCGATAAAGTCAATGACACCAATTATCTAGTCAAACATTCCTGGGTGAATTAGCTTTGATGGGCCCTGGATGTGTCTGAGTCCACGTCAGATGGTGCCAAGCTAAGTTGCGGTGGCAGCTCTCGCAGTGATTTTACCAACAGCTTATGCGATCACGCTGAAATGTATCTAATATTGAATGTTTTGATACCATGAGCTAAGATTATATGTGTTTATCATCATCACCAATTAACTAGAGATTATTTTTTTCCCACAGCTCCTTTCTTTAAAAGTTAGTTGCATATCAGTTACAGGACGCGACAGTCAATCCTAGCAGGTGTTGTTTTCTTTTCTTTTTTTCACTGGTTGTGATTTCTTGACAAGTTTACGTTCAGTAGTTTGCCATTGCTTTCTGAACGACCGGCACTCATACCTTTGAATGGGAACCAACGCTAGACAGCCTGCTTCCAAATCGCACGCAGCTGTCTTTCTTAAGGAGTATGTTTAATGGCGTGTTCTGTCATGTGTTCAACCAAAGTCATAACTGTTCACACTCTGCTCTTCACGTTTGTCTCTAATTTTTCCTGTTAACCATTTCAGTTGCTGTAGTACGTTCCAGCATTTCTCACCTCATTACGTGGCCTAAATTGTTAACTAACTAACTAATTAACTTAAGAACGTATATACGAATACAAGAAACAGGCAAAGGCATTCATTTATCATCTAGTGAGAAGGGAGACATTGGAAAACATTATGACGACAGGAAAGATCGATGGATGAAGAGGGATAGGCAGACCAAAGGATATGATGCTGGATGGACTGAGGCATCAGCAGGGAGGAATATCATCAACAGAGTTGTTCCAGAATACCAGGGACCGAGATCTGTGGATAGACAAGGACGCCTACGCCAGTCGTCATTGTACGTGGTGATCTCATCTCATCTTATCTCATCATGTTCCTCTTGTACCTTGCGGTGTCGAGGTGAAGTATAAACTTCGTGAGAGTGCCCGAGTATGGGCTTCATATATCCATATTCCCATGGACTCTGCTATTCCCTCCGTCCAACGTTTACGTGGTCGGCCTCTTCTTCTGATTCCATCTGGTCTGTACATCATTGCTTGTTGTGGTATGCTGTTGACTGGTAACCTACTTGCATGGCCAAACCATTTGACTTGATGTTTTCTGATAAAATCTAGTGCTGCTTTAACCCCCACTTTAGTCCTGATTTCTTCATTTCTGATTTTATCTCTTCTTGATATGTTGAGTATTCTTCTCAGGAACCTCATTTCCGTAAATTCAAGCACAGTTTCCCAAGAAGCTGCGGTAACGAAAGACAATTTACTTGGACTCCCAAGTTCAGCCAGGCACCAAAACAGCTCTTGGAAGTAAAGGCGGAAACTGTGGTGTTGACCCCATCACCCCAGAGGTGGCATTGGTCCGGTCTATATTATTACAGGTTTTGCACTATTTCCCCGATACACCTCAAAGTGTATCAAATGAGTTCTTTACTTTACTTTACTTTACTTTACTTTACTTTACTTTACTTTACTTAAGAGGTCACAGATTGTAAGAATTGTGTGGATTTTTTTCCCTGGCCATGCGGGAGTGCGGGGGATTGAACAGGCTGATAGACTGGCATATAATGCACCCCTTGGTGGTCGATATAGAAAGTGTAACCGAGCACAAGGCACTGGGTCTTATCATAGATCAAAATATATCCTTTAATTTTCATGTTCATGCTCTAGTTAAACAAATAGCCAAAAAGGTATACCAACTTGCCAAAATTAAAAATTTCCTCGACGAAAGCACATGACAGATATTCTATACTTCCCACATACAAACACATATTGATTATTGCTCCACAATCTGGGATGGATGCTCGAAATCAATAACAAAACGCCTTTATTCACTCCAGAAAAGGGCAGAGCGTCTAATTAATGGTGATAAGCTTACAGACAATTCTAACCCACATGAACGTCTTCAGTTACTGCCACTCCACAAACGCCTACTTTTTAATAAGGCTAAACTAATTCACAAAATCCTATTTCAAAATGCCCCAAGCCACCTGTGGCCATTGTTTAAATATAACGCAAGACATAGCGAACGACTAAATATACTTCATGTCCGTAAACCTAGGATAGACTTATATAAAACAAACTTAGCATACTCTGCCTCTCAGTTGTGGAACAATCTTCCACAAGGAATCAAAAACACCACCAATAATTATACATACAGTCGCAACCTGTTTGAACACTACCTCAGGACAGACTACATGCCCCCTTAAAAAAAAACAGCAACAAAGATAATAATAATGATAAATTATTTCGAACAACTAGCCAAAAAAAAAAACATTCTCATACGTATGGCACGTTACACCCACCTTGGGTATTTATGATGCCCATGTTAAACATTGCCTCGGTGAGTCATTTGTTATTGATTATTTTTCATGCGTTTTAATGCTTATTGTTCTTTTGTTGTCAACAATTTGCTTGATAGGTGATGTTGAATGAAAGAATGTATGAGCGGAAATAGAGAAGAAGGGCAGAATGTCAGACGGGCCTGTGTGCCCAATTCTTAACCTTTTGAAAATAAAGATGAAGATAAAGATTACCTATGGACAATGGAGAGGTGGCCGTACGCCCGTGGGACAGATTGGAGAAAGTGTAAGAACAAATTGACAACCTGTATGAGGAAAGGATGAGATTTTGGGGGATTGGCAGGAGCTCTGGTAGAATCTCAACATTGAGAGGGGAGACCAGGAAAACTGTCAATCAGATGGTAGTGGGAACGATTAGTACTGTGATTCGTCGCTGGCTGTTGAACGAGGGGACGTAGCGCATATGGGAATGTCCTGAGTGCACTGTTGTCGGTTCTTAGCTCAACTCAAAAACTTTACTTTACTTTACTTTACTTTACTTTACTTTACTTTACTTATTATAGCTAACACATCTGTCATGATTGTAAGTGACGCATGCTGAAAAAAAAATTAAGACAGGCCTGCTTCATGCAGAGTGGCATGCTTCAATTCAAAATTAAGGATTGGAAGCATCCGTTGGATCTTTCCCCTAAGGCATGCTGGTGTGGCGGGAAACGAGCAGGCGGAGAGATTGGCTATGTCCGCACAGTTAGGTAGGGTATTCGTGCACGTTAAGGCAGAAGTAGGCAGGTACTTGTGGAATCATGTGTATAGCATGGGAAAACAGATTAATCATCACAGCTTGAAGAGAAAGTTGCAAAAGGGAGTGATCAGAGGACCTGGCCGACATACAGTGCTCCGAGGTTAAGCTAGACGGACACATAATCTGACTGCAACTGGTATAATTTGTATTGGAACATTTCACTGGCTGTTGACGATTAGGACGGAGCACGTATGGGAATACCCGTAGTGCTGTGATGTTGGTTCTTAACTAAACTCAACTGTACTAATTTATATTCAACCCATGTCATGGTGACATGAGAACGGAAAGTTTTATCTTGTTCCCATTAATTATTTATATTCATGGATGAGAATACAGCAAATAGACAGTTATAGATCTGGCAATTTTCAGTTTTTGAAGCATGTACAGGTAATGTGTCTGGGTCGATTAATTAATTTACACGTCAGAATATTTTCAGTCAGAAAGTGTAAATATCTCAGTATTTCATATAGAACAGTGTTTCTCAAACATTTTGTTTTTCGGGCAGGATGCCGTTTTCTAATAGCCAAACCATCCCTGGCTCTCTTTGAGAATAGCCAGATAATGAAACATCTGCTTGTATAATAGTCACGTATGCCGAAATCCACTTTTATAATAGCCAAGTATTCTAAGGTCCACTTTTATAATAGGCAGGTATTCCGATATCCACTTTTATAATAGTCACGTAATCGGAGATCAACTTTTATAATAGCCAGGTATACAGAGATCGACTTTTATTTTAAAAAATAAAAAAAAAAAATTAAAAAACCATGTATTCCGAGGTCTACTTTCATAATATTCAAGTTGTCAGAAATCCACAACTGCCAAGAGCCAAATATTCATAAATCCACATTTAGAATAGTTAAGAATTCGAATATGCACATTAAAAATACTAGAATATTCGGGGATTCTTTTTTTTTTATAATGCACGGTTATTCCGAGATCCACTTTTATAATAGTCAAGTTTTCCGAGATCCACATTTATTATGGTCCAGTATTCCAAGATCCTCTTTTATAATAGTTAAGTGTTCCGGGATCCACTTTTATTACAGTCTAATACTGCAAGATCCTCTTTTATAATATTCAAGTATTCCGAGATCCACTATTATTATAGTCTAATATTCCAAGATCCACTTTTATAACAGTCACGTGTTCCGAGACGCAATTTTATTATAGTCTATTATTCCGAGATCCACCTTTACAATAGCCAAGTAATCCAAGATTCACTTTATCTTTTTCTTTTCCTTCGTCATCTATCAAGGAAGTGACTCACACCTAGTTATGCAACTCAGACTTCCTCACGCATTTGTGTAAGATTGACTTCGTCTTGACAGATTCCATCTAAGGTTACAGAGTAGGTTTTTCATTTTTAACAATACTTGGCAGAACAGGGCATTACGGCCTACTTGTTGTCATCTCAAATTGCCGGGAATTGTTAACGTGCACAACTTGCATGCGGATTGTCCTGTTTTCCCCCTTATCTGAGAATGCTAGGTATCAGAACTCACTACCCAAGAGATCAGGAGACGTGTCAAAACATTAGACACTATTGGTTCTTGGAAACATGACCATCCTTATGCAGGGATCTCATCCGGTACCTTCTGAGTTCTTCTCAGCCACGGCTCACACCACTGTTATAACATCCAAGTAAATTGGGATTCACATTTATAACATCCAAGTAATCCGACATTCACCTTTCTAACCACCAACTTATCCGGAATTGACATTTATAATAGCCAAGTAATCCGGGATTCGCTTGTATAATATCCAAGTAATTCAGGATTCACTTTTATTACATCCAATTAATCCGGATTTACTTTGATAATACATAAGTAATCCGAGATTCATTTTCATAATAACCAAGTAATTAAGCATTCAATTTTATAATATCCAATTAATCCGGATTTACTTTGATAATATCTAAGTCATCCTGGAATAACTTTTATAACATCCAAGTAATCCTAGATTCATTTGTATAATATCAAAGTAACCAGAATCCATTTTTATAATATCCAAGTAATCCAGGAATCATTTTTATAACATCCAAGTAATCCAGAAATCACTTTTATAACATCCAAGCAATCATGGAATCACTTTTATAACATCCGAGTAATCCAGGAATCACTTTTATAACATCCAAGTAATTCAGGAATCCACTTTTATAACATCCAAGTAATCGTGGAATCACTTTTATAATATCCAAGTAATCCAGGAATCACGTTTATAACATCCACGTTATCCGAGATTCACTTAATCCAAGAATCCACTTTTATAACACCCAAGTAATCCTATATTCACTTTTGTACTATTCAAGTAATCCATGAATCCACTTTTATAGCATCCAAGTAATCCAGGAATCACCTTTATAGCATTCATGTAATCCGGGATTCATTTATTTCTTCTTTTTGCATTAGCCAAAATAATCAGGGATCCACCTTTATAACAGCCAAGTAAACCGAGATCAACTTTCCGAATAGCCAGGTAATTCGATTTATGCTTTTACAATAGTTAAGTAATCCGGGATCTGCCTTTTATAACATCGAAATAATCCTAAATTTACGTTTATAACAACCAAATAATCCGAAACCCTTATTAGAATAACCAATGAATCTGGTGTTTTTCTACTTATTGAATACCCTAATATTTTTTTTAATGGATTTTGTATTCTCTAAAATACCCGAAGAATGGTAAATAACCAGGATGTGATAAGATACCAGCTGAACTACTTAAAGCGGGAGGAGAAGAAGCATACACATCTATAACGCATTATGTAAAAAGATATGGACACATAGTATATGGCCACAAGATTGGAAGAGAACTATATCTTCATTCCAATACCAAAAAAGGGCAACCTGAAATTATGCACCAACTATAGAACTGTTGCCCTGATCAGTCATGCAAGTAAAATTCTACTAAACATCATAATGGGAAGACCTCATAAGAAAATGGAAGAGGAGATCAATGTGGTTCAAGCTGGGTTTAGACAAGAAAGAGGAACAAGAGATCACTTACTCAACAAGCGTTTAATAATAGAGAATTTAATGTTAACCTATTCTCATGTTTTGTGGAATATACAAAGGCATTTAAATGTGTACATCATCAGAAACTTTGGGAAATCATGAGGACAATGGGTTTTCCATCACATGTAGTACACAGCATAAAAATTATCAATCTACACCACCAAGCAGCGGTTAGAATAGATGGCGAGAAATCATATTGGTTTGACATCAAGCAAGGAGTCCGTCAGGCCTGTGTGCTGTCCCCATATTTTTTTAACCTGTACCCCGAAAATATAATGAGAAATATAAGAGATGATATAAACATGGAACAATATGATGTCCATATATCGGTGGTCATGAAATACCAGAGATCTGATATGCTGATGATACAGTATTACTATCCACATCACAGAATGGTATAGAACAACTAAATAACCTCAACACAAAAGAATAGTGAAAATCACAACCTATATCTTAACATAGCAAAAACAAAGATAGTGCATACAGATAAAACTATTATGGAGAAAGAAATATAGGTTAATGAGGAAACATTTGAGGTGGTTAAAAATTTCGAATATCTTTGGTCATTAAATATCAACAATGGTGACACAATGAATGAAATTAAAAGACGAATTCTTGAAGAACTAAAACTTAATAAATTGTGGAGGTATGGGGGGGGGGGGGAGAACAGATATAACTACACAGATCAGATTTTTAAGAGGATGCATCTTTCCCATGCCGGTCTCTCTGGCCGAGGGGGTACAAACACTTTCTCCGTAATCCCGTTTATCTCGAAGAGTCTCGTAGCGGGTGAGAACTGGGAGCGGTTCGTCCCCCGCTGGTGACTTGCGGGATAACTGAGCCGGCCGCTCAGAAAGCAATGGCAAACTACTGAGCGTAATCTTGCCAAGAAATCAACATACAGCTGAAAGATGCTGCTGTTGACAGTTATGTCCTGTAAAGGATATGCGAATAAAAAACAAAAATCTTTCCCATTGCAACATACACCTGTGGGAACTTGACACATACTAAACAAGCTGAACAGCCCATAAATGCCTTTGATTAGACGGGTTCTAAGAATATCTTGGATACAGAAACGAACAAATTAATCAATACGACAAGATTTGAATATTAAGAAGGTTGGCTACTAAAGACGATAAAGCAAAGAACATTGAAGTAGTTTTTTGTTGTTTTTTTTTCACTTGAAAAGTCATGAAAGTTTGGAGAGAACAATAATGGAGGGGTATATGCCTGGGAAGAGAGGAAGAGGAAGGCCAAAGAGAAGATGGGTGCAGGATGTGACGGATGATCTCCAGATGGATGTATCGGACGCGTGATATCTTGCTTATGGCCAAGAAGTTTATGGGAGCGAGGTTCTGCAAGGGACACGCTAATGAACTGAATTCTCTAAAAAAAAAAAGTTGACTAAAATGTTTCACGTTCTTTGCAGGACCTTGAGATTTACCACAACATGATTTTCTAGGCAACCCTTTGATGCCAACAGACAATTAATAAATAAATACACACGTATTGTTTGGCGCGCATAGAAGTAGGGGTAAGAATTAGAGACTAGAGGGCACACTATACAACATATTCCATATTCCATAGTTGTAGGTTCATGTGGATGATAGACCTGGCTGATAAAGATAACTTTTTTAAGGGGTGTCTAGTTGGTCATGCATCGAAGTACACTTGTTCCTGCAGGGAGGTGCTGTCGTTCTTTGGAGGTGACAGGTTCGAATCCCGATCTGTAACTATAGCTTTCAATTATTATATTGTCTAGTGCATCATCGTGTGTATTTATTTAATTATTTATTTATCATGTAAAAAGAAAAAAATTAGGAAGAACGTGGAAGCAACAGAGATGTGGTTTTTGAGACGAATGTTGCGAATTTCTTTGGCTGTTGGAGTAACTAACAACGATTTCTTGAAAGGGGCAAATGAAACTGGAACATTATATACAACAATAAGAAAGAGACAAACAGATTTCTTTGGTCATGTGTTGAGAAGAGAGGCATTGAAAAAAAATCGTAATAATAGGAACGATCAAAGGAAAGAGAAGCAGAGGCAGGCCAAGAAAAACGATGCTGGATGAGTTGAGACGGTGGCATGGAGGAACATCATCAGCAGAGATGACCCAGAACACCAAAGACCAGAAACTATGAACGCAGGGCATTTGATGATGATGATGATGAACGTGCCATTGCATTTTGAACGAAAAGTCAAAACTGAAGTACGAAACTGACCTGTTATTGGAATTAACTCACCACCCCTCCATCAACGCACAGGATGTTTAAGAAATAGTGCTCCTGTCCCATCGACCTCGCTGACATCTAAGCAATAGAACTGGTCCCTGAACACAGAGGTCAGAAAGTGTGTTGTGTTGCCTGTTGGGAACTGATCCCTGAACACAGAGGTCAGAAAGTGTGATGTGTTGCCTGTTGACACCTGCCAGCTGTTTTTTTACTTCGAAATAAGTGAAACAAATTGACAGTTTATCTTTGATAATGGTGCTTATTGTAATGTTCTAGCGAAATATGTTTCTTCTTCTTTTGCCCTATATCTTCCAATAGGTCTTAAACCCTTAACCCACTCACTCCAAGCCCACTAACTTTAGCTATCCCATGCAGCACTGTCCATGACCCTGCAAGCTGAGACAACGTGCCAATTATTATTCGTCTTTAAAATAACTGACAAAATTGATAATTTATATTTGATGAAGGTGCTCACTAGTTTTCTAGTTTATTTCTTCTCATAAGATGCCAAAACAATATTCGACTATCTACGCCTAATGTCTCTAATTAGTTTACGGTTGTCATTTGTGATGTGTAGGGATTGATTACTGGTTGTTCTGTTTGTTCATGGCATTTTTTGCACTCTCCTAAGAAAGCACATTACCACCCCATTAGAAGTTTTCAGCTTGTATGCTAATTGTCCACGATTCACATCCATACTAAAGTAGAGGTTCTATGTAACACGTCAACACTCTTCTTCTCTTTGCGTTTGACAGTCTTTTATTGGGCATATGTTTTTCATCTTGCAAAAAGGCTATCTTTGCCATAACGATCCGTGTCCTAATATCTTCAGGCGCCTCCCATCAAATGTTATTACGGTTCCGAGATAGTTGTACATATTCACTTGCTTAAGAATATTCATATTTACCCATATATTACATTGAAGTATTTATTTCTTCTTAGAGACGATCGCAACCTCTGTCTACTTACAATTGAATTTCAACCCTAATGTTGATTGTGCTTTCCACTATACCAGGGGTCACCACACTTTTTTCACGGCGGGCCGGATAACTGAGAAAATGATGACCGCGGGCCAGATACTCATTCTGTACGATACTTGCGCCGGTCTCCGTGGCGAAGGTATTACAGACGCGGTTCGTAATCCCGTATACCCGCGTTCGAAACACAGCTGCACGCGATTTGGTAGCAGACCGCGTTGCCCTGGTTTTTTACGATATGGTATGGGTGCCGGTCGTTGAGAAAGCAATGGTAAACTTGCCAAGACATCAACAACCGCGAAAAATGCTGTTGTTGACTGCAAACGTCCTGTAAAGGATATGCAACTAACTTTAACAATACTTGCAAGCATGGGTGAGTGGGTGAATCATGGGTGAGTGGCGTGCAATGCACAAAAAACAACGACAACCAACATATTTATTTACTATAAAAAGTTATCAAAGAAGGCGACGTTAGCAAAAAGATAGTTACATCAGACCTATTGTGCACATATCCGAAGCTCAAAAACTAAGCAGCAAAATAGATTAGTGAGATTTGTGAATCTGAATTTGGCTTTCAAAATATCATCAATGTTTGGTTTTAATTGCTGCATCGAATCAAGAATTGATTTCGAATGTTCATCACTCAATCTCATTCGGTGTGTTGACTTCACATATTTCATTTTTGAAAATGTTTGCTCACAGACATAAGTTGCTGCAAACACTGATGCCATACCAGCTGCAAATTATTTCTTCAGTTTAAGAAACTCAACATCAGGTAAGCAGCGGTAAAATTCAAAACGTTTTCCTTCTCTGTGCTTCTCTGTATACAAGTCACTTGCTTGCAACTCAATGACCTCCAATTGTAGTTACAATCAAACGGATTCTGGAACAGAAGAATTTCACTCTCAATTCTGTCAAGATTTGAAAATCTCTCCAAAAATGTTTCTTCAAGTCACGAATAATTCTTTTCGGAAAATCGAGGTTGATATATTCTTGATTTATGTGGTTGTTTCGGGATTTGAGATTTAAATATTGAGCACAAACCACTACTGGCAACGCTGATCATATTCTGGTATGAACCTAAGGCCTATCCACGTCAATGTGGAAGCACTAGACTCGAGTTTCGCTCTCGTTTGAACTCGTCAGTTTTGCATATCCTTGACCGAACCCAGAAACAAACCCCGGATCACTGGCGTCTGAAGCGGGTGTGTAAACACTAGACCACACGGCACACGCTGGACACGGCCAAATTATCACAACAGAATATTACAAAGTCACACATCATACGCTGTAGCTCAAGATTTACCCGATCGCCGCGACTGACGTCCGTCAATCAATGTGGACCCCAACGATCAGGTCTTCTCACTGGCAAGGCACACTAGGCCGCCTAAAATCCAGCGAGCAATAATCAAATTGATTTATTTGGTTGTTTCGGGATTTGAGATTTAAATATTGAGCACAACCCACTACTGGCAACGCTGATGCATCTGTGGGAGGGAAAGATGTGTGTGTGTGTGTGTGTGTGTGTGTGTGTGTGTGTGTGTGTGTGTGTGTGTGTGTGTGTGGTGTGTGTGTGTGTGTTGAGATGGATATCATGGTATAGTAATGTCAGAGCGTAAGCGGCGCTCCAACAAGCCGGGGAAGGACTTGGGATGGCGAGAAAAAAAGCAAACATTACAGTAAACAAGAAAATCTAGATACAATAATTTATAAATGAAGAAAGTAAATTTAAGACACATAGTAGCCAGGAATTCTCCGCACGTGTGAAGATCTCCGATTATTCTAAACATAATATTTACATTTAAATTGTATCACAACGTCTCGTGTTCCATACGTTATATCAGGCAAGTTCGAGTACCGTCTGCGGGCCGGATGAAATGACGTCGTGGGCCGGATCCGGCCCGCGGGCCGTAGTTTGGTAACTCCTGCACTATACAATAAATAATAAAGTTAACAACAGAAGGCCGGCTGTCTGTCTCCCGTGTTCTGTGTTGTGTCACGAGGATTCAACCAAAAACATACATAAGATATTCAACACTATACGTGTCAAGTTCATAAGGAAACGGATGAGTAACTAATATGTATATATATATATATATATATATATATATATATATATATATATATATATATATATATATATATATATATATATATATCTGCAGTAGTCCTCAAACCATGCTTCTTTTGCTTCTTTGCATAGTTTCCTAATTGTACTGTGAATCTCTTCATATTTATCATGGTTATTATATATATATATATATATATATTTCTTTTTTCAATGTAAAGGTTGTCATGTAGTTGTAACAGTGTGTCTCGGTTGTTTGTTGTCTTGACGAAGGCTTTAGCCGCAACGTCTATTTGTGATTGTGTTCTGGTAAAGCTGACCAATTCTACTTTTTTTGTTTGTTTTGTTATTCATTCACTTTAATATCCCGGTGATGTTGATTCCTGAGTGTTGTAATCTTTGCTGTTGATTTCTAAGTGTTGTAATCTTCCTGCCAACTAACTCTGTGCTACTAATGCCAAACCTGAACAATGACAGATAAAGAGAACAGAAAGCTTACTACAAGATAAATGAGATTCCTGAGAAGAATACGCTATGTATCGAGAAGAGACAAAATCAGAAATTATGAAATCAGGAATAAAACGTGGGGGAGGAATGATGGCGGGGTTATAGAAGCGCCAGATTTAATTAGAAAACTGCCAGTTAAATGGTTTGGCCAAATAGCAGTACACCACATCGATGGTAATGATGTACAGACCAAATAGAACCAGAAGAACAGACGAAGAGGCCGCCCATGACAGTGAGGAGTTGATATTATTAAAGCT